>JARHVA010000709.1:657500-1257500 GCA_037957365.1 Torreya grandis | reverse complement strand
TGCATAAGGACTGACATGTGATCTAATACACAATGGAAAATAATGCACCAATGATAAAAATCATGATGACAATGTTAACTTATGAATATGGATGGAATCAAGAATAAGGCACAAGGAATCACCCAATAAATGCACCTAAAATGAATCAAAGCACAACAAGAAAATAAATAAATAGGTAAACAAGAAAATAATCAAAACATGAAAAGAAAGAACAGACAAAACAAACATGAAATAAACATAAATAATGGTTAATCACAATGTGAGCACAAAGAGAGACAAATAAGATGATGAACCATTTCCCTTAGGCTTAAGGAGACCTTGACACAAACATACAAAATGGGGGAATATAAGAAAAGGAAGAGGGTGGCTGAGCTATATCTAGATGCACTAGGCAAGTGCATGTTGCCTATATAGTTATATGGATGAAATATCCAACAAAAACTTTAGGTCAAATGTACTTCTCATAGGATATGGGATATAATAAAATGATGAGGAGAAAACATGATGGTGTTGTAGAGGAATATGGGAATGATTTATTAAAATTGTAAGAGCGTGGGACATGAGGCTAGTAAGGATGGGGAAAGTAAATGACAAGGGGTTTCTTATGACTTAGTGAAGGTTCCTAAAATCCTTAAGGCAAAGAAGCATTTGATTTTTAGGATTTTTTAGATCTATGTAACAAATGCTTTATGAAAATTTCTAAGTATCTCAACTAAATAGAGAATGATAAGATACTAAATTATCCAAGATCACAAAATGATGAGTGTTTAAATTTGAAAATGCTTATAAAATGGTAAGAGCATGGAAAAAGGTGACTGATCTAACCTCAATGTGAATCAAGTGTTGCCTACATATTCTTAGGATAAGACCTCAAGTCACTATAATTTTTTCTTATAACGGAGGAATCTGACTAGGTAGCAATAAATTAATAAACTAGGCAAAGTAGGCAAACAACACCATATGACATAGGCACGGTAAGGTGGTACTTCAAGGCATGATAAACAATGTTATTCTTAATTTTTCCCATAGATTGTTATAATTTAGGAAACAATGGTATATGTCAATGATACTAATTTTCCCAAAGGTGGTTATAATTAGTATCACAATAGTGAGACATTGATTTGACTAAAGGCAATTATAATTAAGAACACTTGGTATATAATAAAAGAAGAAATGAAGGATGCAACTGTCAAACCACTATCATACTTCTCTAAAATATGGCCTTTGTCTAGAATATTGAATCAACTACTAAAACTTGATCAAAATCTCTATGTGAAAGTGACTGTGAAACCAATTGAATAGAACCAAGGTCAAATGGACTAGGTAGGGAGGGTGAAAATAACTCGATCAATATGAAAGACATGACAAAATGGTATATGATATAATGGTATGGTATAATTAAAAATGTCAATATTCTGGTAGAATGAAACATGCCTCATAGACAATGCATGAGGTGTATAATGTTCATGGGCTCATCAAGTTCATCCCCATCTAGTGTAGCAAACCTGTATGCTCCAATACCATAGTTTACAATAATGATGAAAGGGAAAATATAGTTATGTTTGAACTTGCCCTTATGTTTCTTCTTGGTCATGGTATTCTGTTAGTTTTATTTAAGTACAAGATCACCACATTCAAATTCTCTATGTATGACCCATTTATTATAGTGGCCACAAAGTTGGGTTTGGTATGATTGAAGGTTATTGACTGTAGCCATGCATTTTTCATCAAGTAACTCTAGCTCTTGCAAGAAAACTATTGAATAATCTTCATCATCTAGAACATGCTTCAAAGAGATGTGCAAAAAAGGTAACTTGACCTCAATGGGAATAATGGCCTTAGTGCCATAAATAAGTGAATACGGAGTGGCTCTTATAGGACTATGGTAATTGGTAAGGTATGCCCATAGGGCACTGAATATTTGGAGGTTCTAATCATGACCAAAATCATTGATAATATTTTTTAGGATGTTGACAATGGTTTTGTTAGATATTTTTGATTGGTCGTTACCTTGTGGGTAATATACTATAGAAAAATGTTGAGTGATTTTATACTTGGTACATAGTGATTTGACATCCTTGTTTTTGAATGATCCACCATTATTAGATATAATGTTGGATGGGATACCATAATGACAAATGAGATAGTTGAATATGAATTTGGAAATTTGTTTTCTAGTCACGTAGGTGAGGGGTATAACATTAACCCACTTAGTGAAATATTTAGTGGCAGTAAGGATATGCTTATGGCCATTAGATGAGGTGGGGTTTATCTTCCCAATGAGATCAAGACCCCATGTAGCAAATGGCCATGGTGTAATAATTGGTTTTAGAGTCTGGTCAGGGCATGAATTATATTGGCACGGCTTTGACATTTGTCACACTTTTTGACATACATAGCTACATCTGCATCCATAGTAGGCCAATAATACCTAATACACATGATATTTTTGGATAAGATGGCCCCACTTTTTTGGGATTCACATACTCCTTCATAAACTTCTCATAATGTTAATTTTGATTCTTCCAAGTTTAAATAATGAAGTAGAGTTCCATTAAAGCTATAGTGGTGTAGGGATGGTCTGAGTAAGGTATAACATGTAGCATGGTGGATAAAGGCCTTGGATTATTTTTAGGATAGGTTTGGTGGCATAATGTGGTCATGAAGATAGTCATAAAGGTTTGAATACCATATAGAGCTAAGACTAACAATATCATAGATCATTGCGATGGTTGAAGGTTCATAAGTTGGCACTAGAAGATTTTCAACAAGGAATTGGTATTCTTTTGCCATGTCTGTATGATAAATTAAAGATCCAATAGTGGCCATGGCATCTTTTGTCTTGTTATTGGCTCATGGTATGTGTTAAAATTGTACATCAGAAATCTATTGTTTGAGAGTGTTGACCATGGACTTATATGACACTATCTTATCATCCTTGGTATGAAAGTGGTCTATAACCTAATTGATGATTAACTAAGAATCACCATAAATTTTGAGATGTTGAATATTCCATAATACTGCTTGTCAAAGCCCTACAACAAGTGATTTGTATTTGACCATGTTGTTGGTACAAGGAAAGCTGATCTATAATGACTTAGGGATAAGATCCCCCTATGGTGTAATAAACAAAAGGCCTACCCCTGAGCCATGTGCTATGAATGATCCATCAAAATATAGCTTCTAGTACTGTTCCTTAATAGGTGTTTCAATGATGGTCATAATAGACTCATTTGGGATTTGGAATGTTATATGTTTTATATCTATAAGGGGAGCCTCAACAAGCTAATCTAAAAGTACTTATCCCTTGATAGCCTTTTGATTGACATATTCTATCTCAAGCTTTCTCATAAGCATGATCTATTTGGCCATGCGACCTGGTAAATCTATTTTAGATTGTAGATACTTGAGCGGATCTATTTTGAAATGGATATAACCTTGTTGTTTAACATGTAATGCCACGGTTTATGAGCTATAAAGACCATAGCTAAATAGGGGTTTTTAATAGGAATATAATGTGCTCATATATGACTAGTGTATGGCTTAAATAGCACATGACATGTTATTTTATATTACCATCATGATGAGCAAGAAGTGCCCCTAGGGTTGTTCTATAGTTGATAGATACAATAAGAATGACTTTCTTAGCACATGAGGAAACAAAATAGGTAGATTGACAAGATAGTTTTTGAGGTGATGGAAGGCTTTCTGGCATTTATCATCCTAATGAAATGCAACACCCTTCTTCATAAAATATGTAAATGGATGGAATTTATCGACCAATTGAGATATGAAGCATTTGATAGACTAGATCTTGCCTTGAAAACTATAGAGCTACTTCAAATTAGTTAGTGGTGGCATATTGGTAATGGCTTGTACATTTTTTGAATTGAATTCAATGCCTTTATGAGACACAATGATATATAGCAATTTTCTTGAAGTAACTCTGAAAACATAGTTCTTATGATTGAGCCTGACCTTATATTCATGTAGTCTCTCGAATATCTTTCATAGTGTTGCTAGTTGATTGACCCTAGTCTTTGATTTACCTAGTATGTCATCAACCTAGTCTTCAAAAATGTCATGCATCATATCATGAAATATGATTATCATGGCTCTTTGGTATGTGGCCCAAACATTTTTGAGACCAAATGACATAACTTCATAATAGAATGCTCCCCATGGAGTGGTGAATGTTGTTTTTTGTTGGTCTTCTAGTGCAATCTAGATTTAGTTGTATCCTAAAAATCCTTCCATCAGTGAAAACATTTCATACCTAGATGTAGAGTCAACAATCATGTCAATATTTGGTATAAGAAAGTCATCCTTTAGGCAGGCCTTGTTTATGTCTCTAAGATCAATGCAGTTTCTAATTCCTTCTAGCTTCTTACTGACTGGTACAACATTCAATATGCACTTTGAGTAATAGATAAATTGAGTACATCATGCTTCTAAGATTTTTTTTCAACTCTTTCATTATTAATAAAACAATGCAAGGATGCATCTTGCATAATTTTTGTTTCATAGGCTTGACATCAAGATGCATAACAAGGTGGTGTATAACCAAGGTGGGATCCAAACCTGACATGTCTAAATATACCCAAGTGAATATGGGGATATAAATATTTAACATTCCTCCTCGGTGAGGGAAATGCCTAATTTGATCCATTTCAAGTCATTTGGAGTCCTAATGTTAACCTCTATAGTGTCCTCCACAAGAAGACTAGAACCATCTTCCAGAATGGTTGGCAAAGATTTGAATTGGCCTATAATGGTAGAGTCATCTATTTGGACTAGCTCTTCATGTTATTCTAGGCAATATGAATTAGAATATCCTAATGGTAAGTATGGCCATGTGATAAAAACTGTTATAAACTATTGAATGATTTGATCGAAGGCATCTTGTTCTTCATAACTAAACTCAAAACCATAGGTAAGTTCATCATTGGTGGGCTCCTGAGATATGTTTGAGGAAAGTGGAACACCCCCATCTAATGGAACCTAAAATAGGTTTTCACCACTATATTGGCCTTTATATTTACTATTACCCTAGTCCAAAAGTTACTTAAAGAGGTTTTGACTTTGGCACCTCAATGTTTTATTTAATTATTTATGGCTAAATGTGTTCACCCATTTTTTAAAATAGGCTATAGGATCTAGTTTGATTGAAAACCCTTGTTTGTAGTCTCCCAATGGAACATTGTCTCTTAGACCTATAAAATCATAAAAGGCCTCATCATTCTCAAACTTATCTATAGGCACTATGGATTATTTTTGGTCCTAATCTATAAGTTGAGGATGATATAACAGAAGTGGATTGTGGTGAATAATAGGTATAAGGGTACAAATGGCATTCATGTCAAATAAATTAGTATTGGCTAGGTCATATAAATGGCTATGATTAAACTCTTATTTGTTATCGACATCATCATCACTAGTTATAGGCATTAAAACATGAATAAGATACATGGGGTCACCCCCAGGTGGTTTAAATCCAATACCATAGGTTACTTTGTATTGAGTGGCAAAAATCATCTCCGGCATTTCTTCTTGATTTGGTTTCAGGCCTTTTCCTTCATTGGTTTGCATCTCCATGATCCTATTAGGAATAGGGTACTTGGAATTTTTATAACAGTTGGCCAGTTTGTCATTATATAACTAGGATTCATCATTTCCAAGAGGATCATGTTATTGGCCAATGGCTGGTGTGAAAATGATAGGGGATAGACTATGTCATTTGCCTTTTCCATTTTGTTTCCATTCCATGCAAGTTGGCTTGGATTTAGGTCTTCCATAAGACTTTAGGTTTTGTTGAAGCTTGGAAATTTGGAATGTATTATGGGTCAAATATTCTCCTGGGTCATTAGTCGTGACAATAAAATGATTGGAAACTTTAGGCGGTAGCATGTGGGAAGATGAATCAATGATATATGGGTCAATGAAATTGGCCTCTAGTGAATCAAAAAGAATTTATTTCCCCTTGTCCTTTTTTCGATCTAGATTCAAACCAAAATGATAGTTATAACTTTCATACTCGGCCTCCAAATGCTTGCAATGTTCATAGGGCTGTAAATCTTTGTGGATAGTGACCTCCATGCCTGAATGAGAGAAATTGATACATTGGTGCAATGTTGAATGGGTTTCATTAATATCATTATCCAAGGTCTACCCAAGATAAAATTATATGACAAATTGAGGTCTAACACATGGCATAGTGTATTGTGGGTCATGGGCCCAATGATAACTAGCAAGCTGATGGTGCCTTATGATTCTCATTTTTCATTGTCATAGGCCTTGATGGTGATTGTTTATGGTTAGATATTAATTTTTGTATACCTAAGAAATTTTATGAGTTTTAGGGACATGATATTGAGTCCTAATCTATTATCTATGAGGACACATTTCACTTTGTGTCACGTTATGATAACTTTGATGTACAATGGATTGTTATGTAGAGGGCTAAGGGATGACATATCACTTTTGTCAAAGGTTAATTTTTGGGTTGGGGCTAGATGTCCAACCTATTGAAAGAAAAATTATTAAGAGGGGGGGTGAATTATTCTTCAAAAACTTTCTTATCAGTTTCACTTAAACAATCATGAACTATTTAATCAAACACATATATCTAACAAACATAAGCACCTATCCACATAAGCATGAAACAGAAAAACACATCACATATGTGTGAAACCCTAAAGGGTAATAAAAATTACTAATATATAAAAATATACTATATTTATATAATACAAACAAAAAATATAGTGAAGCACCCACTTCACATGGAGCACCAACCCCAACTAGCTAAGCACCAATTCATCAAGGCTTTAACAAGCACCAATTTGCAAGGAGGCACCAACCTCCTAGATGAATCAACACCAAATAATACATATGAGACCTTTTATCATATTAATAATGCATTATTTCTCAGACAATAAATGATGATCTCCTTATTCATCTCTTCACACACTTTTATCCCTCTCAAATTGGTCTCTAGCCATCTTCGCTCAACTAGCTCTCTTCTTAACTTGATTAGGTCATATGACCTTGATAATCATATATATAATCTCTATAAAGTCTTAATAATTTATACTTTACACTATTTTTATGGTATAAAATACCTTATTATGCTCTATAATATGTTATTTTATTCCTTATATACGTACTTACATAAATCGACTTAAAATTACCTTGTATTTATACAAGTCTCTTTGTTTATATCCTTATTGGTCGACCAAACACCCTTACCATATTATTTAAGCCATGAAATGAATCTTAGGACATATAATATATATGGATAAAATTTTATTTGAGTCCATTTAGGTTTGACCTACCTCAATTAGGCCTTATCTCATCTTTAGTTCTCATGGAGACTTAATCCCATTAGGTCTATTTTAGACACATTACACTTTGCATTCCTTGGGACACATTTAAACACTTAATATATTAGTAAGATATATTATTCCAATCTAATATACATATAATAATCTCATCTAGGATCCATAACACATTTTTGATCCAACCACTACTTGAAGCACACCATCTGTACTATTCACAATTAGACCTATGCATACTTAGAAAGTCTATCTTTAATAACTGAAACATAAACACAATTTTTCCAAAAAAACATGTCAAAAAATCACATATAAAAAATATAAATTACCTGAGGGTCATCACCATGTTATTTATACTTCAAAAATAAGGACAAAAGGACTTAAACCCTTCTCTGCAGATAGCTCACTCAAAACTGTCAACTAGCCTCAAAACACAGTCATGGAAACCTAAAATTTTAACACATTAAAGAATAAAATAAAGGAGTTATAATTAATTAATATGTTGATAAATAATCCTTATAAACTCCAAAAAAATAATCTTAATATCTAATCTTAATTATTGGTCTCAAAGACCAATTTATTGACCTTCTCTCTCACATACCTTATTTGGCTAGACAAGCCATTTTGGCTTCAACATTTTCACTAATTTCACTAAGTACCAAACCTTATAAAAATAATGGATAAGACATACAAGTAAAAAATATAAATTTTTTTTACATTATATGCTCCCCTTAGGGCATAGAGCCTCAAACTCATCATTTCAAATTGCTTACCCATAACTACCAATTTGCCTTGAAGACCAATCATGGTGATTTTGACCTTCAACACCTGTATGACCAATTTAAAAGAATCATAATTCATTTTTATGATACTATGTGATCACTATACCATTATTATATAGATATATCATATGGTCAAATGATACAATTTATCTTGAATACCAATCTCATGACCTCATTATACATAGACCTCACTAAACTAGATAGGTCAATTTATGAACAACATTTTCATCATATCTACTGACCTTAAAAAATTACATCCAATATGAACATGTATTAAAAAATTTATCCATGCACTTTTATCTATCCCTAATCTATGATAACACTTCCCTAAACACCTTCTCATTTTTTCTTGGGTTTCTCATTGTTTACACCATTAGGTCTGTTAACGATAGGTTAACTTGGATGACCGGTTTAGCATATATAAGGAATAAAAATTGGTAAAAAACCACCATGGACATAAAAAAACAAGTCTTAATATTTTTATTCCATCTATTTATCAAAATTTATTTGGTCAACTCTGACTGCTACATAAAATCTTAGAGAAATAAGGCCTTTTTGTAGGGTCCACTCAATAATCTGACAAACCAATCACACTTGGAGGTGCCTTGGAGATTTTAATACCACATAAAATCACTTATATATCTATAACAATACATTATGAGCACTTTATAATAACTTCTTTCATATTGAGTCATTATTATGGTTCTTTAAGGGTTTAAACCATCTTCTAGTCTTAACAATCATTCATAAAGATTAACCCCTTATTCCAAAAAATAATGACTAAAAATTTAATCTATGAGACTTCCACATATACCTTGAATACCTTATATTCCCATGTATATGTTACATGTGCTAATGATCACTTTAAATTCCTTCTTGGGTTAAGAACCCTTCATTTTGTGCACTCAAGAGATCTCAAAACACTTTTTCATTCCTTTTCTTGTAAACCATGACTTCAAAATTTGTGAACATGCTTTAAACATCATGCCTCTAAAAACACTCAATTTTATATAATATATTTAGAAATATAACCTCATACCCTATTAGGTTATGCTCTCTCTCTTTGCTTTCTAGGCCTTGACTTATATGTCACATTAGGCCATGAAACTGACCTTCCAACCATTATCCACACTCTCAAAACCTCATATAAAAACTTAATAAAATTATATCATGATTAAAAGCTAATTTAAATCCTTCATAGGTCTTGACAATAGATCATGATTCCTTATTAGGCCAAGCAGGGTCTAGAGGTGGTCTAGTTACATACTAGGTCTGTAGGTCTTACTCCTGTAGGCTCACTCTGAGACTCTCATGAGTGTTCTAATACCTTATATGCATGATAAAACAAACTCATATATCCTATTATGCCTCTTTGCATCCATCTCACAAGACCACCAATCTCATACCTTCTCAAAAGGTCTCTTCATGCAATGACCAATGTCATGACTAGGTTTATCAAGCACCTTAATCTTGACAAATGACCTTGAAACACTCCTTGATGCTTATACACCTTGCTCACATACCTTTAATGATACTTATACAATATCATACATCTACATATACCTCTTCATGTTGATCATGCACATGCTCATGATATGAATATGCTTCTCAAGATATCTTGTACTCAAAACATGCTTACCTTAACCTGAATCTTGACATCAACCTCAGAAGAATCATTAGGTTGCCTTAAAATTATATCTCAACATAGATACATTAGGTTTCCTTTAAATTATCTCTTAAGAGAGAGACATTAGGTTGCCTTAAAATTATCTCTTATCACATGGCTTCTTTGTCCAATTAGGCACACAATATCATGTCTCACAGACAACTCACCATACATCTTCACTAGATGTATCTTGACATCAATGACATCAACCTTGGCATTAAATTACATCAATGACAACACTTCTCAACATGACCAAATATTGTAATTTTTTTGGGATTATGTCATTTGGAATTTGTGATTTGCCAAAAAAATTTGTCAAAATGTTTTTATGGATGGTTGATGTACACAACAAATCCAAAATGGAAATTTGTGCTAGAATATTTTGAAGTTTCCACAATATCTAACTTCTTATCATGCATAGTGGCATATTGATTGTTACTAGCCATAACTTGTAGGCTAGATGAGTGTAGTGGTAAATTATTATGGGCTTGGTATGGTGATCTTTGACCATCGAGTTGTGATTGCATAATTGGGATTAGATACAAGACCATTATTACTAGTAAATGATGGTGGAGGGGGCTAGATAAGATAAGTCTCAATTATATATGCACTTATATGTGGTCATGGGTTAATGATGAGTTATTAGTATAAGGTCTAAATGTAGTAATCCATTTTTGTTAGTACACCTATGAGCAGTCCTAAGTCAAGGAAGGATCACTAGCATATGTTAGTTGGTTGGGATTGATTAGCAATGGTTTTTTTTGGTTAATAATTGGTCTTAGATTAATGGAGATGTTGGAAATGCAACCTCCTAAAATATGGCCTAAAATTTTATTATAGTCATGTACAACTATGGTGTAGGTCTGTTGGTTTTTAGAATCAATCTAGCCCTAGTTCCATCCATTTGGTTAGCATTGGTTCTTCTACTGGCACTGTGGTTGTTGTCTTGGATATTGATATTGTTGTTGTTATTCAAACCTCTATTGTTATTGCTATTGGTTGTTATTTTTTAGAAAGGGGTTTTGGTGGATATCAAGGTTATGATTGGATGTAGAATCTCTATTATCTAATGTCATCTCCCCATTTTCTAACATATTTTGAATCAGGTGTTTGATATGCACATAATGATATAAATTATGTCCATTAACTTGATGATATTTATAGAATTTATTTTATCTATACCAATCTGGATAAGGAATTCCCTCAAGATAGTGCTTTAGAATGGGCTAACTAATCAGATTAATGATGGAAAGTTTTCAAAACATGACTTAAATGGGTTATCCAAGGTCACTAAAGACTCAATGAGTAGGCCCGTTTTGTCTTGGAAGAGGAGGGGTTTGCAAAGTTAAAGTTTGCTATGTTTTTTTCACTGGTCTAAGTTATTTCAAAGGTTGTGCTTGCTTAATAAGTTATTGGTGAGGAGTGATTTTCATATACAACATAGTCTAAGTAGATGGCATTTGCACCATGTGGACATGTCATGACTCTAACACTCCATTGCCAATAATGTTCTTGTTGTGATTAAATGGCTCAGTATTTTCATTATTATTAGCTTGGGCTAGTTTTGATGCTCATGCTTGGACTTAGTTATGGTTCTAATTTTGGCCATTTCCTTTATTTTGATTATGGTTTTGATTAGATGAGGTAAGCTTAATTATCCCTTTTTTAATAAGGGATTTTTTGATTAAAAAACATTTATAAATGATTTCCTTAAAAGTTTATACACACTGTAGCTCCAGATGGTAAGATATATTATTGTGCAAATTCTTGGTGAACATAGTAGCTAATTACTTGTCTGGTAAACTATTGGTGAATTGGCTTGCAAGTTCTCTCCATTATTATAGATAACTTATAAAACTTTCAATGAACTTCTATTTGGCTTGTGTCAAATCTAACAATTAAATATCACATTTAAGATTGTAGAAGTGCTACACAAACTTGTCTAAAACATCATCAAAATTAGATATTGAATTCTTAGGAAATTTTAGGACCCACTCCAAATCTTTCCCTACTAGACTCCTTGGAAAAATATTAGGAGGTAGATGTCATTGTAGGCGATTGGTTGACAAGTAAATAAAGAATTTTGTTAAATGGGCCTTTAGGTCTCCTTTTCCCTTGTACTTGTCAAACTTTGGTGGTTCATACCCTTGAGGAAATGGTATTTATAGATACTACATATTGAATGGGTAGGAACATATATCATCTAACTTAAAATTATTAGTCTATTACCCAACTTGGATGGCATCAATTTCATCCTTCATTTGTTGCATGTCTTGCACTAAGATTCTGGATGGAACATTGGCCTAAGGTGGAGGTTGGGTTTTCAAGCATGGATTACTTTGATTAGGGTATAGTGGATGCATGGTTTGCTTTGGAATGTTGATTTGGCTAGGGAATTGACCAAGGATATGCATACATAGATTAGGATGTGATTATTAAAATTATGCATGTTGTGGTGTGTTATTTTGGTTTGGGTTTGGTATATAAGCTTGGTTTTGGGGAAATTGTGGTTGAGATGGAAGGATTTGGCCTTGGGAGAAGTATTGTGCCTACCGAGGTTGATTAGGGACTTGTTTTCAACTAGTCAAACCTAGTTAAATGAGGGGAACTTGTGAACCAAGACCCTATCATTGGATTTGTGGCACATTTGGAATAAAAGGCAATTGTTGCCTAGCTAGAACTTGTGAAATAGTAAAGCCTCTTGGTTACATGAACCCCTATTGTGAAGTAGATGATTGTATAATTTTTAACATTTATCACTAACCAATATATGTATGTTATTTATTAGACATTTTTTGTGATTGTAATGGTATATTTTTATGTGACTAAAGAGGTACGTTTATCATTACCCAATGAGGTGGAACATTAGTTGCCCCCTATTGAGGTAGAAAAATGTTCAATCTCTACTATATTGGCATACTAGATTATACCTATTATTGTGGAATGTTAGTTGTCACATGTTATGGTGGAATAACATTTGTCATGTTTCTTTGAGGCAAGGCTACTTGGATACTAAATTCTTGTGGTTGTTTGCTTGATGAAGTAGCTAGTTGAGTATTAGAGGTAGCTAGTTGTGGTTATGAGGTAAAAGTTCCTACCCCTACTATTGTGAACCACTTGTGGTGTTAACTAAAGGCACTTATTGTGGGCTAGTTATTTATGTAGTTAAACCACTTTAGTCTAGATTAGATGACACTTGTGTATTATCCATTATGTTTGGCTCATTCATCTATGTAGAAGTAATAATCAATTTTTTTATAGTTAGGTCAATGAACATGTCTCTAACTAAAGTTATTTAAATTAATGGGTCTATACCCAAATTATCTTGGCTTTTAAATTCAATTAAGACTCTTGTTGAAGGAGCTAGCTCAATAAGAGGAGTGTTTGACATGGTCATGTTATTGAAATTATGTGCTAAGTTAAAATAGGTCTAGTATGTTGTCTACATCTATATGAAGTGGTTCTCTATGAGGCCCTTTCTTATGACAAGCATACATGGGTCCAGATATGGCATTGACAATAGAGCCTGAGTATCACTAGAAAAGGCCTATTCATTGATTTGATTATAAGGTATGTTATAAGGCACTCTTAATAAACTTATCAAATTTTCATGGGGGAAGTCTATTGGAAACTTGGCCCATACCTTCATGGCTATGATTAAAACTTCATCCTTGTTTGAAATCAAGTGGAGATCAAACAGATAAGGGTCATAGGTTATCAACATAGTAACATAGTACAATTGTTGTTAAACTTGTTCTAAAATCAACAATATGTTAGTTAAGTGTTATGTTATTTACTCTTGGTCCTGCTCTGAGTATGGAGGCATGTTGACCAAATAATGGGCAAAAGGATCTTGGCTTATCTCCTTGGTTTTAGTATTATAAGGAGGATAGGGATCCATCTGACAAACTACATCATCACCATAGGTATCTTAAATAATGTCTTCTTGTGCAACCACATTACCATATCCTAAATTGTACATGGATATACTATGAATATAGTGATACATGATCAAATCAATGATAAATGCTTCATGAAAAGAGGCCTAGAGCTCTATAAACTTTGAAAATAATGTCTAAAGTATAAATGGCTCAAACTTGGTCAAAGGATAGAGTTGTATCTCCAAAAAGGTCTATGCTAAAACTTAGTACAAAATAGTCTAACATCATATGTATAATGCTAAATGCCTTTACACAAAAGGTTTAAAAGGGTGAAATAAAACCAAAATACCAAACTCTAGGTACAAAGTGTTCTAAACAAGTCTAATCTAGGAAAACACAAGTTACTAGGTCTATTGGCCAAACATGACACAAAATATAGGCTCAAAATAAGCATATGCTAGGACTTTTGTCAAAAAAAGCACAAAAGTAAGACGTTAAACAAAAGGGTATGATTTAATCTAACAAATCTGAAAAACTTTGGCATAAACTAGGCATTCAACTTTAGACATGAACTTGGTAAATTGGTATAAAGCATGATACAAAAGGCATGTAGAGATAGGCTATTTCTCCCAAATAAATGCACAAAAAATAGTTTTTAAATTGGGTGAAGAATTAACCTAAGTTATGTTGACCCAATTTTGCCCCTCAGGCAAAATCTCGGTCACCTCCTACACCTGCTTTGCATGACCAGTCATTTCGGGTTGCAAGGTCCACCTTCAGGGTTCAACAGCTCCGTTTCAGAGCATTGGCTCATCAGCCTCGTTCACTGGCGTTCACGGTAGCGAAAGGCAGAGTCTTTAAACGTTCACACAAGAAGAGAGGAAAAGCATTGGAGCATTTAACACAGGCAAAATAAGGGCAGACAAAATGCAGAGGGCGACAAAATTGCCACCCACAACACGGGTGGGTAAAAAGAGACCCCCTACACGCAATGCAGAGGGTAGAAAAATCACCTCCCACAACACCAGCAGAGAAAAAGAGGCCACTAACATCGGTCGATGTCGGCAAAACTACCACCGTTGGCAGCTTACATAGGTCGACATCGGCAAAACTGCCACGGTCGGCAGATTATCGACTGACGTCGGCAGAAGTCCTACATGCAATCCACTGCAGCGGGTGGCAAATTCGCCGCCCATAACATGAGGTGGAAAAAAAAACACTTGCAGAACATAGGAAAAAACTCGCCTAGCCGCTGGAGAAGACCAGCATGCAAAATGAGGCAACAAGCATGGTCTTGGCAGACTTATGACATCATCAATAGTGTTTTTTCACTCTTTCCAATGAGACTCCTCTTGGCTTTTCTCTATAAATGGGCAGACTTGTTCATTTATCAAGGGATCTTCCCCACTTTTGTAAAGAGCACTGCTCTCCAAATTTTCCACCTGAATCAATAAAAGACAATTTTACCTCTATTTGGATGGATCTTTCTGTGTATGCATTGAATGTTAATCTGTGTCCAGTCATTGTCTCTTGATGCTCTCACAAGTTCAACACCAGCAAACCTGCGATCTACAAAGTGCCACTGTCTACTGCTGCCAGGAGTAGAGTTCTATTTTGGAGGTATAAAATAGGTGAGGTCACTTACAATGTGTATTTCTCAGCACCTTGGTGAGTCCCTGTTTCTTGTGCTTTCCATAAGAACCTCCCTGTCATCCCAGAGGCCTGGTCTTTTCTGCCAGATCTGAGTGTATGTATGTTTTTCCCTGATCCTGAGTGTGGATGTGGAAGGTCAACCTATTTTTGGTGTATCACCTCTTTTAGAGTAAGCTATTTGTTTTCATGCTTTTTCTCTATCTCTTTTCATCCCCCCAGTATACCTATATACCTATATTTTGTGCTACCTGAAACAAACAAGATACATCAGAGGGAACTAGCCCATACCTAGAGACTCTCCTCTCCTACTTCATCATCCCACAAGTGAGAGAGGGGTTTCCATGTTGCGAGGAGAGGGCAGGAATCTATTTTCCTACCACAGGGTGCACTTTCTAGTGTCAACAGTTTTGGCACGCCTAGTGGGACTCCAAGTTTTTAATCAGAAAAGTTGCAGGGTTACTCGCTGATCCTATTAAAGTGGAGGAACCACCATTACATCACCATGCATGTCAACAGTTTTGGCACGCCTGGTGGGACCTCATTTTTATCAATTTGATAACGTAGTAAAGTTTCAGGATTGATGCTGGTCCTGTTACAACAGATCATTTTGTTTTCCAGCATCTGGCGACTCTGAGTTAAATCCGCTAGTTAAGCAGCCTGGTGCCATCAAAAATCATCCACTTCTTGTATGTATACTTCTTTTGCAAAAAATCATGGATCTTGTTTTCCTTCATATGAACATAATCAGACTTCAGATATTCATGCAATCCCCTCAAGTAGCTCTCTTAGTTGCCCTGCAACTATAAGGGAGGTGGCGTCAGAATTTGAGAAGCAGACAATAGAAATCGACAGGCTGGAAGAGCAGTACAAATATCAGCAAGAGCTGATGTATAAAGAGGAGTGCTTGTTTATGCAAGCACAGGCCATACAATCCATGAAGGAAGAGGCACCAAAATCCATCTTTTCAAGGCAGCCAGCCTTGCGTGCCCCCTCCTACCCTGAAGAAAACCCCCTCTTTTGCACCAAATCCATTTTATCAAATTGCACTTGCTCACTCCAACTCATCAAATACCGCTGTTCCCAATCCCGTGCGCCTGGATTTCCAACACCAGAGGGTATCAGAACAACCTCCCATGAAAATCAATCTTTTCAACTCCTTAGATCAGGAATATTCCATTGAGAATAGTACCACCAGCCAGCACGTCCCTCTTTTAGAGGCTCCTCCAACGCACCAAAAATGTTTTCCTTACATTCTTCAGCCTCCCCAAGTTTTCCAGCATGATGTGCAGATTCCAAGTTGGAGGAAAGAATGCCAAGGACCAGCTTAGAGCTTTGAAGAAGATCATGCTAGCCACCTCCAAGAAAGACTCTTCCAAGAAAACCTAGCCAGACAAATTGAAAACTTAGAGGCTAGGATGAAGCTACTCCTTGAAAGGGAGTTAATTTTTTTAGACCTTGCGAAAGAGCCTCAGGACCTCATGGAGAACAAAGTTGCTGCCTGTTCACAGGAGCAGAATTCAAATTCAGAGATCCTGAATTGGGGGAAGACGGTGGAATCATGGGGCAGCAAAGTAGAAGAAGAAAATCAAGGTTTTTCTCAAAACCTTGAAGAAGCTGAAGTTGCGCCTACCTGTGATGATGCTGACAGCCTCCAAGAAAGGCTTTTCCAAGAAGATTTGAGTAGGAGAATTTCAAAGTTGGAGTCCAGAGAGAGTTCCCTCAGCCAATGTGTGATGGACGGTTCAGACCAAATAGCGCATTCTATGTCTGAACACACCCCACTTACACATTTCCAAGAGAGCTATCAGGCCACCCCTGATATTGATGAAGTGTTGACCAAGTGGAGGGAGGAGAATCATCAGATTCTAGCTCAAGGGCTGCCCCCTCTCCCACATGTTTTCTCCAATTCGTCCCTTCTTGAGGAAGACCCTATTTTGCAAGAGGCAGGAGAGGAACAAAAGATCCAATCTGTAGTCCTTTAGGAGGTTGTCATGAGCGACAACGAAGAAGAAATCATCATTGATGCCCCTTGTGAAGACCTTATCAGTAGTGGAGAAGATGCAGGCCTTGCATATATGCAGATGTTCTAGCAATTCGAAGAGGAACAAATGCATGGTAAACTCTCTCCTCCTCTGTTTGATGAACTTCCTTGCTGTTTTGATGAGATCGACTACATTGAAGAACCTGAATTAGAGGAGGATCAGGAGAATATTCTTGAAAATCTAGAAAGCCTGATCAGCAAAGAGGAAAAGGAGAAGTCTGTCTTCGTGGAGGAATACCTTGAAGAACTAAACTTTAAACAGATAAGTGAAGTCTTGTGGGATGAGCAGTCATTTTGTGAGCCCCTTTTAGACATCACCACATTCACCCTTCTTCAAGAAGGCCAAGAGGAAGCAGAGGATGAGTCTAACAAAGTTTTCAGCGAAGCAGAGGGAAATAAATCAGACCATAATACATTGTAGAAGAATTGTGCAAATCAGAAATCTTACGGTGATAAACTGGCAGCAATTAATTTCTTGGTGAGGGGCACCAATTTGAAGGACTAGCATCCAATAGGCCTCCTAGAACAATTAGATACGTATATATTGGAGGCATGTTCGATTTCAATCCCCTCAGTTCCCAGCCAACTCAGGTGACAGGGAAGAAGAGCAAGTCACCAAATCTCATTTTCTTTCAGCTACTTGCCTGTCACAATAAGTCTCTTCACCAGGAAGGAGACTTAAGAAATTTTACTTTTGATCCAGGAGGGATGCGAACATTCCTAGTTAGCTGTATATAATAGTTTGCTTTTAGTTGTTTTCCCTATTTTCCCTAAGTGCAGTTTGCATAGTTAGTTGTTTTAGGCTTGTGTGTTTTCCTTCATTTGTGGGGGTAAATTCTATGTATTTGATTCTGGGATCTTCAAAGCTATTGTGAACTCTCTTCAAAGTCACCATCTGACTCTGCACCCAATGGATATGCAAGGAAACTGGGTTCTAAGCATAGCAGGCACGCTCACCCTGTGAGTCACCAATTTGTTGACCCAATTTTGCCCCTCAGGCAAAATCTCAGTCACCTCCTACACCTGCTTTGCATGACCAGTCATTTCAGGTTGCAAGGTCCACCTTCAGGGTTCAACAGCTCCATTTCAGAGCATTGGCTCATCAGCCTCATTCGCTGGCATTCACAGTAGCAAAAGGCAGAGTCTTTAAACGTTCACACAAGAAGAGAGGAAAAGCACTGAAGCATTTAACACAGGTGAAAGAAGGGTAGACAAAATGTAGAGGGCGGCAGAATCACCGCCTACAACATGGGCGGGTAAAAAGGGACCCCCTACACGTAATGCAGAGGGAGGCAAAATCACCACCCACAACGCCGATAAAGAAAAAGAGGCCACTAACATCGGCTGATGTCGGTAAAACTACCGCTGTCGACAGCTTACATAGGCCGACATCGGCAAAACTGCCGCGGTCGATAGATTATCAGCCGACATTAGCAAAAGTCCTACATGCAATCCACTGCAGCGGGCGGCAAATTTGCCGCCCACAACATGAGGTGGCAAAAAAACACTTGCAGAACACAGGAAAAAACCTGCCCAGTCACCGGAGAAGACTAGCATGCAAAACGATGCAACAAGCATGGTCTTGGCAGACTTATGGCATCATCAATAGTGTTTTTCACTCTTTCTAATGAGACTCCTCTTGGCTTTTCTCTATAAATGGGCAGACTTGTTCATTTATCAAGGGATCTTCCCCATTTTTGTAAAGAGCACTGCTCTCCAAATTTTCCACCTGAATCAATAAAAGATAGTTTTACCTCTATTTGGATGGATCTTTCTGTGTATGCATTGAATGTTAATCTGTGTCCAGTCATTGTCTCTTGATGCTCTCACAGGTTCAACACCAGCAAACCTACGATCTACAAAGTGCCACTGTCTACTGCTTCCAGGAGTAGAGTTCTGTTTTGGAGGTATAAAACAGGTGAGGTCACTTACAGTGTGTATTTCTCAGCACCTTGGTGAGTCCCTGTTTCTTCTGCTTTCCATAAGAACCTCCCTGTCATCCTAGAGGCCTGGTCTTTTCTACCAGATCTGAGTGTATGTATGTTTTTCCCTGATCCTGAGTGTGGATGTGGAAGGTCAACCTGTTTTTGGTGTATCACCTCTTTTAGAGTAAGCTGTTTGTTTTCATGCTTTTTCTCTATCTCTTTTCATCCCCCCCAGTATACCTATATACCTATATTTTGCGCTACCTGAAACAAACAAGATACATCAGAGGGAACTAGCCCATACCTAAAGACTCTCCTCTCTTACTTCACCATCCCACAGGTGAGAGAGGGGTTTCCATGTTGCGGGGAGAGGGCAGGAATCTGTTTTCCTACTGCAGGGTGCACTTTCCAGCGTCAACAAGTTACACAACTCAAAAGAGAAAGATTGATGTCTATGACCAAATTACACAAGGAATAAACATAAATCAATCAATATTGGATTTAAACTTGGAAAGGTAAATTAAAATATCAACTTAGGAAACTAAGGTTTTGAAAAAACAACAAGTTAGACAAAGATGAATGATATAACTTCACTAGGTAAAGATCCCAAAAGTCACATGTGGATTTGGTTTTGAATTTAGAAACTTGGACACAAGGTAAACAAGTCCTTAAAATAAATTGAGTAGCATAACAACATTATCATGCTCTAAATATGTGATCAATAGTTTGTTTCAAGACTCTAAATAATGAAATGAATTAGGAAGAGTAACGTTACCCTTTCAATCAAGTGACACATACAAATAAGATTTGTGAAAAAACTAAAGCAAAGGTATGGTGTCAAAAAGATGACATAATGCCTCCTCACATAATGGAGTGATGTGTACACAAGACTCATTTTGATGTGGTATAAACAAATAAATAGATTAAACTACAAAAAAAACCAAGAAATAAAGGATAAAATGACACAAATACCTAAGTATAACATCCTAAATCCTAAAGCTGACAAGGTTGTATAATACTATCAAGTTCCATCAATATACTCACTCTTTGGAAGATTTTAAGTGTTAATACAAAAATAAAAGTGATTAAAAAGTAGGGTTTTTAGGCCCCCTTTTCTCCTAGGAGTTTGTACTATGACATCAAACTTTGTGATGCTCGCCCTGTATCAATAGTATGTCTACGATAAGTGGGGTTATTCTAAAACTAAAATTTTGAACATTTTTAGATGGTCCCAAGTGTGGCTAACATAAGAGATGCTCATATCATATGGATCCATATCAATTCTATTGTTGTGAAAGGTCTTTTCCTTTTCACAACCACTAAATCCATCATTTGTTTAGTGTAGTGTGATGTTCAAGTTGCCCCTACAGACTGAGGTAGTATCTTACTAATGGAGTTTGTTTAACTGCTCAAATAAATGTCTTAATAATTCAACCTCAATTTATATAACCCATCATGGAGTGAGGTTAAAATGATGTTGGGAGATGAATTCCTAGGTCAATGCTTCCTTAGAGAACCCATAGCGAGATGATGGGCTCCCACTTACAAATGAAAATGCATGAAAATAAAAGACAAGTGAAAAGACTTGAGGGTCGCATTTAGATCACCTAAACCATATAGATTTGAGGAGAGCCTTAACGATGTTCTTTTCACACTTTTTGGGATAAAAATTAACCAAGGAAAATAAAGAACACTTTTGGTCACCCAATTTCCGTAAAGGGGATGGGGGAGAGCATACACACATCAATCATTTTGCAAAAATAAACAACTTTGAAAGAACAAATATAAAACAAGCACTCTTAATAATATGTAATCTAAGTGTGAGTATTTATTTTAATGCACCAAAGTGAAATTTTTATGAAATTTTGGCCCCTTGGCCTTAGTTTAAAATTTTTCAAAAACTTTCACAAACAACTAGGCATAAAAACACCTAAGTTCCTTTTAGGCACCAAGAAAAATGTTCAAGACTTAACCACTCTCAAACTTTTGTCTTTTCCCAACTTAGGTCCTACAAATTTTAGAGGGTTTTTGCTTGTTTTGAAGCCAAAATGTGAATTAGAAAACAAGGTTTCAAAATTTTCTCTTAGGTTTCTCTATTTTCTTATCATCAAGATTGACATCAATCTTTGCAGGGATCAATATCGGTATGGATAAATCAATGTCGATTCATAGAGGGGTAATCGATGACAGTCAACAAAAATTGATGTTCATCCTATAAAAACATAGAGAAATAAAATACATTTTACATAAAAATATGGTTATAAAATGAGTTTAAAATTGACAAATAACACTAGATCCTATAAGAAAATAGTCAGATAAACAACATTCAAGTCCTTAGAAAAAAAGCTAAAAAAATCAAGAAAAGTTGATTAAACATGGTTTTGCCATGCTCTATTCTGCACATAGAGGTCGATGTCAATTCTCATAGGATCCATGCCAACTAGAGGGAATCAATGTTGGTCTTTATGTAATCTATGTATTATTAAAAATAGAATACGTGAAAATCAAAGTTAAAACTCAAATATTGAAGATTGTAAAGCTTCATTAGAAAAATTAAGAGATGCATTTTGATCTCGTTGCTTGTATGAGATGCTAAAGGTCCCACCAAGTATGGCATTTGTAATCATAGGAATCCAAGAAGGGAGGTTAGTATAGTGTTATTTCAAGTAACAAAACTCATATAAAAACACACTAACACTTACACTCCTAGCCTAGAACTTAGGGGGGAGATTAGTAATAAAGGACAAAAGAAAGCACAACTAAAACATAAAAGACAACAAATATTTTACCTTCCTTGGGATCTCCAAATGCTTTGTTGAGTGGCTTGCTCAGCCTGTGCATCAAAGAGTCTTTGGTAAATGAAGCTTTTTGGCTCTTTCTCTCCTTGGCACCATTAGCTTTGATATGGCTTAATGTTGCTTGGATCAATATTTTGGAATTATAACATTGCTTGTAATAAAATAACTTATGTCTCTCTCTAAATTTACATTATAACTTTGGCTTATAAGAGCTTAAAAATGAAGAGGCATCATATTGTATCTATAGCCTAAGTATTTAACTCTCACCCAAGGTAAGTTAGGTTTGAGTTAAGGATTGGAATGGGTTCAAAACCTAGCCAAGGTGAGTCAAATATAATCCTAGTAGAGTTAATAATTGTCAAGTAATTATGATTTGTAATTACTAGGCATGATTCTCCAAAATTAGATATTTTAGGATATTTTAAAAGAGCTTGACAACTTATAAAGGTAGTGATGAAAGGCTAAGATATTTTGAATTTTTGAATTTATTTTTTTAGTTTTTCATTAATTTCACATGGATAATTCAACTAGGCATTTAATTTGGTTTAACTTGTTAATTAATTCTGATAAGTCTTTTAGATATTTTAAGGTTTTATATTTGTTCATGTTGTAGACACCTAAATCTTGCCACCAATAACCTCCAACCAAGATTTTAACCAATTCATACCAAAATGCACAATTTGGCCTAAAAACACATTAAAATATTTGAAATTGATACATTCAAGTGCCAATTTTTTCTAGGGTATCCCTAAATGGGATAATGCAATTTATGGGCTAGCTAAATTTGATTAGATTATTTCAAGTCAAAATGCCAATTTTGTACCTAGGTGCTTTGGATTGGTCTTTTATATCAAGAATATTGCATGAGACATGTACCTTTGTTATTTTATGTTGACAAAATCCTAAATGGGATAATAGATCCAACACATTTGATATTGACTTACAATTCTAATCCAATCAAAATTTAGACCAATAACAAGTCATTTTGATCAATTTGAGAAATTTGTGCATAAAGTGCTTAATCAGGCTTAAGAGCTAAATAAACCAAATTAGAGCCTAATTAAGAATTCTATAGAATCTTGTTGAATACTTGTTTATATAAATGAATATTGAATAACTACATCACTAGGTGGCCTCATTTCTTGGAAAGACATCCCTAAGCCATAAATGCCACAAATATCAAGACACATGCCTCCCATGCCTTATCAAATTCCTTCCATTCCTATTCAATGCCCATCTATCCCAAATATTAATGGGGATATTTGTATAATAAATTTAATATTTGGATTTATCCATGGCAACACATCTCAATCTTGAGATGGATGGTCATGGTTGATCCTCAAACCATTCCAAACATTTATAAATAGAAAGCCTCAAAGCCATAATTCTAACCTCTCACATGCCAAAGTTATAATGTTGAATTGATTCCAAAGATTCATGCAAATTAGTGTTATAATGATAAAATATTGAGCCAAGCCAAGCCAAACAAAATACAAAAGATGCCAAGGAGAGATGGAGGTAGCCAAGCTTCCATTTATGCAAACTTCATGAGCACAAAGCTGAACAAACCACTACAACAAGCATTTGGATCATCCAAGGAAGGTGAAAGGAAGGTTTATTTTGCTTTTTTTAGTTGTATTTTTCATTCATGTTTGGTTAACTAAGCTCACCCTAGTAATTATGCCTAGAGATGTTATGCTAGTGTGTTTATTTCAATTTTAATTTAATTTTTGGAAATAACACTAAACTAACCATCATTTCTTGAGTCAAATTCCTAGTATACATAATGGCACACTCGATGGGACCTTTCTCCACAAATATGTTTACAAATCCTCTCCAAGCAACCTACTAATCCTTTCCATTTAGGATCTTAGAGTGGGGTGTTCACAAGATTGAAAATTTAAAGTTAAATTTCTCTTTTTCTAACTTCTTTTTTGTTCCTAGAACCTTGGTTTTGCTCTATGGAATGATATCATTATTACACAGTCATGATTTTGTGTAATCAAAATCACTATTTTCTAAACAATGATTTCATGAACCTAAGTAGCGATAACGACATCAAGGACAATGATATCATCCTTTTGGGAAGTGATATCATTCTTTCTGGTAACAATTTCATTTTGT
This sequence comes from Torreya grandis, assembly GCA_037957365.1. Classification (NCBI taxonomy): domain Eukaryota; kingdom Viridiplantae; phylum Streptophyta; class Pinopsida; order Cupressales; family Taxaceae; genus Torreya; species Torreya grandis. Next base: position 1,233,299 of record JARHVA010000709.1, on the reverse strand, counting down.
TGAGTAGTGATTTCATTTTTCTAGGTAGTGATTTTGTAAAACTGTAATATCATCATTCCATGTAGTGATTTTGTAATAGATCGTCTTTTCTATGTTTTTTTGTCTGATAAACAATGATATTATCTTGAGTAGTGATATCAGTCTTTTAGGTAGTGATTTCATAATTTTGGGCAACGATTTTGCATAATAATGATATTACATTTTTTTTATGTTTTTTAATCTGATACTGGTGATTTTGTAGGAAATAATGATATTGATTGGGTAATTTTGATTTTTTAGTAGAGACCTCAAAATTTTATGTTGCTCCTTCCATTTGCAAATTAGCTTCAAAGCTAAATGATACCCTAATGTTTTTATTGTAGGATCAAGCTTGGGAATTTGATAAAACATGTTTTAGACCATCTTTTGCATGCTTTTAAAATATAGTAGGAACTTTGTTTTAATGCTTAATGGAACATTTAGGTGATTGAGATAAATGTTTGATAGTTATACTTTTAAAATTACAATTTAAGACCAAGGGGTCAAAAGAACACCACCTCATCTTTAATTTGGGGCTTAAAATTGAACAAACTTGTCAATTTTTATTTTCAATGGTTGTTTAGTTAGAACATGACTGGTAAAAAGAAGGTTTATGTGTGTATGCTCTTCCACTTGTCCCCTTTAGGGAACCCTCAAAATCAAAAGTGTCATCCTTGTTGTAAACATGCCTAGTCCAAGGCATAAAAATAATGTCATCTAAATCACTCTCCAAAAACTCATCATAGTTTGGGTGATCTTGAAAACAACTCTAAAGTATTTATTTTTATGTCTTTCATTTCATTACATATTAGATTCTAAGGGGCACTTCATTACCTCCCATGAGTTATTTTGGGAAGCATTAACCTGAGGTTTCATCTCCTAGCACTGACTTCATCCACTCCCACTAGGATCAGAGGTTTGATTGGTTAAACCACCTTCTAGAGATGGAGTTACACATAGGATGTATCTACACTTTAGACATCACACTATAGTGAGAGAATAGTAGGCTTCAGTGGTTATAAAAAGTGCAAGACCTTTTTACAATAAGCCAAGTGCCATGAATACCCAATTACATGATTTTATTTTGCATCATGATGTGAAAGTTATTATGTAATTTATTCCCCTAGAAATGTTTGACACCTTACAGATCATTAGATAAATCCCCACTTTCCATGGAAGTGTTATCGGTGCAAGGTGTGCCTCAAGGTCTATGTCACAGTACTATCATTTAAGACAAGGGGGTGTAAAAACCCTACTATATAATGTGCATTTTACTTTTTGGATGAACACTAAAAGCCTCTCAAATGATGTATATTGATAGATTATAATAATACCAAGCAACATTTCTTAAGACTTAGAGCGATTAATTAGTTAGTTTTGTCATAGATTAAAGTCTTGTTTGAAGTTAAAACTTGGTGTGAACAAACAATACCAACCAAAAACACATAGTCCTCATTTTACTTTGAATAAAGAGGCATTATGCTACCCACATAAATCATCAATTTGCCTTGTTCAAAGTTCATCAAAACTTGGAGTCATATCATCCACTTTGCTGTACTTATGCTACCCAATTAAGTCTAGACCTTTACTAAACATTATTTAAAGTCTTTCATTCATAACTTAAATTAAAAATTGCACCTTCATAAGTTCATATGGTTGATGTGTTAAGTGGGTTCACCATTTTATCTAAACTTGAGGGAACTTAGGTTCAATTTCCAGTTTGGGTTGAATGTCGTTTAAGACTCATAATTATTATCTCCACTTGATAGACTTAAGTCATTTTGTGCTAAATGCTTGCACTTTGAGTCTATGCACCAAATATTTTTGTGTTACCATCCTATTTCCACTTAAGGTCATTTAAATGAATATCTTTTTGCCTTGGAGATATTGACAAAAATTTGAAGGTATGTATGTCATTTGAGTTAATAAGGGTAGTGTTACACAACCAAATTTGTGAGAAACCATATTTTCTTTAGAGTGTTCTTAAAACAAACTATTTGTTACATCTTTTAGGTAGTCTAGAATTGTTATGCTGCCCAAAACATGTCAAGTCTTTGTTTTGTATACCCTCTTGCATAGAATCTAAGTTTGAGCACATTTTTCAAGCCAATCTGAGTATACCTTTTGAGAATATTTGTGTATCACGGTTACGTTGTTCACCTTTGTCTAGACTATTCATCATAAGAGCCTAGTTTTATGCCATCATTTGAAAGAAAATAAACTATATCAAAGTGCCTTTTATTTCATATTTCATACCTAGTTGATCAAATTTATATCTAGGAATCAAATTCCTAGTTTTTGCTAGAAGTGTTTCAAATCCATTAGAATAAAATCTCATCTATTTCAAAGTCTAGATTTTGATACCGTTTGGCCAAGAGTCTTAGCACATGCCTTGTTTGAGCCTAGTTTTTGACGCTGTATTTGGCCAAAATACCTAGAAACTTTTCTTTTCCTAGATAAGACTAATTTGAAACACTTTGACCTTAGATTTTGGCATTTTGATTTTCAATCCATTTACTTGATCATATTTGTGTGAAACATGAGGTGTTAGATACTTAACACTATCTTGTTTGTCACAAATATTTACATAAGACTTTTTGGATATACATATCCATTTCTTTTAATGAATATAGACCAAGGTTTGAATTTATTTTTAAAGTTTAAATAACTCTCTATCTCAAAGCATTCACTATGAATCCCAACATGTATTCCTCCACTTGTATTGGACTCATGTACAATCTGGGGATTAGTAATATGGTTGTACAAGAAAAATGGTGGAAGACCCCTACATAGATAACATTGCTTATGAGATAGATCCTTATCCCTCTTATAATACTCCAATAGGGGCACAAAGTTAAGATCAATTAGCTAACTATTTGGTTAATACACCACCTTATTCAGAATAAGACCAAGAACAAACTGCGTAATACCTAGCTATAATACCCATAGCTGACAAATTAGTTCCTCAACAATCATGATCTACTAAAACGCCTTCTATATATGATCCATTTTTAGTTGATCATAATTTATTAGAGAATAAATATAAGATTTTGTGTTTGATCCATATAAGTAGGGGCTAATTTTTTAGTGGACTTCCCTCATGAAAGTTTACCAAGCCTAGTAAGAAGGCCTCATAACATATTGTATAGTTAGCAGGCTTCTAATAACAATCCTTTGACTCTAGTACAAATAATGCATCAAGATCTTAATATTCCTAACAAAGGATAGAGCCTCATGGAAGACCATTTTAACCAAATGTAGACAAATTATCAAACCTACCTAAATCTAGTGCACAATTTCAATCAGATGACCATGGTTAATAAACCTCTTATTGACTTGGATCCTTTAACAAGAGTTTTAATAGAGTTAATTGGTTAAGACAATTAGAGATCATACCCATTCACATAAAACAATTTGATAGACAACTTGCTACATATTCCAATTATTAAAGAAGTGTCTTCTACTTCTACATAGAATAATGAGCAAAATATAGTGGACAATGTGCAAGCAACATCCAATCCAAATTAAAGTGGTACTAACACACAAATAACTAGTCAACAACATGTGCCTATAGTTAATACCATGAGTGGATAATCATACCAAGTAATAGGAGCTTCTGGACCCCAACCTTCACCACCTACTTCCTATCTTCAACCAGCTGCTTTGTTAAACATACAACTAATAGGAGCAGGTAGTCAACCGATAACCAATACCATGCCTCAATAGCAAAATGTGATGAATCCTATTCATCCTCAATAGGTGGCAAGTAATATTCCACAACAATAGCCATAAATTAATGTACCAACATAGCAAAGGCTAAACATATTTCCACCTCAATAAGGGGTAACTCATGTTCCACCTTGACATGTAGTAGCAAGCATACCTCTTTAGTCACAAGCTAGTGTGCCAATTCAAAACCAAGCAATGTCTAACCAATAACATATAAATATTGGTCAATGATAGATGATAAATCCTAAACATTAATCCACTTATCAATAGGGATTCATGCAACTAGGAGATTTTAATTTTTATCAAGTACCTACTAGGAAACAATTGCCTTTTGTTCAAAGCATAACACAGGTTCAGAGATAGGGTCTTGGTTCACAAGTTTCTACTTAATAGCAAGGTTCAAATAGTCAGTAATAGGTCCTTATTCAACCACAACAAGAATAATATGGTTATATCCCTCCAACACAACCTTATAATCCTCCAAGTTAAACCTTCATCAGCAACCCTAACCAGAGTATCATGCAACCAAATGTGTAATTTCAGCAAGTACATCCTAATCTATGTATGCATATTCCTGGTTCATTTCCTAACCAATATAACATATACCAAATACCCCCATCTTACCCTAGTCTAAGTACTCTACTTATGACCACACAACCACCTATCTAGGCTAATATTCCCATAAGTTTCCTAGAGAAAGAGTTACAACAGATGAAGGATGCAATCACCTCTATCCACGTAGGGAAATAGATTAAAAATTTTAAATTGGATGATGTGTGTTCCTATCCTTTTAATATGAAATATTTATAGATTATATTTCCTCCAAGATATGAACCACCAAATTTTGATAAATACAAGGGAAAGGTAACCCCAAATCCCATTTAATTGAGTTCTTTACCACTTGTCAGCCAGTGACATATAACGATATATACCTATTGTTGTTGTTCCTAAGAAGCTTATCTGGGAAAGCCTTGGAGTGGTTCTTAAAGTTGCCAAAGAATTTAGTAATTAGTTTCAATGATCTTTTTGATAAGTTTGTGCATCACTTTTCCTATAATCTTGGGCATGAGATTTCATTGGTCGACTTGATGCAAGTAAAACAAAAGGCTGGTGAGAGTTTTGCAAGATATTTATAGTGATGGAGAGTACTTGCAAAATGATTCACTCATAGTTTACTAGATAAACAATTAGCTACTATATTCACTAAAAAATTGCATACTGAGATAGCCTATCATCTGAAACTATAGTGTGCACATACCTTCAAATTAATCATTGACAAAGGATTATTGATTGAGTGAGATCTTAGCAACAAAGGAATCATCAAGCTTAATTCAACTAATCAGACCCAAGGTACCAATCAAATAAATAATGAAAACTAACATCCATTCCAAGTGCAAAAATCATAACCAACATAGGCTAATAACCAAAATAGACCAAAGCCATTTAATCATAATAAGAATGCTATGGGAAATGGAGTAACCGAGTCACACCATGTCCAAATTGTGTAAACATCATCTGCTCAACCTGTTCCACCTTTTTAACTTACTCCTACCTGACAACCTTTCCAACCAATGCCACAAGTGCAACAACCAAGACCCACACAATAAATACATAAGCCTTTGTTGTTGCAAGTTCCTCCTCCAAGGAGAATGGTACCTATGTGTCATGTTTTTAGTGACTTTGGAGATCTTATTGACTCTATATTTTATAAACTTACCATTACTAATTTGATTAGTTGGCCTATACCAAAGCATTATCCACAAGTCTTTCCCTATCCTGATTGGTACCATGAGAATGAACTCTATGAATATCATCAGGTCAATAAGCATAATTTATGAAGATGTGTGCAAATCAAGCATTTGATTGAGAATAAGTTGGATAAGGTGGAGATAACATTGGACAATGGTGCTTTCACCTCCAATCAGGCTCTTGGTATTTATCAAAACCCCTTTCCTCAACAAAACAACCAATAATAATAGCAACAAAAACATCAACCTATAAAATAGTAAAATCAATAGTATCAAAATCAAAGGCTGTACCAATAGAACTAGCAAAATCAACATCAAAACAAATAATGTCAAAATAATAGAAAAAACCAAGGTTAGAATAATAATAACCAACAAACCTACCATGCAATTACACATGACTACAATCAAGTTATAGTTCATATTGTAGGGGGTAGCATTCATTCCATCTCCATTAATCCCAAATTGAGCACCAATCAATCTAGACCATTGCTAAATAATTCCACTTATCCAAATTACATGGATAATCCCTCTTTGACCTAGGACTACACATATGTGAACTATCAAATAGGGTTTTCTACTTTTGGACCCTATACTGATGACTCATCCTTGCCTCATGATCACATACAAGTGTACTAATAATTGAGACTCATCTTATCTAGTCCCACACCATTCCTACCATTTGTTAGCAATCATGGTTTAACATCTAATCCTAATTGTGCAATCATAACTCAAAGTCAAGGATTACCATCCCAGGCCCACAACCATCTGCCACTTTGCCCATTATCTAACCAGTGATTCTACTTTAGAATAAGAAATTTACGACTGACTTAGAAAAGAAGTTTGATATTATGGAGCAATTTCAGAAGACACCAACATAAATCTCTATTTTAAATTTATTGTGAACGTCAACAATCCACAAAAACATTTTGAATGAGTTCTTAACCCAATCCACTATTGTTAGTGACATATCCCCTGATAAATTTCAAGATTTGGTTGTAAACTTAGCTCTAGCCCAATAAGTCACTTTCAACCAAAGTGATATGTCTTCCCTTGGCCTACTCCATAACAATCCATTGTATAAAGAAATTTATGTAAAGAGGCACAAAGTGAAATGTGTCCTTATCGATAATGGATCAAGCCTCAATATAGTGTCTCTCAATCTCATCAAGCTTCTTGGGTACACAATGGTAGATCTCCAACCAAAAATGATAACTATCAAAGCCTATGATAATCAGGAGAGAGAATCACAAGGCACCATTAGCTTGCTAGTTATCATTGGACCTTTGACCCATGATACACTTTTCCATGTGATTTATTTTGAGTTATCATATAATATGCTTCTAGGTATGCCTTGGTTACATGAGATCCATGTAGTCCCATCAACACTGCACTAATGTATCAAGTTATCCCTCTCAAGGATGGAAGTAAATATTCTAGGAGATTTGCACCCATGTGAGCATTGCAAACATCTTGAGGATGAGTTTCAAATCTAAAATTACCAATACAACATGAATGCAATTTATAAAAAGGATAAAGTAAAGGCCATACTTATTAATTCTATAAAGGATAATTGTATAGATCATAATAACTTGGATTCCCTTTCCCACATGCTGCCTCCTAAAGCTTCCAATCATTTTACCATTTTAGCTAATGGCCTAGGGGAATATGTTACCCATTATACCTTCCATATTATCAATCTCCCTCAAAATCCAAAGATATTTGGTAGACCTTAAGTTACCCCACAAATGTATTGGTAACAAAAGATCAAAAATAAAGGACTTATCATGTTTGTACTAACATCTGGCCTAGAATCAGACCCTCTCGAGGGAGATGAATCATGGTTATACAATGAAAAGAAAGCTAATTGTTATAAGATTAAAAAGTATCCTATTCCCAATAGGATCATGGAATATCAATACTATGAAAGAAGAGGCCTTAGAATGAATTAACAAAGAACACTGGAGCTAGTTTCCATGACCAAGTGTAAAAGGCCCTATGGACTTGGATTTAAACTGCCTGGGGGTAACACCACATATCTTATGAGTTCTATCACTGGTGGCTAGTGATGATGATGTTGATAGTGAATTAGCATATAATCATAGCCTTATCTTTAATGACATAGCTGAGACTAACCTATTTGATAATAATGCCATTTTTTCCCTTACCCCAGTCATTCATCATAACCCATTGTCATTATATTGTCCCTAACTAATATATTGGGACCAATAAGAATCCAATCTATCAATTGATGAGTTTTAGAATGATGAGGCATTCTATGACTTTCTAGGCCTTAGAGACAACATTCTATTGAGAGATCATAAATCAAGGTTCTCAATTACATTGAATCTTGAAGCCTATTTTGGAGAGCGGGTGAACACCCTTAGCCAAAAACAAATAAGTAAATCATTGAGCTCCCCAAGTGAAAACCTCTTTGAGGCACTTTTTAACTAGGGAAAGAGTAAAGATAAAGGCCAATCTAATGGTGAAAACATATTTTATGTGCCACTAGATGGGGGTGTTCATTATTCTTCAAATTTAGACCAAGAGGCCACCAATGATGAACTTTCCTATGGATCTGAGTTCAATTTTGAGCAACAAGTGTTTGATCAATTTTTTCAATAATTTTTTACTATTTTTTTCACATGGCCAGATCTTCCCTTAGGGGATTCAGATTCATCATGCCTAAGAGAAGTTAAAGATCCAATCCTAATAGAGGACTCTGATATAGCCCAATAGTTCAAGTCTTTGTCTACTATCCTAGAAGATAGGTCATCCCTTCTAGTTGAGGATAAAACAAAGGTAAACATTGGCACTCCATCAGACCCAAAATGGATAAAATTAGGTGTGTCCCTTACTAATGAGGAATGTAAAGTCTTTACAGCTCTATTGAGAGAATTTGTAGATATCTTTGCATGGGCTTATTCTGACATGCAAAGTTTATACCCCACCTTGGTTTTATATCACCTTGTGGTAAATCTTGATGCCAAATTAGTTAAGAAAAATTTATGCAAGATGCATCCTCACATTTTTGTATTGGTAAAGAAAGAGTTGGAAAAACTCTTAAAATCAAGATGTATTCTCTCCATTGACTATTTAGAACGGATATCTAATGTTGTTCCTATTAGCAAAAAGCTTGAAGGAATCAAAATCTATATTGATTTTTGAGACATAAGCAAAGCTTTCCATAAAGATAAATTTTTTTTACCTAATATTGACATGATCATTTACTCCATAATAGGTTATGAAATTCTTTCACTCATGGATGGCTTTTTAGGATACAACCATATTAAAATAGCACCATAACACCAAATTAAAATAGTGTTCACCACTCCATGGGGAACATTTTATTATTGGGTAATGGCATTTGGTATTAAGAACATTGGATCCACATATAAAATATCCATTACCATCATATTCCATGATATTATTGAATACTATGTCAACAACACACTAGGAAAATCAAAAACCAAGGCTGACCATCCAGTAGTGCTACGTAGAATATTTGAAAGACTACATGAGTAAAAAGTTTAATTGAATCCAAAGAAACATGTGTTTGGAGTAACCTCAGGAAAGATACTTGGCTTCATTATGTCTCATCAAGGCATTGAAGTTGATTCAACAAAGTTATAAGCTATAATAAATATGCCACCACCAACTAATTTGAAGCAGCTCCATAGTTTGCAAGGTAAGGTCTAGTCAATTTGATGCTTCAAATCTCAGTTAGTAGATAAGTGTCATCCATTTACACATCTTATTAAGAATGGAATTGCATTCCATTGGGATAATCACTACTAAGAAAATTTGAAATAGCTAAAAGATTACCTTGCAAATCCACCTATTACGTTAACCCCTATACTAGGAAAACCATTTTTGTTGTACCTATCAGCTATAGATAGTGCCTTGGGGGCACTTCTAGCTCAACATGATGACAAAGGAAAAGATCATGTAGTATACTACTTAAGCCATACATTGGTCACATATGAACACAACTATATGCCTATTGAAAAATCCTATTTAGCCATGGTATTTGTAGCTCAAAAATTGTGACACTACATGTTGAACAATAAGACCATGGTCATTTCAAAAATAGATTTACTCAAGTATCTACTATCTAAAATAACTTTACAAGGTAGAATGGCCAATTGGATCATGTTTCTTAGTGAATTTGACATAGAGTATGTCAATCAAAAGGAAATGAAGGGATAGGTCCTTACAGATCAACTTGTTGAAGCACACCTTACAGACATAATGTCACTCACATTCCAATTTCTTGATGAATCCATAATGACCATCATTAACATACCTCTTAAAGAACAGTGTTGGAAGCTGTATTTTCATGGATCATTTACTACACATGGATCAAGGGTAGGCCTCTTATTTATTACACCATAGGGGGATCTAATCCCTAAATTATTTTGAATTAGTTTTCCTTATACCAATAACATGGCCAAATATGAAGCACTTGTAGGGCTTCACTAGGTAGTACAATAGAACATATCTCATCTCAAGGTTTATGGTGATTCTCGATTAATCATCAATTAAGTCACAAAACATTTTTAGACTAAAGATGACAAGCTAGTTCCATATAAGGTCATGGTCGACACTCTCAAACAATAAATTATAGATATTCAGTTTGATCATATACCAAGGGCATGTAATAGAACTACAGATGCCATGGCTACTATTGATTCTCTGATTCAACAAATGGACAAAACTAGAGAGTATTAGTTTCTCATCAAGAATTTGTTTTCACCAGCTCATGAACCTTTAACCATTACCAAGATTTATGATATTATTAGTCCTAATTCTATATGGTATTCTAACCTTTATAACTATCTTCATGACCAAGTTTTACCACCTAACCTATCTCAAAAATAAACCAAAGCCTTCGTTCACCACACTGCTCACTATACCTTACTGGGATCCACCCTCTACCACCATAGTTTTGATAAAAGTCTGCTTCATTATTTTACTTTGGCAGAATCTACACTAGCATTATATGAAGTACATGAAGGAGTATGTGGAGCCCACTTTAAAGGGCTAGTCCTATCCAAATATCTTTTGTGTATTGGTTATTATTGGCTTATGATGGATGTAGATGTAGTTCCATATGTAAATAAATGTGAAAAATATCAATGATATGCCAATCTAATTCACACCCCCAAAAAAAATCTCAAACCTATGTTGACATGATGGCTATTTGCTACATGGGTACTCATCCTCATTGGGAAAATAAATCTTACATATTTAGATGACCATAAATATATCCTTACCACCATTCAAATTTCACTAAGTGGGTTGAAGCTATACCCCTCACATACATGACTAGAAATTAAATTTCTTAATTTATCTTTAACCATCTCATCTACCGCTACAATATCCCTTTTGACATTATATCTGATAATGGAAGATCATTCAAAAACAAAGATGTTGACAAGCTATGTGTCGAATACATCATCACACAACATTTCTCTATGGCATATTACCCTCAAAGTAATGGTTAGGTTGAGGCATCAAACAAAACAATTGTTAACATTCTCAAAAATAATGTCAATGATGCCAGTCATGACTGACACCTTTAGATATTCCACAACCTTTAGGAATTTTGTAGCAATCATCATACCCCTATAAGAGCCACTCCATACTCACTGATTTATGTTACTGAAGCCATATATCCTATTAAGGTTGAGTGACATTCACTATGCATATCTTTCAAGCATGTCCTAGATGATCATGACTACCAAGTAGCTCATCTACAAGAGCTATACCTACTTGATGAAAAGTGCACAGTTGCACTCAACAATCTTCAAGCATATCAGAATTGACTCAAAGGCCACTACAATCAACGCATCAAGTATAAAACATTTAAACTTCATGATCTTGTTCTTAAAGAAAACCAAAATAATACCATGGCCAAGAAAAAGCATAAAGGTAAATTCAAACCAAACTAGTAGAGTATTTCATCATTACTATAGATTATGGATCAGGAGAATATAGGTTCACCACACTAGATGAATATTAACTTCCTAAGCTAATGAATATTATTCACCTCAAGCAGTACTATGCTTAAGAATTATGGTGTATTTTCTATAAGGACCATTTCAATTGTGCCATTTTATCACTATTCATATTTATATGAATATCATTCTTATCATTCCTCTTAGCCTATTACTTATCCATTTACCATTTTATTCTATCAACTAAGAATCTTTTGAATCCTATCTACCTAGCCTATTTGACCTTGGTTTCACCATTAATTTCCCTTTTTTAGTATGATGAATCTAAGTAGTTTTAGCAATTTTTTTATCATTTTGGATAGAGATAGTATTTTGGGGTAGTATGATAGAAGTTTTGGCAGTTGCATCCTTCATTTGTTATTCCTTTATTATCATTGGTCTTGCTACTAATTATAACCACCATGATAAAATTAGTACCACTGATCTATGCCATTGTGTCTTAGTTATAACCACCTATGGGTAGACTAGGGGCAAATTTTGTTTATTAATCCTTGACTTTATACCAACTATGCCTTTTTTTTAATTAACTATAAAACTAGTTGAATTCCTTTATTATAGGGTAGAACTACAGTGACTTGAGGTCCTACTCTAGGACTATGCAAGCATCACTAAATAATTTTTGAGGCTAGTATAGTCACCCTTTCCAACCATATTCTCACCATTTTGTGAACAACCTAAGCTATGCTCTCACTGTTTTATGAGCTTGAATCATTTAGTGTCTCATCTTTCTTGATTGAGTTGAGATACTCCAAAAAATTTAAAACATTTTACAAATTGTTAGAAAACCAAAAACATTGACCACTTCTTTGCCTTATGGATTCTAGGAACCCTTATCTAGTCATAAGTAAATCACTTATTAGTCAGTTTCTTTATCTTTTTTGGCTTTTTATCTCACGCACTTTCCATTTTGCAAGACCATTCCTATTCTTCTATAACATCCATTATGTTGTTTTCATTAGTTATCATTTTCTTCCCATTTCTTGGGAGAACTACATTTGGCCTAAAATTTTTATTGGATATTACATATATGGAACTATGTAGGTAGCGCCCACTTTCCTAGTGCATATGGAGATAGCTCGAGCACCCCCTTTCTTTTCTTCTATTTCCCCATTATGTCAATTTGTTAAGTTGTCATCTATATTCTAGGGGCAATGTTTATATGGCTTAAATTAATTTGTTTATTTGTTTATTATTTTGTTTGTGTGCCTATTTGTTTACTTTCTATACTATTGCCTTGATTCAGCCTATGTGCATTCATTGGGTGATTCCTTTCCCATACTTATACTTGAATCCATCCATATTCATGTGTTTACATTGTCATCATGGTTTTTATTATTGGTGAATTATTTGCTATTGAGTATTGGAGTTCAATAATTAGTCCTTATGCATATTTTAGCCAAGTCTTCATGATGTTATACCATGATGCCTACCGATATGTGCTATATCAAACCTAGCTTCAAGAAGTCTATTCAACATTGGTGGCATCAACATCTCTTTGGCACTAACATCTTAATTCAATCCCAATCATATCTTACATAGAGTAATTAAACAATGAAATAAATTCAACCTTTGTTTAATTTAGATGAGCATCTCCCTACTGGCAAGTTGTCCCAATTCATCTTTATCATTTGTATCATATTATCCTCATTATCATTCAAATCAATCATGTTTTCCATAATTGGGGTCCAATGATTATAACCACCTCTGGGTAAATCATTGCACACTATCCCACCTACATTTATCAATGATTATAACCACCTTTGGGCAAATCATTGTGTTGTCACCAATTGAATTTTTCTACCTATATAGGGGCATGTTTTTATATTTTTTATCTTTGCTAATTGGGACAACTCCATCCTCTCAATGATTATAACCACCTTTGGGCAAATCAATGTGTTATCATACCATGTTACCACTATCAGAGTACAATGCTTGCTTATAACCACCTTTAGGAAAATCATTGTACACCATCCCACTTGCATTCTCAATGATTTTGACTACTTTTTAAAACTCGTTATGTTTTCACCCCATCATTTTCCTTTCTTTGGTCCCCTCATTCCATTTTTTTTAGGGACAACTTTCTGACCTTTCCTTGTGCCAACCATTCCCTCAAGGGGGCATCATACAGTTAGTTCATCATCATTAAATTTATAGCATATAGGACCTTTTCATTCTTTGATAATATGTTATTATTTATATATATTTCAATGCCTTCCCAAACAAGGGAAAACTTTAGACACCTAAATCTGGCCACTAATAACCTCTAACCAGGGTTTTGACTAATTCTTACCAAAATGCACAATTTAGACTAAAAACACATTAAAATCTTTGAAAATGATATATTCAAGTGCTATTTTTTTCCAGGGTATCCCTAAATGGGATAATGCAATTTATGGGCAAGTTAACTTTGATTAGATCATTTCAAGTCAAAATGCCAATTTCACACTTAGATGCTCTGGATTGATCTTTTCTATCAAAATTGTTACATGAAATATGTGCCTTTATTATTTTGTGTTAACAACATCCTAAATGGGATAATGGATCCAATTCATCTGACATCAACTTCTAATTCCAATCCATTCAAATTTTGGACCAATAATAAAGCATTATGATCAATTTGAGTAATTTGTGCACAAAGTGCTTAATCAGGCTTAAGAGCTAATTAAACCAAATTAGAGCCTGATTAAGAATTCCATGGAAACTTGTTGAATACTTGTTTTTATAAATAAATATTTAATAACTACATCATTAGGTGATCTCATTTCTTTGGAAGACATCCCTAGGCCATAAATATCACAAATATCAGGATTCATGCTTCCCATGCCTCATCAAAGCCCTTCCATGCCTATTCAATGCCCCTCTATCCCAAATATTAATAGGGATATTTGAAGAATGAATTTAATATGTGTTTTTATCCATGGCCACACATCTCAATCTTGAGATGGATGATCATGGTTGATCCTTAAACCATTCTAAAAGTTTATAAATAACAAGCCTCAAAGCCATAATTCTAAGATCTCACATGCCAAAGTTATAATGCTAAATTAATTCCAAAGCTTCATGAAAATTAGTGTTATAATGATAAAATATTGAGCCAAACCAAGCCAATTCAAAGACACAAGATTCCAAGGAGAGATGGAGGTAGCTAAGCTTCCATTGATGCAGACTTCATGAGCACAAAGCTGAGCAAGACACTATAACAAGCATTTGGAGCATCCAAGAAAAGTGAAAGGAAGATTTCTTTTAATTTTTTAGTTGTATTTTCCATTCATGTTTTGTTAACTAAGATCACCCTAGTAACTAGGCCTAGAGATGTTATGATAGTGTGTTTATTTCAATTTTTATTTCATTTTTGTAACTAACACTAAACTAACCATCCTATCTTTAGTCAAATTCCTAGTCTACACATGTGCCCTACTTAATAGGTCCATAGGCCAAATTGACTATTGTGATACCACAATATTATTAAGTATGAATCCATGAGAAGTTATTATTGTATATAATATAATACCCTAATTAGGGATACCTCAATGTGATTTTGAGCTTTGATGAATGATGTGCAAGTAAATTTAGGATGTTTAGTGATTCTTAGGCTTAATTTGTAATGGTTGTTAGGAATCAATCTAAAGTCTAGTGGAAAGCCAATTGTGGTCATTTTTGGGTGTCTACAATTTTCACTACCATTACATTGTGTTTCAACCCTCTTTTTCATGTTTCAACCCCCAAATCACTCCATAGTCATCCTCATCCACTCATCCACTCTTCATTTCAAGTTTGAACCATGTGAACAAACCTAGATACCCCTTGTAACCATCAAGAACCATGATATTATATAAGGATACATCTACATGCCCATCCATCCTATAGAAAAGCCAATGGTTAGCTACAGAAAAACATATTGAGCATACTATGTAAAGACCATCAAGGGCACTATGTGGACCATTCATGGGCATAAAAAGTGATATGAGCATAAGAGGATGTATATCACAAAGAGATTAATGAGAGTTTAAACATTTTAAAATCATTTTAAGGATCTACAAATCACTCTCTTCTCATATAAGCCTATTACTCAGACCCCTGTGGATAGTCAAAGCAAGCAAATGAGTGCCTATAGATCTGATGGTATACATTGAGATATACATCTTTCCTAAGTTAGAATTAAACATTAATACTAGGTGAGTAAGGTTCAAACTAAAAAATAATACAAATCTGGGTGATCATGACATTAAAAGGATAATAGAATGTCAAACACAGACTTGAGGACAAACAAGCCTAAGTATATACCCTAAGCCTAAGAAGTGGAAGATATACAAAGGAAAATATGTTGGAAATTGCTATTTAATAATGTCTCTAGAATTTATACATATGATTGACATCCTATCACCATGAAAATCTCAAGAAAAAAATGATAAAGTCCCTTAGAACCCTCATGCTACTAACCACTCAAAGTTGTAAGCAACCTATAGTTAGTCAAGACAAAATGGTTATTTGAGGTCTTTGTAGGCATGACCAAATATTCAAGATTAGTATGAATGGTCATTGTGACTATTTAAATTCATACATACTTACATTTAGGCTAGACAAATAGTGGGTATACCCATTATTTTATCTCAAACCTAGCCTAGTTTGTGACAGTCAATTATGGGGCTAAGTAAGTGAATTCTTGTTTTAAAAGGCTTACAGATAGACTAGAGTCCACAAGTGGTTTTAAAATATTTAAAGATAATAGTGAAGGAATTCATATACCCTCAAATGGAAACAACACCGAAGATTCCAATCAGATGCCCTTGAAGGTAGGCTAAAATAGATAGACCTCAGGCCTAGTCTTAAACCCTACTACCATATTGAAGCATCTCTAAGACCTTATAACAAGGTTGATGATCATGAAAGATGTGAAAGGGTGTGTCAGGCCCTGATACTATGATTTCAAGTCAATGGAAATAAGGAAAAGGTTTAAATGGTTTCAAAACCTTGCTCGAGACATAAAACCCTAACACAGCCAACTCAAAGTGCAACTTCAAGTGTTCTTACACTTCACCATAGAGAGGCTTAGGCTAGAGATCTTGGGAAAATTTACATGCCCCTATGGAATAAAATTACATGAAATAATGATAGGCATTTAGGGGCTAAACTTTATGAATGATCCTTACAAATTTAACTTTTTGAAATTGGCTAGTAGAGAGCCTGAATGTCAACTTTCACTGCACCTCTATCCACACACCCTCTACATGGGACCCCAATTTATTGAGGGAAGATGAATGAGTCAATGAACTATAGGTTCATGGTAATTAGTTCTGGTTTGTACATCCGTACACTATGAACCATCGTTAAGATGGTGGATGTCCTAAACCCTACCTAAACCCCAAACAATACCCAATGGTGGATTCTTGCTCCAAAACACATCCAAATGAAGTTGTTTGGTCCAAAAATGATCTTTAATGTCTCTTCAAGTCTTTTGAGCATATTAATGGCCTATTGGTTGGCATGGGTATGGGTCAAACTGTATGAAATAGGCCTAAAAAGACTAGTTTAAGCCTAAAATCAAAGAAATGAGAAGTGTTTATGTGCATCATGAGGTTAAGGAGGGAGAATGGGTCTTAAAGCTCCTAAATAGCCCTCTAATAGTCATATAAAAAGACCTCCATGACTGGTTCTATTTGAAAATAGGCATAAATGTTGAGATAAATGGTTGTGTGCATTCAATAAAAGCTAAATTGCCTAATCAAGCCAATATTGATACTTTATTAGACATCTAAGGTGATATTTAGATTGAAGACAAGGTATAAGTGCCTTAAAATTTTAGGTTAAGGGAAAAATTAAAAATTTATGTGTGCAGATAGACTGGTCTAACACCTCCACTAGAACAGTGCCATTATAAGGTGGAGCAAGGAACAATTTGAGAAGCTAAGGTGTCTCAAACCTTCTTCAAAGGGAACACCATGATGTTTAAAGACCTTTGGGTCACTTTGATTATAGAAGAGTCCTCATAGTTTCCCCTTTTGGTTTGCAAACACCCTCAAACTATCCAAGAGGCATGTTTCTCACTTGAGGAACATTTTCAATTGCTCACAACTATACAAAAACCTTTCATGAGAGATCAAGCACTTTAGGAGAGGAAAAGGGGTATATTGACATGAATTTAGTGCAATTTTTTTAGAGATTTAGACCCTGATCTCTATGAATCATCACTAAGAGTCCCATGCACTCTTAAACCCATTTTAAACCCTAATAAGGAATTGACTAGAAATATTTGGTCAGAGATGCATCTAACAAGATGGAACCACTTGACTAGTACCTAAAGCATGTTTTTTACTTAGTAGACGTCATGTCCATGGTGCGTAATTGTACAAAGGTTGTACAATCACCTCTAAAAAATGCAAATTAATAGGTTTTAAGTGTAAAATGGGGTACAAGACCTTATTAAGAATTCTAAACCATGGTAAAGGTTAGTTTAAGACTTATTTCACTCTTCAAATCTATAATTATTCATGAATTTGCCTGTAAGTATCTCTACTATCTTATCCTAATCAGCCAGTTTGTAGGGCTATTCTAAGTGGCCTATTCATGAAAGCATTAATCAAATAAGATTTCAAGACTTCTTAGATGACTTGAGAGTTTGATTCAAGTATCTCAATCACCCAAAGGGTAGATGAGCATAAAGATGTAGAACTTATAGGTAAAGCCTACTTAACTTGTAGGTAAAAGGGCCTAGTAGGTTTAGAATAGAATTATGACATTAATGGGCCACCTTGAATCATTTTTAACTGCCATTGAGGTGAGTATATTTCATGTTGAATACCACTTTCAAGGAATGGAGACCATTTCAAATCCAAAGCAATATACACATTGAAGAGGAGACTGCTCAATGCCTTTTGAGGCCTAATCACACCCCATATGTGCTTTGTAATTATCATTAGATAAAATAAAGTGTTATTTTAGGCATGTTTATGCTTTGTATTAAGTCTAACAGGGAGTTTATAGCCTCTACACCTCACCTTAATTCCAAAAAGGAGTCATTAAAGGACATCAATGCATGGGATGAGTGATTATGACTATTGTAACTACCATATGGCCACCTTAGTCTCATTAATGGCCTCTCATATGCCTAGATTCTTATTTTCTCTCTCATGAACATTCTATATAAGAAGGCATTAATCTCTTTGTTTTTATCCCTCAGTTAGGTGTAGCAAAGCTCTGCCAAAATTACACTTTGTGCCTTTGAATCAATAGAAGAATAGTTACAAACTTCTTGTTTGAATTCAAGTGTGTAGTGTGAGAGTTTATTTGCATAATGTATGAGTTTAATTATATTTTTCAAGTCATTTCATGCACCTAATTTCATTTTTTCATTCTATTCAGGTTGTGTGAAGTATTGATAGGCAGGAGTGTTGATGGGATAATTATGTCTTGTACAGACCTAGGTTCTTAGCCTTTAAGTTACAGAACTTATAATTTATCTTTACATGAAATGTTTATGCCTAGGACTTTGTTAAGAGGTCTGATTAGTTGATAGTTTTCATTAGGTTCATAAGTGTGTCTAAGGAACAAACTAAGAGAGGATATTCAAGTATTGGTGCATCACCACTATTAGTGTAGGTTTATTTCTATGTTTCATCTTTATCCCTTTCCATTCCAATAGAATTAGGTCTTAGAGAGAGAGATCAAGTGATAAATCAAGGGAGCTAGCCCCATAAAGCTATAGGTTTGACCTAGATTGTAGGTATCCCACAACCTATAGGCCAATCTCATGTTAGTCTAAGTTTGAGGAGGGTTTGAATAATCTTATTTAATAAGGTATAACTTGGGTAGCTAACACTACCTACAGATAGTAAAACACAACTAAGTATTATTTCTCTTTGGTATTTCATTCAATTTAATATATTTCAAATCATGTACTTTCTATATTTAGCATATCTCAATATTTTAATTCAAAATATTCATTTATCTGAATTTGTAATTAATTGGCCTGCTATATATTATTTATCACCCTTGTGCTTAAACTAATATTATATTAACTCTACTCAACCCCATATAAAAAATTAGGGTTAAACATTTGGTGAACCTAACCTCTACCTCTATTTATGCAAACCCTAACATGCACTAGAGTATTCAACCTCCCAAGGTTTTTCCTTATTTTTTTTTTTTCAAATCTATTATATTACTTGTATGCTACTTAGACATATCCCTATATTATGTTGGGTTTATATTGAACACTTAGAGATTCATATTTTCCAACATAATATGGCTCAAACCAATGATAATGAAATTGAATAAAATGTTGAATAGGTTATCATAGAAGATGATTTTGATCATGAAAATAATGAATCTAATCCAAATAATGCACACCAATAAATAGATCAAGAACAAGTCCAATATATTAATATGTTTCAAGAGTGTATTTATCAAAACCCTAAATGTCTTGATGAGATCCTTAAAACCATATTGGAAACTAAAACATCAAAAACATTGATGAACAACCAGGTGTATTTATTTATCATGCTATTAGAGCTATGGGACATCCATATATTATTGTTTCTCTCCCCTTCATAACATCATCACTTCATATATATAATGGGGGAATGGGTTACGTGTTTACATCATCATTCCCCAAAATAAATACTACTATTACTACATCCTCCATGGAAACCATTAGCACTTCAACCCAATTACCAGTTGCAATGCCTATATCAACTCAAACCAGCTTCCTATCCCCTTTGGTGACATTTTAAAATTCAAACCTTAGTGATCAAAATATTTAAGACATTGTACAAACTATAAAACTTTTGAGAACTAAGGTTACCAACATTGGTGAAAATTCTATGAAATCACCTTATGCTATTGATTAACAACATATTTGATCTTTCTATGTGACATGTCTTGATTATGCCTTTACTGATAAAATTTTGACCAAATTATTTCTAAGGAGCCTAAATATTATGCTTTATGATGGCTATATGATTTACCACTCTAATTAAGTAGAACATTCAAATCTCTAGCCGATTAGTTCCTATCACATTTCTCTATCAACATCAATAATAATATGTCATATGCTCAAATTACAAATATCAAACAAGGAACTAATGAACCTATCAATGAATATTTTTTGCTATATAAAATAATGTTGGCCAAAATAACAAATCTAATGGTAGATAAGTAACTTCAAGACATCTTCAAGAAAATCTTGATTGCCTTATTACACGAGTGTATTATTTTTAAAATATTTAAATATTTTTCTGACTTATGCCATATTTTTCATTTAAAAAGATTAATTATGTAGCAAACACATAGACTACATCCAACACCATGGTTCATATCAAACTAAGATATAAAAATAAACCTAGAAACTTAAAGGAAAAAACCACAATGGTTAAAACATTTTCAAAAAAACCTATTTGACTCATCTTATCTAATGAACTAAAGATAAAATTTACATGCTTACCTAAGTCTCTATATTCTTTTTTCTCTCCCCTTCATAACATCATCACTTCATATATATAATGGGGGAATGGGTTATGTGTTTACATCATCATTCCTCAAAATAAATACTACTATTACTACATCCTCCATGGAAACCATTAGCACTTCAACCCAATTACCAGTTGTAATGCCTATATCAACTCAAACCAACTTCCTCTCCCCTTTGGTGACATTTTAAAATTCAAACCTTAGTGATCAAAATATTTAAGACATTGTACAAACTATAAAAATTTTGAAAACTAAGGTTACCAACATTGGTGAAAATACTATGAAATCACCTTATGCTATTGATTCACAATATGTGTTACATAATCCTCTTGCACCATTTTCTAACTAGTTTTTATTCACCCAAGTTCACATTTTATGATGGAAAGAGTGATCCTTAACAACATATTTAATCTTTCTATGTGACATGTCTTGATTATTCCTTTACTGATAAAATTTTGACCAAATTATTTCTAAGGAGCCTAAAGATTATGCTTTATGATGGCTATATGATTTACCACTCTAATTAAGTAGAACATTCAAACCTCTAGCCGATTAGTTCCTATCACATTTCTCTATCAACATCAATAATAAAATTTCATATGCTCAAATTACAAATATCAAACAAGGAACTAATGAACCTATCAATGAATATGTTTTGCTATATAAAATAATGTTGGCCAAAATAACAAATCTAATGGTAGATAAGTAACTTCAAGACATCTTCAAGAAAATATTGATTGCCTTATTACACGAGTGTATTATTTTTAAAATATTTAAATATTTTTCTGACTTATGCCATATTTTTCATTGAACAAGATTAATTATGTAGCAAACACATAGACTACATCCAATACCATGGTTCATATCAAATTAAGATATAAAAATAAACCTAGAAACTTAAAGGAAAAAACCACAACGGTTAAAACATTTTCAAAAAAACCTATTTGACTCATCTTATCTAATGAACTAAAGATAAAATTTACACACTTACCTAAGTCTATATATTATTTAATTTAGAAGCTTGTGGAGTGTCATCTCATATCTATCCCTCCTCCCGTAGAGGTTGATATGAGTCGACCTATACCCAAAGGATATGATACTAATGTATATCATGACTATCACTAAGACCCCAGGCATTCTAAAAACATGTGTTATACCTTGAAGCATAAGATCCAAGAACTTATTGATGACCAAAATATTATATTTGATGATCCTCAAGAGGATTCAGGTTCATAACCTAGTGATCACCAGAATCATAAAATATTTAACCTTTGCAAGATAATTCTAAGAAATATATAGAAGTGTAAATGAAATATAATGAACATACTCATCCATAACATTATGAGTACACATTATATGATATTATTGGCATTTATACATTCATAATAATGTTTATGGTGTAGAGACTCTATTACATTTGATGATAGTGAAATAGTGGATGATGACTTAGATCTTCATTCATTATTTATTCAAGAAAAACTTGACCATTAACCTATACATAGTGTTATAATAGATAATGGTGCTAGTAATAACATATTTACTAAGACATTACTTACACATTTTGAATATAAACATGATGATTTATACCCTTCAATTAAAATGGTTAGAGCATTCGATGGGACATCACCACATGTCATTGGTGAGATTGATTTACATTTATAGGTTGGTCCAAAACATGTGATTACCACCTTTTTAGCTCTAAAATATACATGAATATTTGATATGTTATTGGGATGACCTTAAATACATAAAATATATGTAGTACCTTCCATAGTGCACGGGTGTATTAAATACATTCATACCAATATGGTAGTCACAATCTCTATAATTCCATATGAACATCCACTTGAATAAGATATGCTTATTTTGATAAATATAATTATAAAACATTATAAGGTTAATCCTCCAAGAAAGGGTAAGAAACATGCAGTCCCATTAGAAAGATGATAATGGCAATAAGGAAGCAAATTTGTCTATGCAAAATCAAACCATTCCTATATAATTTGATATGATAATTGATAATTTAAATAATTAGGATAGTCTAGATAGAATTAGAGATTAAGTATAGCTACATCAAGCAATTATTTTTTGGTTCATGAAAGATCATAAAAGGCTCAAATGGGAGGTCAACAAGTTGAGTCAAAATGATGGGATATTTTGTACTAAGGCTGACCTACTAGAGATGATTTATCAGTTTATGGATTTAAAAGAGAGAATGGATAGAATGGAGAGAGAAAATGTGAAACTTCAAGACAATCTTACCATATTTATGGATTTTACTTGCATTTGTATGAAAAATTATTTGAAAATTATGGAGGGTTAAAATTTTTGATGACGAAGAATAATGAAGATTTTGACATTACCAAGACTGACAAGAAGAGGAAGGGTATTATTGGATAGGGAGATGTATCTCAGAATACTCATCACATGGAAAATACCTTTATTATATTTAAAAATAATTGAGAAAAAATATATGAGACTTGGAAGTGTCCAACATGTTTTTATTGAGGGTAAAAGTGGGTGTTAAGGGGACCTAGTCCATACAATGCTAACCATCATGTGGATGCCCATAGGCCTAGAGAAATTTGAGCTCTCAAGGAACAAAAGGATCCAAAAAAAACAAAAATAGTATAAATACAACAAAAATATAGAAAAATAACAACACACACTAGGACCAAACTAGCACCTAAAGCAATCAGTTGTTAAAGATTTTCTAGTTTTCATAAGCCTTGGTCCCTTCTTTGATCATGCTCTTTGACTCTATTGATGCTAACCTCCCCACTGCCACTGGAAATTCCTTTGAGATTTTTTTTGGGTCTAATACCTTTAGTAGTATCTTTCTTGTTATTTAAGCACATAAAGTCCTTTCATGTTATTCATGGTGTTGTTGATAGAGACTTTGTTAAAGTTGATGAGGATAGAAATCTTGTCTTTGAGGTCTTTATTCTCCTTTTATAGATTATAGACATGGCTAGTGAGTGATTCAATCATGGATAATAGTTCCACCTCCTTTTCCTTGGTACAATAGAGCCCATCCTTTTGATTGATTTTGGTAATTTCTTGCTTCAATCAGGTATGTTCTTTCATTAAGCATCTAAGATAGACTTTGTGAAGATTGATTTCATATTCCAATTCTTCTAGCTTGCTCTAGATCTTGACATAATCTACCATAGTTTTGGGATCTAAATTATTATGAGTGTTGGAGGGAGGATTCCCACCATTTTTATCCTTTCTTTCCTACCTATCTCTACTACTAGACCCCAAATTCAAATCTTTTTCTTTCTCAAAAAAGACATGGCATTGATGGAGTTGATTTGTGTAAGATTTGCCTGGTTGTCTTTAAGCCCTTCAAGGTAAACTATAGAAATGTTCTCCTACTAAAGATGATTCTCAAACCAATGTTCCATATGCCCCACAGAGGGAGATGCCTCTGAATGTTTCCTAAGCATAGGCATAGTACTTTTGTAAATAATTCTAGATATATGCCTGATCAAAGGAGACTATTGAGGGATTTTCCCCTCCACCTAACCCTGAGCTCTAGAGGACTATGTGACTAAATGATCCTATTGAGGATAGTTATCTTCAACCATACCTTGGGGTTTAGGATACAGAGCCTGAAAGAACTTATAAATGAGGAAAATGACCACTTAATGAAGTGGCTCCTTTGTTTTCTTCCCCTGCTTAACCTCCAAGATTGAGTGTTCTAATGAATAAAAGATAAAAGATAGACTATTGATGGGAATTTTAAGGTAGAGGTAATTCAAAAATGGAAAATGATGGTAATGAATGACCTTATAGTGCCCATCTAGAGTCGTATACCTGATTAAGTACTTAGTGACCTCATGGAATAGAGTAGGAAGTTCTTCCCTCTTAAAACCCCCTTGAAAAGGTGTGAGGCTTTCATTACCCACAAGGAATTTCTCTTTTTCATTCTAAAAATCCTTGGTGATATTTTTGTATTTATGCTCTTCAATTTTGAGTCCAATGACTCTATAACTAAGCTCATCATTGATTTCCATCAAGATGTTCCTAATCAAAAGCACTCCATTTCTCCAATTTTGGAAAATTAATGGGATAGATGTTTGTCTATGCCATAAATTCAATCGATGAAGTTAGTAGTGCTACCAATGTGGAGGATATCCCAAACCTTAAATTTATTTTTGATGTTATCCAGTCATATTGGCTTTAGCCTATTTGGAATGCAGACCCACAAAACCCTTCACATTCAGATTGTTATTATGCCTCTACAGTCGTATGCTTTGCAAGTTTCTACCAAATTGTCTCAAAGCCTCCAAATAATACTTAGTTTTGCCATACCTATAATGATGACTACAAAAATTACTCCCCCAACCATCCTTTACCTTCCAATAATTACTAATTTTGTGATGCATATTAAAATTAATGAGTGCATTCCATCCCATCATGATTGTAGTTAGTTTTTTCCTTATAATATATCTCATTAATCCTATTAAGTAGGGTCTCCATGGTTTCCCATACTTTGAAGTGTCCAACATGTTAGTGTGTTTTTTGTTGATTTATTACTGACTTTTTTATTGATTCTAAAATGTTGATGTAGTTTTTTCTCTATTTGTTATTCTTTTTTAGTATGATTATCATTATATCTGGTCTATGTAACCTTATTTTCATGTATTTTGTAATGGGTAGGATCCCTATCAAAACCATTGTTTACCATTAACACAAAAAAATATGTAATCCCATTTCTTAGGCGACCCATAATTGAGAGGCCTTTACAACAGAGATATGCAATGGATTCCATAGAGTCCTCATCTACTCCTACATAACATACTCAATTACCTAGAGAAACTAAACATGATCCAATTATTACTACTACAAATAAATCACAAATCATTAAATAATGGTTTCCAATAACCCCTACTCCTATTTTTTTTTGTCACAATCACATAGTCCTATTACATATATGTTGAATACCACAAATTCTCTAGATCTAGATATGACACCTTTGCATGCTCCTTGGTACTACCACCAATTTGATATACCAAATTAAAATTTTGGATATACCTATGAGTATGCCTTGGATGGGATCATAGGCTATCTTATTATTTCCAAAATATAAAAAAATTCAAATAAAAAAACACATTCATATAATTCAAAAATACAAAAATATTCAGCATTTCCATATTTTCTTTATGTTAGTATATAACATATAATTTATTTTTACATACACATATATTTCATGCATATTTTAATGTGATATAGATATACCTAGACATATGATATATGCACTTATAGATGTTGGCCTTTTCCTTTATCCACATCATATAGTTTGTTGGGGGCATCTGCTTCTTTGATCATGATTGATACATGTTACATATCCTTTATGAACATTTATACATTATCATGTTTTAGCTTACAAAATAACACTTACACATGTCTATATCCATGATAATATTTTTTATAGTGTACTTAATATGCTATGGTGCATAACATTTTTTGGTAACACATATATGTAGGGACTAGTATAATATGCTTATGCTTCATCTATTTTTCACTTCCTTGAGTGTATTCCATTATTTAATATTATATTTTTTGTGGAATATTTGAATATGTTCCTTGATTTTTGGCCCCTATTCCATTATATGTTGATTAGACATTTGAATATGTCATTCTATGTGGATTGAGAATTTAAATATGGCATTCCTTTATATCATGCAAACTTTGAACATTCCCCTTTTATGAAGTCTCCTTGGACCATTATTTTGCATTACATTGAGTGTTCTTGTGTGTATACTTGATTATTTGTTGAGCTTGTACTCTTTATCTCTATACATTGACATGATTTATACAATGTATATTAGGACTTGATGTGATCACATACTATGAGCCTTATTGATATATCCACTTTGACATGTTATCCCTATATGTTACATGATTCAAACATAGATTATATAGATACCTTATCTTTTTGAGGTAAGGTACCTTAAAAACTCTATTTCACTCACCTCAAAAGGTGGGGCATATTAGTGGGGACATGTTATAGATTCATGAGCTTCACTTTTTTCACAACTATATACTTTAGTGGGGGCATGTCATAAAGACATGACCTCCATACTTATACATTTTCTCAATTTCTAAATCTCAGTGGGGGCATGCCACAAAAACATGAAATACAAACTTACACACTTATATATATTCTTGATATATCTATATTTTAGTGGTTCCATGTCATAAATACATGAAATCCACACTAACATAATCTCTAGTTCAATTTCATTATTTAGATAAACACTTGGGTTAGAATCCTATGCATTACACTGATTTTGCATATATTTGAGATAAAGTTTTTCATATTTATGACACATACTCTAGGTAATTGGTGTGACTCACCTTAAGTCTAATAAAATACTAATAACACACTTACACACTCTTAAGACTCCTTCATACATTTAGGCTCATGATCAGATGTTGACTTGACCATTCATAGGATAACATTGGTTTACAACATAGGATAAAAGATAATGACTCATATACAAATAGGAACTAACTTGAGCACCATAAATACAACATACCTAATATATTTACACCTAATTTGATACTCTTGATTGATCAAAACACACATTCTAAGCCATAAAGCCATACTTACTTTGTTGATGGGCTCATGGGCTTATAGCCCTGTTTTGAGTGATTTCTCCACATATTTATCATGAAACTTTTTATGTTACAAAACCAAAACATGATTTGGATACCCATTTAGAATTTATGTAACATATGTGAACTTTGGATATTGTTACTTTGTATAGAATATGACTTTTGGTGATTATGACAGACCTAATTAAGTCTCCTAAGCACATTGTTTTGGGGTTACAGAGTGTTTGAGGAGGGTATGGACCTTTTAAATCATGTGGGAGGTTTAAATTATCATTTTTAAACTATCTAAACAAGGATCATTCTTAAAATAATCCTAAACCATCATCAAACCACCCTGTCCCAATCAACCTGTGTATATAAGAGCTAAAATCAAGGTTGAGTTAGAAAGTACACTTACCCATAAATTTTGACCTTGAAAATTTGGATAGTGGACATAGTACTAGGATTTCAAGTTTTTGATATTTTTCACTATACAAGTTCTTAGGTCAGCAAATCCCTAGTTAGGGCCTAGTCAACACACAAATGGAGCTATAAAACACATATAGTGGTTTCAAGACTCCAAATATTTTTTTTATAATCATGTGTTGGACCCATCTAAATGTCTAAGCTATCATAGAGAGGGAAAAAATCTTTTACATATTGACTATCAACTTCTCCCTCACTACCTTGTCTGGTTCAATAATATAGTCAACAAAAAGCTTAAAATTTTTATCTTCAATCAATATCATTCGTTATTTCATCTCTCAAAAGTCTTAATACATATCTCTTGCATGAATAATCTATGTATACAAGCATATCACTCAAATTAGATACTCAAATCCTATTCTTGACCTCACACAACCAACTCCAAAAATGGAGTTAACAACATACTAATCAAAATAAGATACTAACCACTTAATAACTCACCTAACTGACTTGAGATCATATAGAATATAACCTCCAAATACATTTTAATTAGTATCCACACAAAATATTGGCCTTTAGACATGTTTAGGCCTTATTCATGCTTATGAGATACATTTTCTCAAATTTGAAAATTTGAATTGCTTATTTTGGAGGGAAAACTAACTAATGCACCTAAACAACCTAGACTCAACCAAAAATAATGAAAACTCAATGAACACATGAGGATTATCCTACATCAATAGTACATATTCCATGTTACTTCACCAAAAAATTTAAACTTTACCAATTGTACTAGTCACTAGAATGCATCGATTACACTAGGTTGTAATGTTAATTAAGCCTTTTCTGCTACAAAAATTGGTTTAATTTATAGGCTAAAGTGATTAAATCATTCAACCTTAAAAAAATTAGATATTAGAGTGATTAAAACATCTAATATCACCATATTTATAAGATGATTTTATTAAATCAATCATCCTCACCAGTTTATATATTCACACTTGAGTTGTGTGATTGAGATATAATGATCTCAATAGCCATGTCACAACTCATCCTTTCACCAGATTGGGGGCATAATACTTTCCAATATCCCTCTTCAAATCTCCATGGTTTAAGTATAAACATTTTCCATCTCTATTTCTTCATAAGGAATCATCTGTACCAAGTTAAAGTATTAAGAGGCAACATGGTTGCATCGACACACAGGTGTACTCCTTCCTTGCTCTCTTTATTTTCAAGCATTTCAATTATTTCAAACTTTAGATTATATGCATTGATTTATGCTATAACATGTTCTTGTTTACATGTCATACACAAAAAAATCACTCAAATTAGTCTCAATCAAAGGCAAAGTATGTTACACACACTTAGGTACACATTTATTTCTTTTAAACTAGTAATTTCATCATTACGCATCACTAGATTAAAGGGGGAATATACATATTAAAACTAAATATTTATAGCATCTTAATCGTTTAAATTTTAAAAATATTAATTAGGTATCCATCCTTCAGTTATAGACCTCCCTACTTTTGAAAGGCTCACATTCACCATCTCACTATGACTAAATGCTTATCTATTATTCTAATCCACATCATTATGATGACCCAGGTATCCTGCACTACACATAAAACTTAAAACCTGATAAACATAATTCATTTTCAATTTTATATTTGTTCCTATTTTTAACATTTTAGATACTATCCACCATACAGAAACACTACCATTGATGGTAGTGTCCAGATCCTTATCTAGTGTCTAGTTGCCAAAAGTCATCTAAAATATGAATGTTTCAAAACCTATGGGTCAGCCTATTTATTTTATTAAACCCTATGGAAAGATATTTTCAAAAGTTGTGATATAAGTATAAGTATAAGCCTTCTCATTCCTCATCTAGTAAATACTAGGCAAATACCTACAAAAGCTAAATCTAGTAAATATTATGTCTTATTCATCCTTATTTTATATTAAGCATAGGATTAGTCATATTATAGTTCTGAGGCATTCAAAGGGTAACTCATGAGAGATATTTGTCAATTTATAATCTATATTATCCTTATGCACACTGTTGGCTCCAAATTTTGGCTAAGTATTATCCATTTTGGTGTGGAATCAGCATGGATTGAAAGGACCATGGCATAGAAATTGATAGGTGCAGAAGCACTATGACATGAAGCCTACAAGGTACAAGAGGACAATGGCATGGAAGGACCAACGTGAGAGGACCCAATCAAAAAATAATTAGTCATAAGGAACCCAAGGACTTAGGAATTAAAACTAAGTCAAAAGACTAGGGGAGCACATGGGAAGTGAAAGTAGTTAAAGGAATGATTCATATGAGACACCTAAGCCTTATTTATAGGAAGTTTTGCACCAGGATGTAAGGAGAGGAACACATGATATCAAAGATCTAGCATAGAGTGTGGATATAGGAGGCATTAAGGTATAGATCATTAGGAGGAGATTTTATTGAATGTCATGACTCCTAGTCTATTGGGAGTTTGTTGGATAATTACTCAAGTCATTAATGATTATAAAAACTTGGTCAGAGATAAATAAGTATAAATACCCATGTTGTAAAGGACTATAAAGAGGATGATGGATGGATGTATTATTAATGTTGATGCCTAATTTTATTATATAAAGTTGTGGGTCATATCAAAATTATTATGTACATGATGAATAATGTCATGTGAGTTGCTTAGCATGAATTTTGATGCATATTTTATTTTATAAGAAGTAAATTTGAAAATGTAATGTTGCTAATATGTGTAATTATGATAATAAAACTTAGAACTCCAAGGATCGTAATAGTCTATATTTGCATTTATGGAATATATAATTGAATACATGTTTGACATACAGAATATAACTAATTATTACTATGAAATAAAGACCTAAAAGAACTAGTCTTAAGTCGTATGCTTTATGTGAGCATGCAAGACCTCATTCTTACATGAAAGGGCTAGTGTGATAGCTCATTTAGCTAGACTTCAATGTTGACACTATATTTACAATAGAAAAATCCAATATTTTGATTCCATTTCTGGGACCTATAGCATTTGTTGCTCAGTCATGGAATTTTTTTGAGCACATTACTCTTGAGAGTATAGAATAGTAGATTACCAATGTTGAAGATAAATTTATAGTTCCCTACTTTGAACCAGGAGTTTTGGCATGGTAGTGGGTAGAGTAGAATATTTATAGCAAGTTGCATGAAACCTTATTTTATGAGATCATAGTTCACTTACAAGCTTAGCTCTCTACATATACTCGAGGATGGTCTCAAATCCTTGGAAGAAGATAGTCTTCAACCCTAGAGTGACAAAGAGATTTAACATGACTTGGAACCCCATGGACTATAGCTATTAATTTTTGGTGGAAAGGAGTTTTTAATAGCTACATTTTGGAGTAAACTATAACCACCTATTCATGTCCTAAAGAATCCAAGCTCCAATTCCTTTGAGAACCATGTGGTCATTACATTAGACACTTTTCCTTAGAAATAAAGAAGTTATTTATTGATTTCAGACTTGAGACTATGCCAATAGAAAGCTAAATCCTTCTTTACATGAGCTACACATTTGGGAAGGGAACAAAAAAGAGTTGGTTAAAGATTGTGGGTTTAGAATGGTAGTTAGTCAACAAACATTGTGGAAGTAGAAGTATGATGAAGCTCAATGAAGGATTATGGGAGTGAATGGCATGGGAAGGGACCAAGAGTACTCAAAAATTGCTCTCAAGATCTGTAGGGAAGTAGAGACACATAAAGAGGACCCCACCAATATGCCCTATGCCTCTAATATCATATGAAATAAAAAATAGATGGTTGGTGGTAACCAAAAAACCAAGTCTAAACCAACCAAGCTCCCTAACCATAATGTGTGTTCATGCTCTTGAACTAGACAAAGTATAGAACTATAATTAGGACATAGATAGTGTGGAATTAGATACTGAACTAGTAAGGGATACTGAAACTCAGCCATTTGACATACATACAAACTTAACACTTTATTTCCCCCTTCAAAATAATTACATGGTGTAATTAGGGATGCCTAAAGGGCCATGCCCATAAATTAGACATGGTACAAGCCCAAGTTTGGTTAATCACTCAACTACCATGCCCCATGTCATGAGCATTTTTGGTAAAGGCACTGGAGGTGGACTAGGTGGAGGTATAGGAGGAGGTAGTGGAATTCCCCCTTAAGGGACAAGGGCTGGAGGTTCATAATAACCACTAATTCAAGTAGCTCAACCAATAATGGTGTATTACAAAATGATGCTTCACTTACTAGAATATCAAGGCATGGAGAATGTAGCTGAACATATCCATAAATATGAACTTATTTGGAGAGCACGTAGCATCACATCTTATTAGCACAAGGCCACATAATTTACAAATACATTTTTGGAATACATGCATAAATGGTATAGGAAGTTTGACCCTCAACAAGCAGTGGTTGACTTTGATCAACTTAAAGTAGCCTTCCTTCAGGAGTTTGACATTCTTGAATTTGAGCAACAAAGCATAGCCGTGCTGAAGGACATAAATTAGGGACTTATTGAAAGTGTGTAAGACTATGATGCAAGGTTCAAGAATTTTTTATTTAAAATTTCATTTGAGATTAATGTTTCTTAGCATGCATAATGGTTTGTGGGAGGATTATTACTACCTTTTTGATGAAACTTATCTTATAATACTTTTTTAACCTATGTGAAGCCTTGGAAGCTACCCTCCATGCTGAAGAAGTTGGATGTGTCGATACCAAGATCAACCCATTTATGAAAGCTTAGATAGCTATGATGGCATCACAACTTAAGAATTTAACAATCAATAGTGTACATGATACATGTAATAGTTTTTGGTGTACTGATTATAAATTTGGAGGGCATACAAGGAACAACTACTTGTGTAAGAACATTTGCATAGTACTTAAAACAAATGTGTGAATTTGTCATGAATAACATGATGTATGCTCTTGCCCAATTTTTTAGTAAGCAACTTACTCAAATTTATTTGACTATTTCAATATCTATGATGCCTATACTCATGACACTAATTACTATTGTTTGATTAGTGACATTCATGAAGTAAGAGTGTGTGCCACTCGTAAAACCTTTGTAGCAAACAATCAAGACAATAGTGGTTACCATGGCTAAGATAGAGGATGAGGATGAGGAGGTGGTCACTTCCCACCTAGGGCATGTTAAAAATGTGGATCCCCAGACCACTATTAGAGAGAATATCTAGAATACCCAACATGTGCTTTCTATAAAAAGGACCACCAAATAGAGGAGTGTCTTGATTTGTACATAGTTATCACTAAGGAGTGAAATGAAAAAGGTGCAAGAATGACATGAGTTGAGAAACCACATTGGCATGTATGTTTAGGCACCCCAACTTTTTAATAGGTGAATATTACCACATGCAGTAGACAGTCTCAATCCACCTCTAATCCTATTGAGAAAGTATAATGTGAAGAACCATAAGCAAAAAAATATCTAGATGCCCAACAATAGAAAGATATCTTCCAAGACACAATGACATTAGTGTGATAACTCTAAGGCAAGATCCAATTCCTCAAAGATAGAGAAGAAATGTAACATATTGATATGTAGAAAGCAATTGAACCATATAATGTGGCACATGATGACTTCCAAGAACTATGCAAGTGCATGCTGGATGAGGACATTATCCCATAGTTGAACATTTGGATTAAGAATCAGGTGAAAGTACCAATTGAGTTTAAACCTCAAGTCACCAAGAATGAGGATCATCACCTAAATCATGCTTAGTGATGGGGCACTTCTATTCCCTCTACTCCTCTAGAAGATAGAGAGATATTAATCAATGTTGTTATAGATGGATGGGTAATCTAAGACATCCTAGTTGACACCAGCATAGAAGTAAATGTCCTTACCAAAGATTCCTAGAGAAATATTTCTATTCTAATACAAAAATCTTCACCTCATGTCTTGTTTATGAAAAACAATACTCACATGTTGCCCATTGGGGTCCTTCAGAATGCAATAGTTGACATACTTGGAGTACCCTTGAAGATAGATTTTGAGGTTCTAGAACTAACTAAAGTTGATGATTACCCCATTCTATTAGGAAGACCTTGGTGTTATGATAACAATGTAGACTTAAGTTTTAATAAATGTTACATCAATTTTGAAAACATTGATTAGTGCATTGTTATTCCACTATATCACACACAAGGATCCCCTTACATAGAGCTTATTAATGTCGATAAAGATATAAACAACATATATAACATTATTGTAAGGAACAATAAGCTAGAGGTCCCACTCTAGATGACATTCTTTAATGGTTGGACACTCAGTCTCTTTCTAACACTACAAGTAATATTTGTAATTGTTGGGCACATGGTGACTAGGACCTTACTAGATGAGTGTTTAATACCATCAATAATTAGGAGAATGTCCCATGATCATTCAATAAATGTCACAAGTTTGTTTATCTTACTAGACTAATAATGAGAGGACCACTAGTAAGCCCATCATTGGAAGACTGGATGAAGCTCCACAATTCCATGGACAAATAGAGGTACATGACTTCATACAATGCTTTGAATCATTCTATGACACCAAAAGTGATTGTATGAGATCATTAGTACATATCTTTGATGGAAATACCACAAAGTGGTGGTGTACCTATCATGAGTGACTCTTTTATTGGGATCAAGTATGCTATGTTTGGCATCACTAGTTCTACCATAAAAATAAGGTTAGGGGATCGATCAGTTATAGTGGCATACAAGCATCAGTACCTCACATTAAAGCCTATAAAATAATGTGAAGGGGTGAAACGACATACCTATTAGAGTACTTGTAGGTCCAATCATTTTATGGGATGTTACAAACTTATCCATGGGCATGGTATGTTCATGAAGAGTGACACATGGGTACTAGGTTTTGGCATCTATTGAAGGAAATCATGAAGTCAACATTATCCTATTCTTCACCAAGGATGGATTTGTGCCTTACTAACTAAGCTATGTATGAATTAGTTTTAGGTGACCCAAGTCCCCTAAAAAACCATTTAAGGAGTATTCATCATGATCTTGAGGAGACCCTACACCTTTTCAATGAATCATTAATACAAGTTTCCATGCCAAAACCAATCTTTGATCATGACCAATGTGAATAAATACATCTAAGAAAATAGAAGCTAGTGTTTCATGTGGAAGAAGGTGAAGGATCCCATCCACATGACCCTTTGAAAACCCATTTGGATGTTCCTACTAACTATGGCATAAGAAATATTCATGATATTGACACCAATCTAGACAACCCTTATAATGGACCCATTCAGACTATTTAGTGAAATATCGATACAGAGTAAGAACCAAATATTATTACAGTTGGAAATTATTGGATTGAAATAGATATTTCAAAAATATTTGAGTTGTTAAAGAAATATAAGGATGTATTTTTATGAAATTATAGTGAAATGAATGGATTCCACCCATCTTTGGGAAAGATGCATATCAAGTTGATTGATGATGCTCAACCAGTTAGAAAGCATCCATATAAAATAAATCCCAATCTATGAGTGCACATCAAAGAGGAAATCAACAGTATGTTATATGTAGGAGTAATCACCCCCATTGATAAATCTGAGTGGATTAGTCCTATGGTGATTAGTATTAAGAAGGATGGTTGCATCCATATTTGCATGGACTACCAAGTACTTAATGCATCTTGTATCACTAATCCCTTCCCTGTGCCATTCATAGAGGAGACCGTTAAAGGTGTTGTTAGATATGATGTATATACCTTCATAGAATGGCTTCTTGAGATACCATCAAGTCCAAATAGATAAATATGACCAACCCAAGACAATGTTTTCCATAAAATGGGGATTTTTTGCATACAATGTCATGTCATTTAGGTTGAATAATGCCTTAGTGATGTTTTCATGGATAGCCATTAAATCTTTTAAGGATTTCATCCATAAGCTTTTTTAAGTTTACTTGGATGATAAGGTATTTTATGGTTTGATCAAGGGCCATTGTTCTAACTTAAGGCTTATGCTTGAGTGCTGTCGAGTTTTACAGATATCTTTGAACTTGAAGAAGTGTCCATTTTCTACATCATTTGGTATGCTATTAAGACATATTATATGTAAATAAGGACTTTTAGTGGACCTAGTGAAAGTATCTTTTACTCTTCACCTCCTAGGGCCTAAAACCTAGCATTAGGTATGCACCTTTTTGGGTCATATTGGTTACTATGGAAATTTCATCTGCATATATGTAAGTATTATCATGCCCATGGAGGAACTTCTAAATCATAATGAAAATTTCATATGGATGACTTCTTGCAAAGAATATTTTGAAACACAAAATGAAAACTAGTCATTGCTCTTATCCTCTAGTTTCTAAATGACCTACAAGTGCCTAAACAAAAGCACACCCTTCAATATGGTGTATGGTAAGGAGGTAATCCTCCTGGTTGAGTTTTTGGCACCATCTCTATGTAGAGAGTGCATAAAATAATTAGTTGAGGAGGCATCCTTGAAAGCATGCTTAGATGCTTTGATACAACTTGATGAATCTCAGTTCCTCACTCATTAGAGTCAGGATGTATAAAAACACAAAGGGCATGGCATGCAAATTTTTATTAATGTAATTTTTATTAATAAGGCATGCAATGAAGGCAATACTAGTTTATGGGCCATTTTTTAATAAGGCATGTGGCATTTTTTATTTATATTTCTTATTTGGTAGGGTTAGTTTATTTAAGATTATGTTTTTGTGTGCAATAGTTGTGCATCATGCTTTGTAATAAAATTCATAGCCTCATTTGTCTAGTTATTTTACTAGATGAATGCCATTTCACTCTTTTTGACAAACTCTCTCTTAATGGATTCATACTTTCCTAACATAGACTAGTATTGCCTTCATTGCATGCAAATGTTTCTTAATGTAGTTTTTATTAATGTTTTGTTTTTCATGGATGACCATGACTCATTTTAGTGTGGGGTAAAAAGAAATCAGAAATCCTTAATCAAGTGTAAAGATTGCATAGGCACACAAAATATCTAGGCATGCAAAGTGTTAAGGATGTGTAAGTTATTTAAGGAACATAAACTATGAAGCCTAAGGATAGGGTGTTCCCTCTATTAGTTTGAATTTTAAAAGACATTTATCTTCCACAACAAGGAAAGTGTGGGACACAACTTTCATCCACACCAAAGAAAGGCATGAGATGGGACATGCCATTAATGTAAAAATAATAGTTATGGAAAGAAGTGTACCAATGGCATGACATGATAATACCATTGTAAGCATTAAATTAGGACCATATGCTCATGTGGTACCTAAGACACTATGGGTGGATCCTCAAAAGATCTCCCTTATTCTAGAAATCACTAAATTTTTGAAGTTAGCCATGGATATCATGTGCTAGAACATTTTATCAAATTTTGATGCATGCACTATCAAAAGGAAACATGCCCAAATTATGGATATGTACAATAAAGATGTTGTAGATAAATAAGTACTTGTTGAGGAAGTGTCCACTTTGAAGCAACATATCCAAGAGGCCATAGAGGCAAAAGTGAAAGCTTTTAACCTTTGTAAAACAATTTTACAATAAGAACCAGTGTTGGCAGATGGTATACCTATTGATGAGGATGCTATAGGAAAATTAAAAACCCTAGTGAACCTCTTGTTGAAGTGATGTAAAGAGTAGCTCACACCAAAAGATGAGGGACTATAACTTGTAGAGTAATTCACCTTGGTAATAGAAGTCTGCAAGTGCTCCCTATAAAAGGTCAAGGAAGTTATCCCCATTTTGTAAGGAATTTTTACACGATTGGCATGCCCATGTAAAATCTTGGAAACTTGGTTCTGAAGAAGCCTAAAAGCAATAGATGGCTGATGTTGCACTCTTAATAAAGGACTATGCTAAGAATTCCAAGGCATTCAGGGATGTGGATATGATGGAGGACATAATCAACACACATTTTCAATAATTGAATGTAATTTTTCAACCCTCTAAGGATAGGTTAACAAAGAGGTCTCTACACTAGAAGACATCTATAATGATGCTACCACATCCCTAGATGGATTGGTCAAGAAGGCCAATGAGAAACCTAGCTAAGCTAAGGAAATGAATAAATCAAAAGGGGTCATAGAAGAAATAATAGCTAAGGTGTTTAAGGCATTATCGCATTAAGATAATGTTAAGAAGGAAATAGAGCAGATGGAACCCAAATTTGTGATGGATGCTACTAGAATTACTTAGTCTATGATAGATTAAGAGTTTAGTGTGGGGTGATGTTGGCCCCAAAATTTGGCTAAGAATTATTCATTTTTGCATAGAATCAGCATGGCATGGAAGGACCATGGTGTGGAAGGACCATGGAATGGAACTTGATAGGCATAAAAGCATCATGGCATATAAACTACAAGGTGAAAGAGGATAATGATGTAGAAGGACCAGTGCAAGAGGACCTAGTCAAAGAATAATTATTCATGAGGAACCTAAGGACTTAGGATTTGGAATTAAATAAAAAGACTAGGAGATTGCATGGGAAGTGAAAGGAGTTAAAGGAATGATTCATATGGGACACCCAGACCTTATTCATAAGAAGTTTTACACTTGCCCATAAGGAAAGGAATACATGTTAGTAAGTATCTAGCATAGAGCATGGATATAGGGGGTGTAAAGGCTCAAATCCTTAGGAGGAGAGTTTGTTGAACACCATGATTCCTATTCTATTGGGAGTTTTTTGAATAATTACTCAAGTCATTCATGATTATAAACACTTGGTCATGGATAAATAAGTATAAATACCCCTATTGTAATGGACTATAAAGAGGATGATGGATGGATGTATTGTTAATGTTAATGCTTAAGCTTATTATCTAAAGTTATGGGTCTTATCAAACTTCTTGTGTACATGATAATAGATGTTGTGTGAGTTAATTAGCATGAATTCTATCACATATTTTCTTTTATAAGAAGTAACTCTAAAACTATAATGTTGCTAATTTGTGTAATTATAGTAGTATAACTTATAACTCCAAGGATCATAATAATCTATCTTTGCATTTATGGAATATCTAATTAAATACATATTTGACATAAAGAATATAACTAAGTATTATTGTGCAATAAAAACCTACAAGAACTAATCTTAAACTATGTGCTTTAGGTGAGCAAACAAGACCTTAATCTTGCATGAAAGGGCCAATATGCTAGCTTATTGGGATAGACTTTAGTGTTGATGCTATATTTATAATAGAAAAACCCAACACACACACTTTTCCAAACATAGGGAATAAATGCATAAGTATGAGGCCCTCCTTGGAGTATTGGTTTTATAGGTAGTCCCCATTGATGGAGTGGTATGTATGGTTAGCTTGACATTATGAGCCCACTAACCCATTTTTATCAAATTCATTCCAAGTTTGAAGAGTGAGGGTTAGATCAATCATCAAAGAGTGATAACCTATACCCTATATCTGAGTATATCAATAAAAATGTGGCACAAAACCTTGAATAATGAATTTGGTCACATCAAGATCTAGTGATTATTCAATACTAGACACCTGCATCATATTCATACTCTAGTGTCGATGGTAGTGTTCAAATCCAATGGTAGTGCCTATAGCCATAGAAATATAATTCTTAGAATTTGATATATTTCCTACATTTTTATAGTTAAAATATACATGTGCATAGTAAAAATCAACTAAGTATTATTACTCTTTGGTGTTGTAATCAATTGAATATATTTCAAATCAAGACCTTTTATATTTAGCATGTATTAATATTTTAATTTAGAATATTTGTTTATCTAAGTTTGTAATCAATTGATCTGATACAAATTAGTTTATCACCCTTGTGCTTGAACTACTATATTTTTAACTCTATCCCCCCATATAATAATTTAGGGTTAAATACATGGGTCAACCCATAAGCCTAGTGTGTCAATAGTGTGGATAATTATTCAATCATATCCATATATAAAAAAACCAAGGTCTCATTCAAAAGGGACTTAAAATTTATCTAATATACATTTATATACTATTTCACACTGAGAAAATTTTCCTCGTTCCTCCATATATTTAAACCTATCACTAAGAGTAGTCATAATCCAAGTCAAAAGAAAAATTATGATGTATCAAGGCCACATTATTAGATAGATACATATAGCAAAAGATCACAATTTCACAATCATACTAGGTGAGAGAACTTTGAGTGGCTTGATTTCACACATATTATTAGATATGTAGGTAACATTCGCAAATCAGATGGGGTGATTAGGGTAAGCTTAGTCCATTACATTTCCTCTAATTTTATAGGTTTTTATCCTTCATAAACACATCTATGGTTTGAAGGCAAATGAGGCTAATTTATAGATCTATGTGCTTCATCAGTGTTCATAATATCAACATAGAACAATCAAAGATAGTTGTAGATGATTGTATAACAATTATGCCCTATTTTAACACATGCCAGTACCAACTAGTAGATCAATATTGGCTGATGGTATTGACCTAATCTTGCATAACTAATCCAATGCAAATAAAAAATCAATTTTAAAATTGAATGAACCATAGTCTTTCTTATTTTTTATTTTCATGTCAAACATACAATCACAATTAGACAATCAACCAAAAAAGCTAAGTATCTTGATCTCTTTATTACTTTCTATGTTTAGCATATACCCTTATCAAATTAAAAAAAATCACTCTCACTCTTTTACATTTAGATATATGCTTTAATGCCATATCTATTGATCTGAATTAAAATTTAAAGTTATATCTTAATTAGATTAATCTCACCCATTAATCCAAATCAAGGTAAAATATAGAAAATAAATTGACATTGCATAATCTAATTTTGAATCAAAATATTTATCTTATATATTATCCATGTATGTTTATTTTCAATACATACCCCATTCTCTCAACTAATTTTTTGATGTCTTTTCACATTATTTTTGGTATTAAACAAAACATCAACTCAGATAAAGTCAATGAGAAAGAATAGAAACATAAAATCTATAATTGTAAAAATGGTACATCTCTGCTCATGCCATTTTCTATTTACTATGAAAAAAATTAATTTATACCTTGTTCTTTTTCAAATCATATAAATAAATCCTAAATTTTTATACCTCAATAAATCCATTTTATTGCATCTCATTGTCCACTTATTTATACTAAAATTCAAGATTACAAATTTTGCTTATGGCTGCAACATAAAGAATTATATCCCAAACTTAATACTTGATCTTTATACAAAATGATTTGGCATTGTTTTTGTAGGGGATGTTCCAATAATTTATGGTCGTGTCTTCATAGAGAATTATATTTCACCAAAAAAAAGATATAGTGCATGTATATATTTTAGACAAGAATGGCCAAAAGATAGTAACTATAAATATCAATAATAAGTTGGTATAAAATATTTTGACAGAGTTATCAGTTGGTATCAGTGTCTACATTACAAAGTTTAAAATAAAATCAAAACTCAATATATAAGAGGTGAAGTTGACTAATGCCTTTCATTGATTACAAAAAACACCATTAAAAATATTAAAAAAATTGCAAAGAGTGCAGTATTACTTTAGACACTATAATACATGGACTTGTCAAAGTAAATGACATATTCTCAATGGGATCACTTAGAGCAATTGTTTTTGGTTACCATAAAAAAACAATCAATATGAAATTGATTTAAAATATGGGCCATCAACAAATGACATGACCACAATAAGCATTTTTATAGAAACTTATCACTTATATTTCTTTCATTTTCATTATTATTTAATTTTCTTAAAACATACAGACTTTCATACTATAATTAATTCAAAACACTAATACTATGTAATTGTTTTCTAGCTTATAATCAACGAAAACTACAATGAACTTTACCCTAGCTTCCTACAAATACTTAATTAAACAAAGACATGAATATTTATTTTAAAAAAATTGTTAGAAGTGGGCCCAAAGGCATTCATATTATTCATGCAAGTTAATCCACTTTATTTGATACATTTAATGATAAGTTCGCAAAGGAACATTTAGAAATATTAACACAAGAAAATATTGAGGAAAGTATTTATTCAATATCCACTACTCAAGGAACATTTTTTTTTGTCAATAGTTTTTAAAATCTATGCTATTTATTAGTGTGAATATTAGTGACTTTGTTTCCCAAGTCAAAGGACTATTAAAAATAGATGCTCATGCATATCCCTTTGGATCATTATGTAATGGTTGTGGTTAGTTAATTTGGGTTGATGCTTCACTAAGAGATGATTTTATACACTACAAAATTTGTCAACAACCCATGTTTGACTCATATAAACATGTATTTTTGGTTAAGGATAAGTGATTTTGACCAGAGCTATGAACTATAGATACAAATAGACATCCCAAAGAAACTTAGAAAAATATAACAACTAATAGGGATAAAAAGGCCCAAATAACAAGACTACTATAAACTAGTAGCAAAAACAACATCCAAATAAAAATTTAAGCCAAACCCTTGTGACAAAGGGATTTAATGATGAAATGATGAAGAAAATGGGAATAAAGACACTAAAGGGATACAATATATCCCAAACAAAGGATAGAAAACAAACACCCAAGAAGGCTCCAAGCCTCAAGTAAGGTACAATAAATTGAAAAATACAAAAGTATTACACTTTATGATTCATGTGTTTGATTTTATTAATGGGAGTGAAATCCTCATATTCAAGAGGTTCATGATAAGTAAAGAAGTTTTTTCACTTTAGGCTCCTAAGAAAATATCTTAGAGT
The DNA here is from genome assembly GCA_037957365.1 of Torreya grandis. NCBI lineage: Eukaryota > Viridiplantae > Streptophyta > Pinopsida > Cupressales > Taxaceae > Torreya > Torreya grandis. The sequence continues at coordinate 1,190,478 of JARHVA010000709.1, read as the reverse complement.
TTAAAGCTAATTTTTCACTTTTTCTTTTAAATGTTCTGTCAAACTTGAGTGCTACTGAAAATTGACCTTTACTCTTTTTGGAGAGTTTTAAATATCCTTCAAAGGATGAAGGTTTTTTTTCCAATATTTATATAAATCAAAAATTTGTTCATTCATATTTTTCACTACTTATTCATTAGGAACTTTAGGATTGAGATCATCAAGAAGTTAAAAATCCTTCAAATAAGAAAGCTTTGAAATGATTGGGCTTGTCACCACCTTCAAAGGGGGATCCTTAGTTAGATTTTTAATGAAGGAAGGACATTTAGATTGTCCAACTGGTAAACATGTAGTGTATATTCCTTGTTATTCATTGACTCTTTAATAGGAGTAGTAGGAGATCACTAAATGTCTATCTTCTCCTTGATACAAAAAACTTTTGACCTTTTATTAATTCCACTATTTGGATATTTCCTCTTCAAGTTCCCTGATTACTAACATTCATAACAACATATGTTGATATTTTCATAGTCAATCGGTTGAGTCATGGTTCCCTCTCTTGACATTCAAACTTATTGGACCTAGGACTAAAAATTTTATCAATACCATTGTGATGGCCTTACTCATGTTATATTTTTGTTTTAAATTCTCTTTCATTTGTTCATCTATAATTAGGTATTAACTAATGGTGTCCCCCTTTTTTAAATATTATTTATCCCCAAAACTCTATAGGGAGAGCATAAATATTTACCCACATAGGGATGATGTCTGAGTTTTTTAGTAAGGGGGTTGAAACCCATTGTCTATGGTTTGATGAGTAAACCCCTTTGGCCCAAGAAGAAACTATATCTATATTATGAATTAGAGTTTCTTATTTTTAGGAAAGGAAATTTTATTGAAAAAAAGTTTTTGGGCAAGATATAAATTTTAAAATTTTCATTCCACATCTTTTTTAATTCATTTATTACATCATCTATATCGAGTCTTCTTGTTGGGTTAGTTTTAGGTCACATACACTAGTCCTACACCATGTGTATTCCCCAACACCATCTAACCCAGCCAATGTATCATGTGAGTTGCGATATCATGATCACTCAAGTAACATAAAGAGAACCATGGTAGGTTGGGATTAATTGGTAATGGAAACATAGTAAATTTATCTTGTGTGCATATTCACACACATGAGAATAATTAAAATATTTTTCACTACTATCAGCACATGGTAACAAGTAAACATAGTAATAATAATATCAAATAAATATGATGGTTCTACCTAATCAATCATCTTATTAATTCAAGACATAATCGATTATAATAAAAAAATTAATCCAAACATATTAATAGTGTTCCTTGGCCATAAATAAAGATAACAATAATAATGGCCATAAATATTGTACCAGTTTATTATCAATCCATGACTACAAAGTGCACCATGACAATTATAATTTCAATCTAATCTCACTTCTTCTAAATAACATTTCTCCCTTAATTAATAAATCTCTTAATAATCTAGAAACATTTTACCTATGGTTAACCTGATCTCCATTTTTTCCTTTCCAAGTGTCTACCTTTTATAGCACTTCAATGGATCTATGTGTCATGAATTATCTCATTTTCCATCCCTTTAAAATCAATGTGATGCTCTACTCAAGGTCATATACCTCACCATTTATCATCGCATCTCATGGGCATGCTAGGGACAAATTTTATGTCATAAGTTATGCCATTTATCTTCACGAGTTCCAAAATAGGTCTTATAATTATGAAACAAATATACTTGTGTGGCTAGGGTATACTATTTATATTAATCCTTGTATAGACATGATATAATCAATGAACTTTATTGGGTAAAATTTAATAATATTTATTCAATCACTTCAACTTTCTCATTGAGATTATTTAGGAGGTCCTCATACCCCTTGATCTTCCATACAAACTCAATTTGGTCTTTTTCCTACACATAGTGGTCATTATCACTCATTCCCCTTTCCCTTTATACTATTAAATTTACTATCATATTTACCCAATCCATTATATGGACCCCATTTAAGTCTATTCCATCCAAGTGGTCAGGCTCTTCTTTCAAAGTGCACTGACACAACTTTAATTTCAAATCTATGGCTACTTGCTTATTTTCTTCTGATCATGTTGCTAATATAATTTCACCACATGTGCCTCTTAGTCATGAATAATTGTTTAATTCATAATTTTCTATGGGATTACCTTTATCACCAATTTGAGTAGTGTATTCCCTACTTGACTTCATTAAATTTAATGGGTTCAATGTAGATGAGTTAGGGCTTGTCTAGGGTTGTGTTAACGACTTTATCTTCAATGATGATAATTAGTACTTTAAAAACTAGCTCATCCATGTAGTAATTTAAGGGAAAACACAATTATTACCATATTCATATTGATGAATGTGGTTGGTCCATGACATCCCACATGTATAGGTCCTCATCCCTGACTTCTTCTTGAACTCTTTCTCTAACACTCATCTTGTCAGTGTCCTCTAATTTTGGTGGCCCATTTTCTTATAGGGATTTTTCAATCCCATCCTCAATGAGATTTATTTTCCTATTTTATGGCCTCACCTCCTTTGACATTTTGATCTCAAACACCTCAAGGCTTGAGCTACCAATTTCCATGCCCTTTCTTCTAGTCACACTCGACTCAACTTACCCTATTTTTTTGAGCCATTATAGGCACTAGATGCCTCTTCTTCATGATTTGAATCATCATGTGTTCTAGTTTACATTATATATTCTTCTACTGTAGGCTCCTCAGGTGTGATTATCTTTTAATTTTGTGCTTCAGGCTCACTACATCCACCCAAAAATGTTTCCATTTCCACCTAGGTTTATAATATAGTTTGGACTCTTGTTTTTATGGCCTCCTCAATGTCTTGTGCACTTGCATCATACTCACCTTACACTTATGCATTGTCTTAGGCTTCACCATGCATTTTCTCTTATGCATTTCTAGCACTTATTCCTCTATCTATTGTAGCACTTATTCCTCTATCTATTGGTGGTGCTTGGGCATGATTGAGTGTTGGTTGGTCTTGCAGTGATGAATTGTGTTATTTACTCAAGGATATGATATATTAATTTATATGGGTTGATGGAGATGTTGACATGTTTCACAAATCCCCTTTAGTTAGTTATATAGGTCTAATATATTAGGATAAATGAGTAATTTGTGGAATTAGTGCATTGGTAATGGTTGGCCAGCATTAATATTATGAGGTTACCCATCCATTGTTAGTTAGATAGAGGTATATATAAAGGATATGAATATAATTATAAAGGATATCAATCAATCAAGTGTTTAATCTTATATTATTAGAAGGATATTAGAAGTTATCCCCTCCAAAGTGGAATTATGGATTTATTCCTTCCTAAATGAGTATTGTATAGTGTTACCCTACCTTAAGGGTAATTATTATATTTTTGTATATAATAAATATTTGGGCATCTTGGTCAACTAATATATATTATGTGGTGTTTATCTACATCATATTCTACATATTTCCAATTATTGTAAGTGTGGATCATACCAAGTGGTATCAAAACATTGATTTGGGAAAACATTGTGGGAAAAACCCTGTGTTTGGAGAATCACTTATATCTTAAAATCTATTGCAAATTTTTGTATAATTTTTTATTGGAGCTAAAGACTATCTCAAGGAATTCATAGTCAAAAAATTGAGGTTTTATGATAAATTTAGAGGGAGATATTGTTATTTTAGGGCTAGTGATAAATTCAATATATCTATCAAAATTATAGTAATTTTTTTTTGAAATTTATATTGACATAATATCATAATATAATAAATCTATAGTCAAAATTTGAGCATTTTTGATATATTTTAAGTGATTTATTGTGATTTTATGGTTTTTCATAGATTTTCTCTAAGGGTCAAAATTTTCAAAAAAATCCACCAAATTTTCATTATCATACAAGGAATCTACATTCAAAATTTTGGATTATTTTTATTAGTTTCTCATGATTAATTGAAATTTTAGGGTTTGTTCATCAATCCTAGTTTATGTGTGCATCGTGGAGTTAGATTTTTTTATGGAGAAGAATATATTGATGTTAGATAATGGTGGGTCCTTTTTAAAAAGCATTATTATGATATAAAAATATGGAAAAATGTTTTGTCACATCATTCCAAAGGTCTGGCACAACTCTGGTGGGTTAAACTATGAGTTTAAATATGGAAGTTTTCATGGGAAGTAATGGAATGTATTTTTGTAGATCAGTGGGGTATAAAAGAAAAATAAAATACAGAAGAGGAAGAAGAGGAAAAAATAATGATGATGGTAATGAAGAAGATAATGGAGATAATGAAGAAGAAAAATCAGTAAAATAAAATAATGGCAATGAGGAAGAACATGTAATTGATTTGAAGAAGAGGAAATATAGCATAATGATTATGAGGAGACTACACATGATTCATAAGGAGAGGTAGAGGATCTCAAAAAGTAAGAGAAGGATTGGATGATAAGGGTTCAAATAATTTGGCTTCAAAAAAATTAGATTCAATTTTCTAGTTTCTTGGATGCATTCAATGTAATAAGGTCATTGTGTCCATAAACCATAGCAGTAAGTATAACTTCATCAATATAGATGTTGTTCAAAATCTACATGTTCAAGCAAATAATATCAAGTAACTTCAAGTAGATGGTAAGAATATTCAAGTTTTTGAATATTTGAAGCTCACTATAGATAAATATGCTTTAAATTTAGATTTTTATACTTTGGATATAGATGATGTGGATATGGTTCTTGGATATCCTTGGTTAGATACATTGGGAATAATAAATATTAATATGCAAAAAAATTCATGAAGTTCTAGTACAATAAAAGGAAGGTTACTTTATAAGGTATCATAGTTGGAAAGGCACAAAAAATAATCAAGGTAGAGCATGAGGGTGGGATTTAAGTAGGTGAAGAAGAGAATGAGTAAGATTTAGATGAATACATCAATGAAAAAATAATACAAGAAAAAATAAACACTTCATCTACTCAAGAGACAAAGGAACCACTAAAGTAAAAGGTTGAAGAGGTAGAATAAAAGTTTGATAAGGTCAAAGTATCAAAAAAAGTGAGGTATATAAACACCCACATCATTTTTAGAGGAAAAAAACATAGAGATATATGAGAGAGTTTCATAACAATAATTACTTTGGCTATAAAGGAAATCAAAATACCAATCACTATAATTGCACAAATAATCAATGGGTCAATAACTATGGCTATACATGGAAGCCAAAGAAGAAATACCATGGTCAAGTATGGAATCAGAGTAATGTAGCAACATATGGAACATGGAATTAGTGGGGAAATAAATATGACTATGCATGTAAGAATAAATACTATGGTCTTGAATGGAATTAGAGTAGCACAGTGGAATATGGTCCATGGAATCAAAAGAGGAATAATTATGCATGGACATCAAGGTGGTATAGTTATGATCATGAATGAAATCAAAGTAGAATAATGGAATTAGGAAATAAGGTTGGAGAGATATCACCTACCAAGATCACATATAGGTGGTTGGATAATTGAGCTTCAAGATAAGTGTGCAATGATTTGAAGCACACTCATTATTTGGTTTCTTATTATGTTTTAGGGATGAAACATGTCAAGAAGGGAAGGAATGATATGTATATATGGATATGATATATTAATGTATATGTGCTGATGGAGATGATGAAATGTGGCACACATCCCCCTTAGTTATTTATATGGGTCCAATTTATTAGGATAAATGAGTAACTTGTGGAGTTAGTGCATTGGGTAATGGTCAACCTACATTGGGATTAGGAGGTTACCCATCCATTTTTAGTTAGATAAAGGTCTATATAAAGGAGATGAATATCATTGTAAAGTATATCAATTAATCAATTAAGTGATGAGTCTTATATTTTTATAATGATATTGGAGTTTGTCCCCCTCAAAGTGGCATTGTGGAGTTATTCCTTCCTAAAGGAGTATTGTATAGTGTTACCCTACTTTAAGGGTAATTATTTTATTTCTACATATACTAAATTTTTTGGCATCTTGGTCCACCAATATCTATTTTGTGGCATTGATATACATCATATTATACATATTTCCAATAAGTTTAAGTGTTGATCATAATAAAATAGATATTCATGTTTTTTAATTTATCATGGGAACATTATCTTCTTCAAACTCAGTGAGCACAAGATCCTTAAATGCATCCCCCCACCTTTAGATTTATTTTCTTGGAATTTTTGGAGGTTGTTTCCCTGACTAAACTTTAGATCTTCATGATACCAAGACTCCTTCCCTATTCCTCATATTCAATAGATAGTATAATCTATGCAAGTTTCTCCTTATTTTTACTTCTAATTGGGGATTATAGGTATTATCATCATCTAAGTCCTCCTCATCCTTTCGTGTAGTCTTTCCCAGATAGGCCAACATCATGCTCTTGGTGTGTTATACACTATCTATGCTTTCCACATAAAATATAACATGATGTGTATTGGGTATCCTTATGATGATGTCTGTAGAGTAACCCACACTAAAACAAATTAACACCTTGAGCCACCTAGAGGTGTCTTCATTTGTCAATCAGATATGGTCAAGACTATAGTGTTGTGTGACAAAAAATTCTACCCAACCCATGTATACACTAAAAAAGTGGCTTGGAATATGCCACTCATCCCTAAAATTCATGACCATATTATCAAACCATCTTTCCATTTTTACCTCATATTGCCTATTATAGATACACATACATATGTGCATCTGATATCTTTTAGCTGATGATTTGTCTTTCAAGGTGAAATACTAGACCTTGTTATAATAACCATACAAGATCCCAATCTTGGCAATAACCAATAATATTAGGATGTCATCCCATATTAATACCTCACATGTTTGGTATTAATTGTCTACACCCTCAATGATGGATTTCACAATACACTTTGAGATGTCAAATAGGGTGCCCTATGCCATCTAGTGTAAAATGTAGATAAATTACTTGTTGATTTTGATCCATTTGTTAGTTGCTACTAGTTTTGTGCTTACTAGGTGTGAAACTACCCTTATTGCATGGTCAATAATTTTATCACTAGTAAAATTAAACTTTTCCTTTGTGTAGTTAAGTGACAAAGTAGTCCTTTCTATCTCAACTAAATTGGAAATCACTCACTTGATGTATTTGCTATGATTTTTAATGAAATTTTCATTCTCCATTTGGAAAAATAAAACCAGTCTACATGTACATATGAAAATAAGAAGCACATCTAGTTATATAGGTTACCAAAGTAAGGGTGATATAATAACTAGAGCACTCTCACATTTTTAGGTGATTGTTTAAAAAATATGAGTAGGATAACACCTTTAGGATTCTTCTTTACAGTGTTCACCATGTAGTCATTTCTTAGGTTGGTGTCATTTTTTCTTTTGAATTGGTTTTAATCCCTTACCTTGCACTATGTAACATGTGAATCCCACCTTTCCATCATGGTAATGAAGTTGGATATTGAATTTTAATGCATTTCAATGACTCCACCATTGCTCTTACCTTAATTTACTCAAAATTGACCTCCTTAATATATGTTGGCTTGACTCTCATTTCCTCTCTCTAACCTAGGTGCATGTGACTTATAAATTTTGGGGCTACTCGAGTTCCATGCACCTTCTCATTTTTTTATGTCATGGACATGAAACCCATCATGTACACCCTTGGTCTATTTATCATCCTAAAGTTTCTAATTTTATCATGATTTTATTACTTCTAGAAATGAGATTGTATACCTTAGCATGATCCTCACAAATATCTAATGGTAGAGCCTAACTTCTAGATCCTATAATTATCCTAGTTTCCTCCTAGCTCACCTTTTCTAGTACATCTTACTAGTAACCAAAATTCAACATCCTAGTGTTATAGACCTATTGATTTAGATCTCAATTCCTTGTTCATGGCACTAAATTCCTTCATTAAAATATTCTAATTACAAGGAACTCTTCGTGGGGTCTCAAATCTCTTTGAAAGTGATATATGGGGAGTTTGACTTGCATGGAGGGTTTTATATTGCCTAAAAATGCTTTGTTAACAATGTGAGCCAAATGGTTCAAATGTTGTTAGCATCACATCATCCCACCTAAAATTATTTCCCTTTCTCATATCTATCTATGTTTTTAGTTTCACCCACTTGAATTTACTCTAGTGGATCAATGGACATTTACATTTACTCACATGTATGTTAGCTAGCACAATTATGTGATAGCTGGAAAAATTTTAAATTTGGAGTTTGAATTTGATGATGCCATATTACATGGATTTATCTTGGGTGAGATATTTGCCTTTTATTTCTTGTGCTTATTGGGAAATTCACTTCTAGCATGCTTCTTTTCCCTACAAATATTTCACATATGACTAGACACTTGTGTTCATGGGTGTTACATTATATTAGTGTGCTTCCTTACCCCACAAATATTCATTTATCCATACATTTGGTTTGTTTCCATCACACTTTTCTAATATTTAGTAATTGGTATCCCCACCCCAAACTACTTCCTATGTGATGTCTTCTAACGAAACAAGTAACTTTTTTGTTATAAAGTCATCAATTTTTCCATATGTGAAAAGCTCAAAATGCCTTTCATGTGAATTTAAGCATGGTTAAAGTAACATCAAAATCATAAATATCTTTAGATATACTATTGTAACGGTCATCAAGTTGTGAATAAACCTTTGACACTTCTATGTTAGGAAAGTATAAATCCATTAAGAGAGAGTTTGTCAAAAAGAGTGAAATGACATTCATCTAATAAAATAATTAGACAAATGAGGCTATGAATTTTATTACAAATCATGATGCACAACTATTTCACACAAAAACCTAATCTTAAATAAACTAACCCTACCAAATAAGAAATATAAATAAAAAATGGCTTGAGTTGACTTCTATTGAAATGCCCATGGATCATTTCACCATCTAAAGTACACAAATTTCATTCAATAGTTTTAAAAATGTCATGGATAATTTAGGGCCCTAGCCAATGGATTTAAAGCTTCTGTGAATGCTTCAGGCTCTTGGAATCATAGATTAGAATGAGGGATCATTTAATTAATATATTTCCATTTATGTGCACATCATGCCAAGATTTCTATAAGGATTTATCCATAGTTTGGATCCATTGAGAAATGACACACCTTTCATCTAACTGAATAAATTCATTTAGTCATGCATCATGTGATGCTTTGTATTATAGTCTAACTATGCATGCAATGTTCAAGGATGGAACTATAAATTCCATAGTGAGACTACCTCTATATAGAACATAAGTTAAAAGGGAGTGGACTTATTGAAGTGATTATAGTTTTTTTTATAGGCCCAAAATATGATCAACACATGATCATCTCAATATTTTCATTCAACATTAAAAACCTTAGTCAATGTTTTATTAATAATATTTTTGAAGGCCTCTATGTTTACATTGGCTTGTTGGTGGTATATAGTAATATTTTGATGCATAACCATGAAATTAGATAGTATGATGCACATAGTTTGATTTATGAAGTGGGTACCTTGATCACTGGTTAAGCTTAGGGTACATCCATAAGAGCTAATGATATTTTCCCATAATAAATGTTTCACTATTACCTCCATGTAATTATTTTTTGATGTAACCTCAACCTAACGAGTGAGATAGTTGGTCAAGGTAATAATGTAGGACGCATCAATCCTGCATGTAGTTAGAAAGATTAGATCCAAAAAATCAATAGCCCATTTTTCAAAGGTTTTTGGGCTAGGATAGGTATAAATTAAATTTCATTGTGATGGTTGGGTTTCCTCATTCACTAGAATATATCACATTTGCATGCATATTACTTGGCATCATAGAACAAGGTAGGCCACCAAAGGTTAGAAAGTAGGATCTTATGTGTAGTGGCTTCTCTAAAAAAGTATCTTTGAGTATCAACTCATATCCTTCTTGTATCACTCTTAACCACTCATGTTCTAAAATGAATCTACACATGACTTCATCACACTTGATCTTGTAAATTTCACCATTGATAAGTTGATATGGGGTGGCACGGATAACTAATTATTTATTTACCTTGGTGGAGAGGCTACTAATAGTAGTACTAGTTGTGATGATATAAAAAATGGCAATGAGATCCTTAAAGATGTGTTGGAATACATACAACTAAGAATCCACCAGGTCATCTTTAATGTTATATGCATCCTCACCTGTATTGATATACCATAGATGATTAAGACCCAAATTTTATTTACCAAAATTCACAACCATAAAAAAATTAAATTATTAAAAAAACATGATCCATAAACATATCCTTTCATGGAGTATCAAATTTATAATAAGTTAATTCAAGGTTTCATGATCATTAAATAAGATAAATGATGTGGCAAAAAAATATTGGTGGAACGTTTATAGTGCAGACACCATTGTGAGTGCTTCATACTTAGTGGTTGTATAGTTATGTTCAAATACTATAATATTTTGACTAGCAAAGTAAATTAGTGGTTCATATTATTATCTCTTGATTGAGATATTATAACACTTATCTCCATCCTTAACATGTCAACATGAAAAATAAAGGGTGTCACCCAATTTTTGAATTTGGAAGATTGGGTTGCTAGTGAGTTTCTTCTTCAATGTGTTAAATGCCTTTTTTTATAACTCCCCCTATATTAATGTATAATTATTGTGAAAATTTTCTTCCAATAGTGCAATAATATTGGAATAGTGGTGAATGAACTTAAAATAGTATCATGCATGTCCTAAGAATGTGTGACTTCATGTGAAGTAGTGGGTGCTTCTAGCTAAAGAATAATAGACACCTTATCAGTGTCAATAAAGAGGCCATCCTTAAAAATCACATGGTCAAGTAGTGTGTCATAAGGATGCACTTCCTCAAGTTGAGATATATTTCAAATTGGTAGTATCACTCAAACATGAGGCACAAATTATCATGGTGGTATTTCACCAATCCATACACTATCTATTCATCTAAGTATACTTAAAGGAAACAGTGCATAAACACTTGAATGTTACAATTACAATGCATGAGAAAATAATAGACATGTTATTTAATCTAAACATCATGGAATTTTAGGCAAATAACCCCATTTGGTAGTGAATATGGTTTTGGTATTCTCCTCCTCTTCAATATGCACTTGGTGATAGCATGAAAATCCATCATTGAATGTGTAAATACCATAATTAGGTACTCCCTCAAGAATATATTAAATGAAGGGAGTGTTAAAGGGGTCTATTACACACACATATTTGATGATCTAGTAAGCATATGAATATGTGCCAATAATTACTTATTATAATAACCATTGAGCTTACCCTCTCAAATTCCTTGTCTAAATAGATTATTCTAACAATCAACCTAATAAATATATATATATATTCAATTTGGTGTATAAGTTTGGGTTCATTTGATATGGCCACTCCTTCATGGGTGTCATGTCATCCAATATTAAGATCTTATTTTTTCCCAAATAATAATGTATGACCTTAATTTTTGTGTATATCCTTGGTAAGAGGTCTCTATGATGTGCATAAATTATACATCGGACTGATAATTCCCTATAGTATCCATATTAGGTTCTTACTTGGAGCTGATATTCACTTAAGTTTTTTTTTTAGAGGTTCTTAATAACATTTATGCTTATCAATTGGTGTGTCGATAACCTGCCACTTCCCACGAGAATTTTTGACTTGTAAATGACTAGGTGTTTCTTCTTGGGGTTCTTCATCCACCTTAACACATTATTCTACTTCTTAGACACATAATACCAATTTCATGCCTTCCATACTGAATCATAATTTTCACTACATTGATTATTTACCCCATGATCCTCAAATAACTTGAGTAGCATGAGTCTATTTTCACTACACATCTATTTGACTCATTCCTCCCTTATGGCATCATATTCTAGAATAATGTGACAAATGTATTTTAGATGTTCCACTAGCTTTAGGTTAGATGAGGGGAAAGAGAAGGTATGGATGAATTTATCCTTTAGGAACATACAATCATAAGTTTCCCAACACGTCTCATTCATAAAATAACACTCTTAGGCCTAAGTATTTAGAGTTTGTTATAAAGCATGAATCCATAGTTTTTTTATAGAATAAGGTGTGTACCTTGTCCATTTATCTTCACAATCATGAATATGCATCCATGGATCAGAGTCACCATTGTACATAGGCAATCCTTGGTGGTCATTAATTTGCTCAAATATAGAGCATATGACATCATTAATATTTTTCCAAGTGGGAATAATTAGCTTATGAGTAGCCTACCAATGTGCAACACTGCTCTTTAAGGTGTATACTAAAACACCCATTCAATCCTTTTCCTTAGTGACACATGCCTTAAAGGCATATTAAAATGAGCTACCACTTATGGATATGACATCATGGGGAAACACAACATGTTTTACCTTATTAATGTGGAATACTCTCTTCACCTTAGATGGGGTGTATGGCACCCAAATCTTCTTAGCTACCAAGGAAGGTTTAATGATGGTTCATAGTGTTGTCACAGTTGAAAATTTAGGCCTTGATCATACCACATGATAATTCCTTCCTATGAATTTATATGATCCCTATACCCATCAGTCATAGGTAATACTTGTGGTGTTATAAATAGACTATGCCTCATCCTAGCTCAAGATGCCATCTCCACTCGGTCCTAGATTCTCCACCCTTTGAGTTGTGATGTTTTAGATTTTATTTATTTCATCCTTTAAGTCAATAATATTAATGTAGGGGGGTCCTTGATCTATTAATATATGAATTATGACACATTCCTCCTCATTCTCAAAACTCATGTAGGGATTTTTGAAGTACATATATGTATTATTGGTGTAAAACCAAGTTCAACCAAGTAAATATAGGTAGTTTTATGCTCAATCACATCAAAAATCCTCAAAACTTTGTGTTTATGATCTCAATACCAACATTATGTAGAATTCACTATGGGTTGAGCTCATATTTTATTTACCATAAACAAAACATGCAAAAAGTGTCATAAAGTGGGGCCACCCATCTTGAGTCAAGCATCTCCTATGATAATATTGACTTTAGTGCCCATGTTCACTAGGATGTCACATACTGACCATCCATTAATGTCCACATCCAAGTTAATTTCTTGGTCATAGCCTACATTCTGTGTTATCCTTACCTCTCACCCTTGGGCTAGATCTAGCACAGGTACTTTAGTGGGTTATTTACCCACATAGCCATCCAAGAGATTGTTTAGTGTAGGGATGATTCCCTTAGAGCAAAAGAGAGATATTATGTCAGTGATATAATTCTCTTTATTGTCATTTTGTACTTTGGTTTGGATCTCCTTTCTCATCTTCTCATCTAAATCTTGATCATATTCAAGTTTACCTTATAAATTTTGGATGAAATATATGACTTCACATAATACATATTTTTGTAATGAGTCATATAGATAAGGTGCCATGATAGTTTGGGGTGCACCATATTATATTCAAATCTTCTTAGCTTGTATTCTACTCATACTTTCTCCTGCGGAATTATTGTTTACATAGTTATGTCACTATGGATTATTACCTATACTTTGGGGCTAACATATTTCTTTGTTTGGGCCTTTGGTATCCATTGGTCAATGTTACACTCAAGTATGATCATGATGGTGCCCTTCTCATGGATATCCTTGTGCATGAGTTTGGCATAGAAATATAGGCCCTCTTTGACCTTATGGCCACCTTGACAATACACACAAGTGAGATACTTGGGGTAGTCTCACTGGTAGTCCTTAAGTGACCCACACTTATATAAAGTGCATGGGATAAACCTTATGCCTCCAAATCCCCCATCATAGTCTCTATAACTTTATTATTACCCAAAATAGCCATAAACTTGAATATTTATCCATGTAGTAGCCTATCACATTCCTTTACCTCATGCCTTATGGATCTCATTAATCACCATGTAATATTTTCCATTGCAAGTAGAGGTGTTACAAATCTTGTAGTAGAAGTAGATCTTAGCCTAGGTATGGCCTTCATGACAAATATCACATGAAAAAATGATGTCTCTCACATTCCTCTTTTGGAAATTATTATTGTTATATCCCTTTATCTTTAAGTTGATACACCACAATCCAATTCAATAGTCTTGTTTGCTCTTGGTTGTAAGCTTATACAATTATGATGTCATTGAAGCAATCCATGCCTCTATAAATGGGTTGATTCTTATGCCTGCACCTCTAATGGATTCAAATATTAATTTTTATTTATGGGATTCTCAAGTTTTAATGAATGTCTTCATGGATAGGTCATGTGAAAGGGTTAAAACAACCCACTGACAAAGCATTGACCATGTTGTAATGGGTGAATATAAAAAGAGATTTTGGACACTTGAACCTAGAATTATATGCATAGACATTTTTTTCAAATATTGTTTGATATATTTTATAATAATGGTGATCTATTGATCAAACTTAACAATGTTGAATTCTTGCAAGAAAACTACCTTTACAAGGTCATAACCCATTGTGGCTTGATTTTGATACTAGGTATGAACATAATCAAATAAATTTATTATAAATTAGCTTACATCACACTCTAATAAAGTAATGATATTTTTATTCTGAATGAACTCACACTTGTGGATGTTCTATGCACCATTATCCACTCCATGATATTCAGGCAAACTCAAGGACATTTCATAAAATACTTAAAGACAAGTTATGAGTGCAACTCGCACTTAAGGCACATGTTATACTATTTATCCTCCTACCATTTGAGTGGCATATTAAATTTTCACCAACCCTTCATATCTTACCATCCCACCTTGTTTTTTACTACTTATCTAAGTTATCAAACCCATTCTTAATGTTGGCATACCATACATCATCAGACCCATAATTCATACAAGGTTGTGGGACCACTAACCTGATTGGTTAGTAAATAATGATCTACTGTAACACATTTGTTTCTAATTATTGTGATAAAAACTCTTATTTTTGAGATATGGTTAATGTATTGGTCAATTTATTTTGGTTTTGGGTAAAGTGTACTAACATGCACTTCAAGTGGAAGGGAAATGGGGTTTATTTCTTAGTCTTTCCTCATATGTTTTATACTTCCTTAGGCACATTATATTATCTTTAAAGATTTTTTTCTAACTCATCGGTATGCACTTTTATGTCAAAAAAGTGCACATCCTCTATGTGAGAGTCTCCTTAATGTAATTCAAGTTATGCACAGGTACTCATGGCATATCCTAATTTAGACTCCCCTTTACCTAGAGTCCTTTTTGGCCGTTAAATTTTACCAAATTTCATCATATTTTCTCCTTAGGATCCCACATTCATTTGGTCCTTCCATGTTTAGTAATTGATTCCTTGTTACCTTACATAAACCATATGTTTTTTAATTTATACCTTTCATGTTGCTAATGCATGTAGGTACTTAACTAACCATTTTTAAGTTCTTTATTCCACTATATACCATAAAGTTATTAATCTCCAATGATAATTTATTCATGTTTGAATCTCTAGGCTCATGGAAAACTAGTATACGACCTCCTTTGGATAGGAATATATGGATATAACAAACTTAAACATGTAGCTATTCAAAATCCAATGTCATCAGACATCAAAAAAATTCTAAACTAAATCCACGTTCCTTTGTTACTCCATGCATTATTATGTCCAAGAGTTTTTTTATCCATAGCATCTATTCTTTTTCATAGCATACACTACAATCCATGCATGTAAATGCATTAGTAGTTCATATAAAAAGACTCCATAAAGTGAATTATGAAGGTTATCTTACAACCATTCCCTTGGATATTAATTATCATATCTAGGGTGATTTTTTGAAAACACTTGATATTTTATAATAAGATCTAGTACATCATTCCTACTTACCATTATAGCAACAAAATTTGATTAGTTTCAGCAACATAATCAAAATTTTGGATTAGTTTTACGTCACATGCATTAGACTTGTGCCACACAAACATTTCATAATACAATCTAATCATGACAACATATCATGTGAGTTGTGATAACATGCTCACCTAAGTCACAAAGAGAAACTAGGGAACATCGAGGTTAGTTGGCAATGGTGACATGGTACATTCATCTTGTGCACATATTTACATGCATGATAATTTTTTTAATATTATACGCTAATTTAAAAATATGTTAATAAGTAAACATGGTTAAAATGATGTAAAATAAACAAGATGGTTCTACCTAATAAATTATCCTATCAATGTAAGATATCATCAATTGTAATAAAATCATTAATTTGAACATATTAATGATATTTCATGGCCATAAATAGAGATAAAAATAATAATAATAGTAAATATTGTATCCATTTATTATCAATTATTGAATACAAACTACACCATGGAAATGATAATGTCAAGATAATCTCTCTAGACAAGATTTATCCCTTAACCAAGAGCTCTCTCAATAGTTTAACTGTGTTTTCCTTATGGCTGACTTGATTTCCTTTTTTCCTTTCCAAATTTCTATATTTTATATTACTTAAAAGGATCTATGTGTCATGATTTAGCTAATCCTCCATCCCTTAGAATTTAATTTGATTCTCTACTCAAATTCATCTATCGCGCCATGTGTTGTCACATTTCATTTACCTATCAAGGACAAGTTGCATATCATAACCTCCATCATTTATGCCCAAACATTTTGTAGTAGGTATTGGAATTACATGATTTTTTACATTGTTCCAATTATTTTTTATTTAGCACATGTGGGCCTAGATTACTATATCAATGTGATGTTGTTGGGAATTTCCAAGCTAGACTATCTAAGTTCTCAAAAGCCATAAAAATATGGGCTCAACACTTTTCCTCTAATTTTGCATATGAATATTTGGTCTTTGAAATAATTTAGATCAAACTCAAAATTATCATGTTAGATTATGATTATTGTTGTTTAAAATGCAATAAATTTGTTCTCTTTAGTTCATCACTCTAGATTCTTTATATATTCATTTTTATTTTCCCATCTATTTCTAGATTTAAATGTTTTAAATTTACCATCCATTTCTAGATCTATATTTGCCTTAACTAGAGTATCTCTATTTTCCCCTAAAGTTTAACCTCCTTCCATGGATTTTTCCAACCCAACCTCACCATTGACATGCCTATGTAATTATCTTTGTCCCTTCATTCACCCTTCATTGTCTATCATTTTACCGCTTAGATTATATAAAATCCATCACTTTGAAACAACCATTTTGTCACTATGTGACCATTATTCTATCACTTTGAGGAAAATATTCTACCACTCTACAAACATCATTCTGTCACCCATAATCCATCAATCCATTGATCTAGTTCTTCCTTCCATTTCCATTTTCAAAATTTTCTTCCATATCTATTCAAAATTTCCTTTCTTAATTAATTCATTATATAAAAATGTATTAAAATGTACTAAATACAAATAAAATGGATAAAATGATTGCACTTTGCATAAAAAACCTTTAAGGCAATTTTATAGAGTTAACAAAAATATCATTCCAACAATATAAAGAGGATAATTTATATACTATATTCTTGCTACACCATGTCTAGTTATATGGAAATTTCATACCTATATAGCAATAATATATATATATATTGATGAACATACATAATTTAAATATATATTCTACTATAATTTATAAACTTCAATGCCTCAATGAGAAATAATGAACCCCAAGAGTTTTCCTGATGTGATTCCAAAACAAACTTCTTAGGGTTGAGAAGTTTTATATTCTCTTAGACTTTCAAATATTCTCTTGAGAACTGATGGATGCTCAACCTATATTTTTGACTTGACCAAGATATCATCAATGTAATATTTAACTTTTCCATGCATCATATCATGTAATATTTTTTTAATGGATCATTGATATGTGGCACCAACATTCTTGAGTCCAAAATGGTGTAATAAGTCTTATGTCATGAGAAATATCATATTAAATGGTAGAATACATGATCATTTTTATATTAGGTAGTGAAAAGTCATCTTTGGGGCAAGCCTTATTAATATATCGAGATTCAGTGTAAATATAGATTCCTACTTGGGGATTTCCAATAGGCACAATGTTAGAGATCCAATTAGAATAGTCAATTGGATGGATTAAGCCTACTTCTAGGGAATGTTTTAGATATTATTTGACTATGAGTGCCACTTTTGGATTCATTTTACATAGTTTATGATTATTCAATTTGTCATTTGGATGGATAATTAGGTGATGTACAACTAAAAATTAGGTTGAGACTTGACATATCAACATAGCACTAGGTGAATATATCAATAAATTCTTTGAGAATATAATTAAAGATCTCTCTTTATTTAGGGGTTAAATTTGATCTAAATTTCATGATCAAGGGTTTTTATTTAGTTTCAATGTTTATATCAATAGTTTATTTAGCTTTATGTGATAACGTAGCAGATAAAAACATTGCAATAAAAAATGTAGTGGTAATAATGTAGTATGACAAAAATGTCACAAGGACAAAACAAATCAAGGAAAAAATGTAGTGGTATTTGGTAATGTCATGAAGAGCATAATTGGGACATTTTAGTGATTATCACATTGTTTATTTGTTATCTAGTTCATTTTGGTGATAGTAGCTAACATTTCATGGTGGAAAATTAATACACCAAATTTACAAGCAAAATCACAGAGGAAAATATGATTTCATGAGTTTGGACCTTTAGTTGAAAGTTGTGTCATATTAAATGTGAGTGCATCCTTTACTATGTTTTGTTCTTGTGATGTTTTCTCCTCTTTAAATTTTTCCTTGCTATTTTTTATCCTCACTTCATTTTTCATGCTATGTTTTGAACTGCTATGTTTTTGTCTACTAATTTTTTATGGATGTCATTTATTCGAATAGGGATGGAGACTAATATTATAAATAGGTCAGGGGAGAAGGAAATTGATGTTATTACACTAATTGAAATATGTCTATAAATTATTCAAATAATTCATCATATGCCTTTTGTTCTTCTAGTCTAAGATAATTTTAGGAGGATAGGATCAAGGTTTATTATGATTCACCAATGTTTTTTTCAAGAGATAAGTTATCTAGACTTTCTTGTGATATTTTTTATTCTATTTTTTAAAAGATGCAACCTATTCCCTAAAATATGCATCGGTATTTAGATTTATTCTAAACTCTTTTCTATGGCCCCTTGGTGGCATATGAGCTCTAATTCCCATAAACTCTACAATAACTTCATAATTTTGGAAAATATCAAAAGAAGGTTCATTTTCATGACCCTAGTTAGTAAGGGATGGATAGTGAAGGTTAACAATGATGGTGTAAATGAAGGTATTTGTGATAAGGTTTGTGGCAGAAAGGTATTCATATAGGTCATAATAAAAACCTATTTTGACATCCACATAAATAAAAAAATACTCCCTAGAAACCAAATAAGTATCCTAAATGACATCATAGGGATTACCACAAGGTGGGTTTTATCCTAAATCTTGATACAACCTATGAAATTTGAAAAAGATTAGTTATAATATGCCTTGTTCATGAAGGCTCAATCCTTTCCATTTATAATATATATTTTTACACATGTTATTGGCCTAAGGTTTTTTTGGATCTTGAAAACAAGAAGCAAACCCCTCTTCTATCAACCAAGAATCATCTAATATTTCAAGTTTCTCTTTGAACAAAAGCCTAGATTTAGAAAATTATGTTGGTCCAAAATTATAAGCAATCGGCTTATCCTCCTTCATGGTAGGGGACCCATAATTTTGGAGTGACAAGGGGAGATTACCAATGTTAAATGTTTGGTATTCATAATTTCCACATCCCTTGGAAGTAATTTTGATGCAAGTGGATATGGGTGGATAGGAAAATGTGGATGGAAAGTCATCAAAATGAATTTATTTCTTAAACTTGGGATCATAGGAGGCACTTTTTATGCAAGGAAAATATATACTATGATCAATTCCTTCCATTGATTTACAATTATGTAAGTATTATGAATCACCTAGAATAGTGAATTCCATCCCTGAGTGTGGAAAATTTAAGAATTGGTGAAGATTTGAGGGAATAACCCGCATTTCATAGATCTAAGAAAAACATAAGAGGATGTTATAAGTTAATTCAAATTTGACTACATGAATAATTTTTTGATGTATAATAGGTCCCACCATGATAAGAAGCTAGATGGTTCCAACCGACTATCTCTCATTATCATTATAAGCCTTTCTTATAATAAGTTGGGGCCCAAGTATTGATTCATAATACCCCAATTTATTGATTAAATTATTATTAAAAATATTTATTTTTGATCCTATATCTACAAGTACCCATGGGATCTTATGATTTTAAATGGATACCTCAATGTAAATGGGGTAGTTCTGATTAGTGTCAATTTAAAGCATGTCCTAAAGATTGAAAGTAATTTATAGTGAGGATGATAGAGGGCCAAAAAATACCTAGAATTATCTTGCATCCATGTATGTATGGAATTTTGAGTCATGATGGATGGATGAGGGTTTGAGAAGGTTCATTATGGATATTTTTTCTAGAGTCTTCTCGAGCTGTTAGATAATGTCATAGTTTCCTTTATAAGTGGCAGAGGAATTTTTAGAGACATTGAGTTTACAAGGAGCCCTTTGAGGTGGGGTCTTAAGAGGTGCCCTCAGTACAATAATCATACCATGATGGTTAGTATTAACATAATAATAATATACCCTTTTAAATTTTATCACTAGATGTTAAGGCTTTAAAGGTTCTTTGAGTGATTTGGCCTTCATTTTGATGGTGGCTGCATGGTGATTATATTAATAGTGTATTCAATGAAAGTAAATATGGTTGGAGGAATATGGTTGATCTTGGTCCCTTAGTGTACCTTTATTATTTTTATCATGCTTAGGGAAAGGATCTTGGTAGATACCCAACTATTGATTTTTAGAAGGTGTTTCTTCACCCTCAACTAATATATTACCTTTCTCAATTAGGTTTTGAATATTATTTCATAGCTTCATGTATATTATAGTATCATGTCCCTTGATGAAATGATAATGTAAATACTCACCTTAATTAAACCAACTTGGTCATGGTTTTCTTTCATTAAGAGGCATTATTTCTGGCAAGATTATCATACTTGTAACTATGAATTTCTTCAAGGCACTTTCCATACGCTCACCTGGATTTGTATAATGTCACCTCATTGAGTTAGTATTTAGTCTTCCTATATGTACAATAATGTTTGATGCAATATATGATTTAAAAGAGGTAATAGGTGTAGACATCCATTTCCTAACACTATTTGTGTTGAAATTCTCGATCTTACTCAAATGCACATTTTTAGGTCAAAATCACTAAAACAAGCTAAATGGTTCAAGCTTGTCATTTACAAGTGTTGATTTAGGATAATGTATCCCTAAATGGGGAAATTATTTTTATGTGATACCTAAATTTTATCAATTCATTTCGATTTGAAATGATGATTTTACCTTTTTGTGCATTAGATCACTCTTTTCTTCTAATTCATTAGTACATGTAAGTACCTTTGTTATTTTGTGTTGGCAACGTCCTAAATGGGAATACAGTTATAACACAGCTAACATCACCTTCCAATTCCTCTCGAGTCAAATTATGACCTAATCATATGACTTTCTGACCATTTTGATTAATTGAGAGCTAATTTCCAAATAATTTGCACAAATATTGATTAATCTTGTTTAAGGCTAATTAAGTCAAATCAAGAGCTTAAGTGGATTTTCCATGGAGGTTGTTGATTATTTAAATATTAAAAATTGATTCTTAATATCTACATCACCTAGTAACATCATCTATGGGGTGGCATCCATAAGCCATGAATCCATAAAATATCAAGATTATGGGTCTCTAATGCCTCTTTAATGCCTCACATGCCTCATTAATGCCTCTTTATCCCAAATCATTATGAGTATATTTATAGATTTAATTTCTTGGGAAGGTAATGGTTTACTTTCTTTCAATTGTATCTTATTGTTATTAGCAAACCTTGCATGAATAGATTGGTTTGATTTAATTAGCTCTATATGCATTTTTCTTTGAATTCTTGGACTAATGCTTGACTAATCATTTCTTGTAATCTACTCTACATTTTGGTATGCCCTAGTAGGAAATGCATCCCTCTCTATGTAAAGAAGACACTTTGTCATTTCTAAAATTCCATTTTTTTCATTAAATAGTCCTTAGACACCATTTTTATGCTTGTTTTCCCATGCTTTTTGTGGACTCATAGGTCACACAGTGACCACCAACGGTTCATGTGACCACCAACGGTTCATGTGACCACCGATGGTTCTACCAACCACTGATGGTTGGGATACAAGGGAAAACCAATGCAAAAATTATATTTTTTAGCATTTGACTAGTTTATTTCTAACAAATTACATGATTTAAGTCTTTTATTTGAACCTAAGCATGATCTAAAAGTTTTCTTTTAGAGATTATATACTATTTTAGGCTTGCTAAGTTTTTTATTGAAAAATCTTTCTTGTCTAAAAATGTTTGAGAAAATTCAAGTTTATGGGGGATAAATTTGACTTTTAAATCTCTGGTCTGGTTTTATTTCCTTGATTTCACAAGTTTCATTTGTAATTTTTGTGTTAATCAAGATAAAAAGTGATTTTGACAAGAATGTTGATGCCTCCAAGTCGATAGATAACCGTTGATGGTTAGAATAACCACCAATAGTAGATAAAACATCAAACACATAGTAGTTAGGGTAATCATTGATGGTCAGGATAACCGTCGATGGTCACTATGTTTTTTCTAAAAAAACATAGACTCAAGAGCTTAAAAACCCAACTTACTTACCTCCAACTTAAAAGAGATTCAAATTGAAAAGAGGTTGTCTAACTTTTTATGTAGGGTCTATTTGAAGAGTAGAAATTCATACTTGCTTAGATATTTTTAACCTTAATTTGGGATGTTTAAAAGGAATTAAAAAATCTTTCATTTAGTGCTTAAAAAAAATTTAGGGTGTTTTGTTGAATATTTTTTGTGGTTGTTTCATTTAATTTTACAACTTAAGGCCAAGGGGCTAAAGAACACCGCCAAATTTTTTGATTTAAGTTCTCTAAAATTGAACGCATTTCAAATTTTATCTTCAATAGATCATTGATTTATTAGATTTGATTGGCAAAAAGAAAGATTGTGCAGGTATGCTCTCCCACATATCCCCTTCAGGGAACTTGTGGGATCAAAAGCATTATCTTTATTGTAAAGTGCCTTAGTCAAAGGTGTAAAAGAGATGTTGTCAAGGCTCTCCCCAAGACTCACATGGCTTGGGTGATCTAGAAACAACCTTAAATATCTTTTACTTGTCATTTATTTTTGCATCTTGGCTTGTGAGGGGGATTTCATCACCTCCCAAAAGTTCTATAAGGAAGTATTAACCCAAGAATTCATATTCAAATATTATCTTCATCCCATTTCCATAGGGGGTATATAAATTGGTATCACCCCATTGGGATGATATTTTGAGTGGTTAAACCATCTCCTATCAATAGGGTTAAGCCTAGGACGTATGATCATGTTAGACATCATACTACATTAAACAAGTGATGGATATAGTGGTTGGAAAAAGGGCAAGACATTTTTACAATAAGCCATATGACATGGACCCAATTGATGTGTTATTTCTCTTGCATGTTGATGTGAAAGTCTTGTAAATGAGATCTATCTAGAAATTCTCAAAAACTTGTTATTTTAGTTAACCCCACTTTGCCACACCTTATCAGTTTAGGTCTTAAAATGATTAATTAGTTGATTTGTCTTTGTCTTATATTACTTGGTATTATTTTGGGTCAAAATTTGCTTGTTAACCAAATTTCATAACCAAAAACATTGTCCATAAATTTCTTGAACAAGGAGGCATTACGCTACCCAAGTGAAAATCAATCTTTTCCTTGTTCAAATTTATCATCATAAACATTGTGTCATCTTGGTCTAATTGGTGAAGTTATGCCACCCATTTGAGTCTAAACCATTTGCCAAATTTTCTTAAGTCCCTCATTGATAATTCACATTCAAAATTGAACCTTTCTAAGTTCTAAGCATTGGTTTGTTAAATTGGGTTCACCATTTGCACATTAAACTTATTTTAACTTCGGTTCAATTTTCTAGTTTTTGAATTGAGGGCCATTTTATAGACTCAAAATAAAACTTATCATCTTGGTGGACTTAAATCATCTTGTGCATCACTTTTACTTTGATTCCTAGAACACATTTTATACTAACCCCCCTTCTTATCACCATATGGTGGCATTGTGTTGCTCATTCGGTGTTAGTTTTATACTTAGGAATTCTTACATGTTTTCACATCATGAGTTTATTAGTTTGAATTGTCTTCTTCATAATATGAATATCTTTCTTATAGTTTTATAGTATCAACTCATCGAAGTTGAACTAGATTTTATCATATTGAGGTATCAAAATGGTCTATATTTTAGTGTACAAGATCCACTCTAGATTTTTGAGTTGTCATACCCTCTTCCAATTTATATGATTTCAACTTTACCAAAATTTGAGTAAATTCATGAACCAAATATTCTAATTGTGTGTAGTTCCAAGCCAACCTCCTTTTTATAGTCTCTTTGGTACGTTATTTATTTGTTGAAAAACAAGATCAAACCCATACCTTGTTCATAACATTTGTAAAACATTGATCTAGATCTAGCCAAATGTAAAGAACAAATCTTTTTAGACATGACTCAAAGGGTCACTCATAGTGGGGTCCCTTATGGCCCTAGTTATGAGGATGAGCACTTTTATGATGGATAAGACAATTAGGTTGTCTTTGAGGACATTCTTACAACTGTAGGATCTTAAGGGGATTATACTAAATACCAAGAGAGCCAAGATGAAGCACTTCATAGGTTGATAGAATCAAGTGCTAGATTACCCTTGGATTTTATTATAGAATAGTTACATACCTTGGTTAGAGAAGAAGAACAATAATGGTAAGAGATATATTTTGCACAAGTAGATATACCTTCTTCTTCTAACAAAGGTAAAGAAATACTTATAGAGTTAAAGTACAGTAAAGATCAAGAAAATAAGTCAACAATATGTCGATCAACTTATCATGGACTTAACTAACTCATTGGTTGATAATTAAATTCATAATGATGCTTCAAAAGAACAATAAAATATGGTTGAAAGTACACAACAAACATTTATTGAGAACATAATAGTAGTAGATCAAGGTAACCTAAATAAACAATTAAAGATCCAAGAGATATTGAAAAATGTTCCCTTAGAAATGGAATATAAATTCTTTAATCATTATGAACTTCTTGTCATTTTACAAAATTAGAGACTCAAACATTTAGTTCATATTGAGGAAATCACTCAAGATAATTTGGCTAGTTCATCTCAACCAACAAAAAAATTGGTAAATAGATAAAAAAATTCCCAAAATCAACAAAACACTAGTCATTCAAGATGATCAAATTCAAGGAATTTTTAAAATCCAAGAATAAATGGCATATATACTCGACTCTAGGAGCTAATCAAAACCAAATCATGGATATAAGGGTGTACAACCCTAGTAGTTCTTCACAACAACAGGGTCACATTCCACCCCAACAATAATAACATGGGCACATTCTATCCCAATAGAAATAATAGGGGCACATTCCACCCAAATAGTAGCAATATTAGGGGTACATTCCACCCCAAAAATGGTAGTAGGGGCACATACCACCCCAACAACATCATAACCAATCCATTAATGCATCAAGCATCCAAGAGTGAAACTCCATGAAGAAGATTGTGCAATGATTGGAGATGAATAATAGAGTCAAGAAGTATAAATTAAATGAGATATGTACATATCCATTTGATTTATCCATTCTCCAAACCCCCTTTTTGACTCATTTTTAGGCACCAAAATTTGATAAATATAAAGGAAAATGAGACCCATGTGAGCACATACAAGCATTTTTTGTCTTATGCTAAGAAGTTGCTTATAGTAGTGAGTACTTAATACAACTATTTCCATGAAGTTTAGTAGGACAAGCTCTTGATTAGATACTTAAAATTCTAGAAGGATCAATTTTATATTAGAATAACTTGTCAAAAAAGTTCATCAACCATTTTTGTTACAACATAGAACATGAATTGATCGTTGTTGACTTGTGCAAAGCCAAACAACATGATGGTGAATTTTTTACTACAAAACTACAGATATGGAGAGCATTGGTAGGTTTATTTCATCATAAATTTCTATAAAAATAGTTGGTAGATATATTTTCACAAAAATTACATCATAAGGTCATGCATAATCTACGCCTAGCTTGTGCTAACTCATTCAAGAAAATTATCAATAAAAGGGTGTAGATTGAGAAGGATATTATTCTTAAGGGTCTTTTCAAGATTTTAATGTAAGGAAAAATTTCAAATTACTTCTAATAATCTACACAAATTTTGGTGCAAGATAAGCCTAAGGGATCTAACAAAAACAAGAACATGGTTAAAAATGGGGTGACTAAAATATGGCATGTATAAATGGTGCAAGCTTTGCCTCCTTTAAATGTATAATTATTTCCCCCCAATCCACCACCTAATTCATAGAGACAACATATATGTAGAACATTTCATAACAATTTTAGAGTCTTGACCAAGTTAGGAGTACCATTTGAAATAGTGCTTCAAAAGCTCATAGTAGCTAATATGATTGTATGGCTAGTACCAAGGCCATTTCCTCAAGATCAACTGAAACAAAACTGGTAAAAAGAGAATGAGTGGTGCATCTTTCATCATGTATTTGGTCATGATGTGTACCATTGTGTCCAATTAAGACACATCATTCAAGACTTTATTGAAAGTGGTGAACTAGAGATTAAGTTGGCCCCTAATCAAGACACAAATTAGGATATGTGAATATACAAGGACCCCTTTCCTCAACATAATCCATCACCACCAATAAATAATCAAAACCAAGGTCAAAACTAAGGATAGAGGCAAAAATAAACAACATCAGGGTCAGAATCATAATGAGTATAATCATGATCATAATTCCCATACTAATAATGTGGCTTATAACACTATGTCGTACGACTATAACAATTTTTTAGGGCACATTTCTACTTCCCACATTTCCACTGTTACTATGAAACCATGTGAACAATATCATGATCCTTATAGCATAAGACCCATCATTATAGGGTCAACACCCTCTCCCCCTATTAATACTATATCAAGTTTGTGAAGTGCAGTTGCAACTCTGTTTGCATGAGTTATTAGTTTTGAAAAATAATACTCTTATTTTAATTATAAAGGTTCTTCATCAACTCAAAACTATATTAATACAACTAGATGCCCATGAGTCATCATCTACGACCCTCTACCTTTCTCTTCTAATTATAATGGCTCCTTGCCACCTTTAGGTTGTGTAGTCACAACTAGACACATGTGAGTCACCAGCTAGGGCCCTTCGCCCACTTCTTTCATAGAGCCTAATGAGAAAATTATGCCAATGGTCTCAAATCCAAATATTGTGCCAACAAAGGCTAATCCAACTCAATCCATAATCATAAAAGCCTTATAATCTAGTGGACCAATTGAACAAAACCCCTACATAGATTTCTATATTGGATCTCTTGTGAACATCTGACGTCTATAAAACTATTCTGAATAACCTTTTTAAAGAATCTATTGTGCCTACTGATATAAACCTTGATCAATTCCAAAACCTAGTCAAACATTTATCTTCATTTTAGCAAATCATGTTTGACCAAAAAGACATGTCCACTCTTGGCCTAAATCACAATAACCCATTATACATTGAGATAATCATTACAATTCATAAGATCAAGTGGGTTATTATAGACAATGGTTTAGGGCTAAATATCATATCTCTCAAGTTAGTACGATGATTGGGCTATGTTGACAAAGACATTCAACCAAAAATAATTACAATCAAGGCTTACAATAATGTCAAAAGGGAATCTTCAAGCACAATCTAGTTACCAATCATGGTTGGGTTTGTTTACCACCACACATTATTTCATATTATGGATATTTAACTTATTTATAACATAATTCTTAGTTATCCTTGGATCCATGAAGTACACATAGTTCCTTCCACCCTTCATCAATTCTTTAAGTTTTCCCATGATGGGAATGAGGTTATTATTCCCATTGATCAGTAGCCATATCAATACTACAAACATCTTGAGGCTGAATTCCATAATTATAAATATTGCCTAGGTTCTAAATTCATTACAAAAAATAATGAAGCCATAGTTTCACATCCATCTCCATCCAATTATATTGACCCTAGTGATCTAGCTTTCACTTCGGTTGATCCATTTCCCATATCTCTTGAAAAATAGGTTGTTATTGAAGACATGGACATTTCCATGTACCATCTAAAGGATGCCTTCCATGTTATAAAGTTACATGAATCCCCTAAAACATATGTTAATCCTAAACCTTCAAAGACTCATAATGGACCCAACCAAATTTAGCAATAAAAGAAACATTGATAAAAAACACCATCGGTGTTTGTGCTTGTTATTTCACCAAAGAAAGATCAAGAGGCTTTTATCAAAGGAGATTGGTTATATTCTAAAGACCTTGCTAATTTATTTTAAAACCTAAAGTATCTAATCCCTAATTACATCATGGATCATCTTGATTATATAGGAAAAGGCCTTGGCCTATGAGTGTAAGGAATCCTAGAACCCATATCAGCTAGAGTAGTTAATTGGAATCATGGTCTTAAATATAAACTACCTGGGGGTGACCTCATGAATTTTGATAGTGACTCTTCTAAAGTGACTAGTGATGAGACTCTTGGAAATGATGCAGCATCCCATTATAGCCTTTTTAACAAGCTTGTTTGCATAGACCTATTTGATTCTAATGCCTTTTAACCATAACATCTATTAGAGATTCCCTTACTGAATCATGAACATATCCTGATATTAGAGCTTCCTATCTTGAAGTAAGAACTCATTATATTGGATCTTCCTTTCTTGAAGTAGAGCACTATAATTTACCATTGGAGCTTCTCATCCTGAATCAAAACCTCATCATTCCCTATGCCTTTACCATCTTGACCTCATTTATTAGGACCAAAAAGATTCATTTATATGCCTCAATGAGTTTTAGAATGAAGAATCACTTGCAAAATACATGGTCTTAAGATATGGATTGTCCATTGGTGTTCACAAACAAGGCTTTGATTTTTCATTAGACCCTTTTACCTAATTTGGAGAGAAAGAAAACTTTCTTGGTCATAATAAAGAATAAACATCGAGATCTTCAGGTGCAAACCTCTTTGAGGCACTTGTTGATCAGGGAAAAAGTAAAGAAAAAGAGAAGCCTTCGAGTGAAAACCTATTTTAGGTGCTCTTAGGTGGGAAATTTTTCTCATCCCCTCAAGATGTAGAAGGTCCATCTAGCACAAGTTATATATCTAGTACAATCATCTCTTTAGAATAATAACAAATGTTTGAGCATCTTGATCTAGATTTTCTAGAGGTTTTTGCTACTTGGCATTTACCTAAGATGGTAAATTTTGATTCATCACACTATCTAGAATATTGGTGGGAATAGAAAGAAGATGTGGTAGAAGAAGATGATCATGATCATACCTTGCCTATAATTCTAGAAGATGGATCCACACTCCTTGTAGAAAACATGATAGAATTAAACCTAGGAACCTATGAGGATCCCAAAATTGTTTATCTTAGAGCTTCCCTTACTTAAGCAGAACATGAATAAATTATATCCCTCTTAAGGGATTATATTGACATATTTACATGGGCATACTCTGACATGCTAATCTTAAACCCTGACTTGGTTGTAGATCACCTTGTTGTCCATCCCGATGCTAAACTAGTCAAGAAAAAATTGAGTAAGATGCATCCATGCATCACCCTATTGGTTAAAGTAGAACTAGAAAATTTTTTAGGATCAAGTTTTATTAGGCCATTGGATTAATCTGAATGGATCTCAAACATTGTCCTAGTGAATAAAAAGACCATGGTTATACGTATTTGTACTAATTTTATATATATCAACAAAGCATGCCCTAAAGATGATTTTCCTCTACCCAACATCAGTATGATTATCAAATCAACTACTAGGTATGAGATGTATTTAATGGATATATTTTTTGGATACAATCAGATCAAGATAGCCCAAAAATATCAACACAAGACTATATTCACCACTTTATGGGGAAAATTTTGTTACCAAGTCATGCCTTTTGGCATGAAGAATGTTGAAGCCACATATCAATGCGTCATGACTATCATCTTCCATGACATGATGCATGATATTGTTGAGGATTATGTTGATGACATATTAGGAAAATCATGAACATGAGTGGGATATCTTGATGTTCTATGAAGAATTTTTTAGAGGCTTCATAAATATAAATTTTACCTAAACCCTAAGAAATGTGTCTTTAGAGTCACATCAGGGAAATTGCTAGGTTTTAGTGTATCACAAAGAGTAATCAAATTCAACCCTATAAAAGTCAAGACTATTGTGGAAATGCCTCCACCAAACAATCTTAAACAATTGTGAAGCCTATAAAAAAGGTCCAATCTATATGCAGGTTCATTTCTCAATTGGCAAATAAGTGCCACACATTTAACCATCTCTTGAAGAAAGGGGTGACATTTAAATGGGATGAAGATTGTTAGATAGAATTTGTGAATCTTAATACATACTTGGCCAATCCACCAATCTTAAGACTGTGAACACAGGAAAAGCCACTACTTTATATATAAGTCATAGAGCATACACTAGGGACACTTTTGGCCCAACATGATGATCATGGTAAGGAGCATGGTGTCTATTATTTAAGCTACACATTATTGGATTATGAACATAATTATATACTTATTGAGAAGGCATGTTTGGATATGGTGTTCACTACTCATAAATTATGACATTATATGCTAAATAATAAAACTATTATCATTGCCAAGGTGGACCCTCTCAAGTTCCTCATATCTAAAGAAGCTCTTAAAGGACATATAACCAAATGTATTATACTCCTAAGTGAATTAGACATTGAGTACCAAAATCAAAAGGCAAGTAATTGCTAACTAGCTTGTAGAAGCTCCTATTGAAGGTACTCAACCTCTCAAATTTGACTTCCTAGATGATTTTATTTTGTCAATAGAAAAATCATCATAGGAACTTGAACAAAGGAAGATGTATTTTGATGGATCTTTCACATCCCGTAGATTTGGAGTTGACATATTATTGTTTACACCACATGGGGACCTGATTCCCAAAGCATTCCATATACAATTTCATTATAAAAATAACATGGTTGAATATGAAGCATTCATCATAAGGCTTCACTTTGCCATATAGTGGAATATTCAAAGCTTAGAAGTTTATGGTGATTCATAGTTGATCATCAATTAGACCACTAATCAGTATCAAATAATAGATGACAAGCTTGTTCCTTAAAAGTGAATTTTTGATAACCTCAAGACACATTTTTAATCTCTTTTGTTTGAACAAGTTTCAAGAGAAAATAATAGATCTGCTAATGAGATGGCGATGATTGGTTCCATGTTATAGATAAATGATAGTGCTAAAGAGTATCAGTTCTTATTTAAAAATCTTCTACAACCTACACATGTTTTGCTAGATTCAGAGAGGGTATGCACCATTATTGGTCCTAATCCCCCTCCTAAACTACCATGGTACCATGATTTTTTATAATTACTTCCATGATCATTTTTCCCATCCAACCTTTCTAATAGATAGTAAAAACTATTCCTTCACTGCTTAACATGTTATACCCTCCTTAGAAACATGTTGTATCAAAAAGGCTATGAGGGAATTCTTATTTGTTATTTATCTTTAGGAGAATATAAAATATATTTGAAGGAGGCTCATGAAGGAATGTGTGGGGCCCACATGAATGTTTTATTATTAGTAAAGAAGCTCCTTAGAATTAACGACTATTGGCCAAAAATGGAGACTGACGCTTGTAATTATGTGAAAAAGTGTATTCTTTGTCAGCAACATGACAACTTGATACATTCACCTTCTTTACCACTATAGTCGATCACAACACCATGGCCATTATCAACATGGGGCCTTGATCCAATCAAGAAAATTAACCAACATCTTCACATGGTCAAAAGAACATTTTGACTACAACTGAGTACTTTACCAAGTGGATTGAGGTTGTTCCTCTCACTTATGTTACTAGGAGGTAGATAGCCAAATTTACCCATTGCCATATCATCTAAAAATATAGAATCCCAACTTGTATTATATTTGATAATGATAGACCCTTTATAAACCAAAATGTAAAAACTCTTTGTGTGAAATTCAAGATCAAGCACAAGAAATTAACTCCATATAACCAGTAAGGCAACAGACAAGCCAAAACATCAAACAAAACCATTATAGCCATCTTAAAAAATACTATCAATGACGTTGCCCATAATTAGCACTTACAACTCTTTTCTACCTTCTAGACTTATAAAACTAGTCATCAAACCCCAATCAAAGCCACTCCATATTCCCTTATTTTTAGAACTGAAGCTATTATCTCAGTCAAGATCGAGCTGCCATCATTGCAAGTATCACTAGAAAACATTGAAAATGATGAAGAATATATATTATCAAGGTTACAAAAACTAAAACTTCTTGATGGTAAGTGTTTAGCTACCCTAAAAAACTTGTAGGCCTATCAGAACAAATTGCAAAGAAGATACAACAAGTGTATTCTCCCTCAAGAGTTTAGGATTGGTGATTTGGTTTTGAAAGAGAACCAAAAGAACATGAATGTTGAATGCAAAAAGAAAGGTAAGTTTTATCATAATTGGTTCGGACCATTTGTTATCACGGTAAACTATGGATCAAGGGCATATCAATTAGCTAAACTGAATGGTGAAAAAATTCCATATCCCATGAACATTATGCACCTTACAAGGTTATACACATGAATAGCTTTAAATAATTATTTACAATACCCTTAACTTGGGGGGAAAATTATGCTAAAGTAATTTTATCCTACCCTAAACACATTTTATACTACCTTGGACCACTCTTCATGACTCTAGATAGTGAAGGCTTTAAACCATTGGCATTATAAACACATTTTATCATATCCTAGATTGTTCTCTTTGAGAACCCTATTCTTTTGACCATTCTTGAAAGAGAACCCTATTCTTTATACCACCCTTGACCATCTATATGTCAGACCCTATTATTTAGACTGTTCTCTTAGAGAAACATATTCTTTGTTATGTCTTGGGCATGTTGTAATCTTGAACACTTTTATCCTTTGACCAATTATGATCCTGATTATGTCTTATCAATGTATTCAATTCCATTTCTACAAAGCAATTTAGCTAGGATAGTATTTTATAGATTATTCTATAGATAAGTGGATAAGAATAGCATTTCCACTCAGGCTCTTTGCCTACCACATAGTTCTTTAAATTAATTTCATATTGCACACTATTCTATATTACATTTGCTACTGTTTATAGGCATCATTGCCTTAATTAGGATCCTTGCCATCACTAATTTGTGAGCATGGGGTATTTCAGCTAGCTTAGCTATTTTATTGGAACTTCTACTCTTGGGCAAGCATTTCCTTGACTAGATAGTCCCACCTTATTCATATTTATCCCAAAAATACCAAAAACATTAGATAATTGATCCACAAAATTTAAAAAAAAAACATTATCTTTCACTTTTGTACATTCTTTTCCTCATACTCTTGCCATTTTGTAAGCATTTTATCCTACTGACTTTCCAATGTGTAAGTTAGATTGTTCCATGCACTTACCATTTTGCAAGATTGTTTTTCTCCCACCACCTTCTTGTTTTTCAAGACCAATCTCATTTGCCAAGTCTTTCCTTTTATTCTAGAACATTAATCATATATTTTTGGTCACCACCTTTTCCTTTATCCCACTTCCTAGGAGAACTACATTTGGCCTAAAGTTCATGTTGGAACATGCATCCATGGAACTATGTAGGCAACATCCACTAGTCTTATAGATCTATAAATATCTCGGCCAACCCCTTCATTTTATTCTCGTCCGTATTTCTTCTATTGTTATTCCTCTTTAATTAGGTAATAACTTTTGTGTCATTATTATTTGTTATGATGTGGTAGAAAGTAACACCTCTCCCACACGTGTATGAATAATTATGTTTAAACTGCACTAACTTAGTTTTTGTTTGTGTGTGTTTATTTGAGTTTTATTGGTATTTTGTCATGTTTTTTTTGGTGTTTTGTTGTTCCTTCACACCTCTCTTTTTATTTCTTCTCATTTTCTCTTTTTATTACTTCTTATCTCATCTTGGTCTTATGTTTCCCTATATGTTTTTTCTTATCTCTTTTGTGTTTCATAAAATCTTGATAATTCGCATGGATCTTGATTATTTATATCTTGATCCAATGTTATTAAGTTATTCTTGGACATTTTTATTTATCTAATTATTTTTGGTGTATTATTTTTCTATTTGATTTTGCTTTTCTCTTTTATGTTCAAGAACATCTTGATGGACCACATAGATCTTGATTATTCATATTTTGATCCTATATTGTTAAGATGTTCTTAATTTTCATTTTTAAACATTCTTGTTGCTCCTTAAATCTTAATTAGTCATATATAGATTTTAAGTTAGGTTCATTTATGTTTATCTTTTTTATTTGTCTTTACTTTTTTTTTTAAATGTAAATAGTTGTAACTTTGGTTTTGGTTAGTATTTTACCATTATCCTTAGTTATAGGTATTCACATTTGAACTGGGTCCATGCACTTGAAATTTTATGTCTTCATAAATTATTCATACTTATGATGCCTAATTTATTTTACAATAGCAAGTACTTTATGCTCCATATTCTAATCTAAATGTCAATACCACTTTGATGAATAGTTCTCAAGAACACTATGCATAATCTACACTCATGATATGAAAATAGGCATCTAGTTATCATGAATTTTAGCACTCAACTCTATGCTTAGACATGCACCTCCTTGCATATATTATGAGTCTAATCAATTCTTGGTCATTTTTCATCATCCTTCATTCCATTCTCTTCCATTTCTAGGAGAACTGTATTGGCTTGAAGTTCATGTTAGAACATGCATCCATAGAACTATACAGGTAGCATCCACTTATCTTATGCATATGGGGTTAGCTCAGCCATCTTCATTCTTATTTTTATCTCGTTTATCACTTTGTGCATTCTTGTATGACTAGTTTTTTATGGATTTTTCTAAGCCATTCCACCATTGCATCTATGATTATGCCCACTCATTTTAATCTATCTTATAGGTTATTTCCTTGAGATATTTTTTCTTGTTGATTCACACATGATGGGGCACAACATCTAAATAATGTCAAAATCAAATCAGCCCTTCAGGGGCAAACCATTATTTATTCTTTATCAATGATAAAAATTAGCCCTGTTAGGGCACAACTATCTTATCATGATCAAATCTACTCTAATGGAGCACTTCTTGTTATCATCTCTTTATGGATAACATGTTCTCCTTTTCCTCTAATTCCAAGTTGTCCACACTTTTTCCCATAATGGCAATGTTTTAGTGTGCAACTTGTCTTGAGATTGATTAATGTCATAAGCACATAGCTTACACTCTCAAATTGGGTGTTTTTATAGTGTGTCACTTGTATGTTCAGGATTGAATCCTTCTTATTCTCCCCATTTTGGGGCCCATTATACTTATAATTATATTTTTATCATTGATGGTAACCATGTGTGCAATCATTAGCTCATTTGGATGTGATCTATTCCATACGTTAATCTCTCATTGTCCCTCTCTTTTTGAGAGTCCATCCTTCTCTTTCATCTTAGTATATCCTCTTGAGGGGGCATCATGGGTATTTTCCAATTTATTTTTGGTAACTCATTTCTTTAAAAAGATGTTACTTTGCCTAAATGTCTCGTTATGCCTTCTCAAATAGGGGCAAAATGTAGACATCCATTTCCTAACACTATTTGTATTAAAATTGTCAATCTTACTCAAATGCACATTTTTAGGTCAAAATCACTAAAAGTGCTAAATGATTCAAGCTTGTCATTTACAAGTGCCAATTTAGGCTAATGTATCCCTAAATGGGGCAATGCATTTTATGTGATACCTAACTTTGATCAATTCATTTCAAGTCAAAATGATGATTTTGCCTTTTTGTGCTTTGGATCACTCTTTTCTTCCAATTTTTTAGTACACATCATGCACCTTTGTTATTTTGTGTTGAAAATGTCCTAAATGGGAATACAATTCCAACACATCTAACATCACCTTCCAATTCCTCCTGAGTCAAATTATAACCCAATAATATGACTTTTTAAACATTGTGATTAATTGAGGGCCAATTTCTAAATAATTTGCACAAATATTAATTAATCTTGTTTAAGGATAATTAAGTCAAATCAAGAGCTTAAGTGTATTTTCCATGGAGGTTGTTGATTATTTAAATATTGGAAATCAATTCTTAATATCTGCATCACCTAGTGACATCCATAAGCCATAAATACATAAAATATAAAGATTATCAGTCTCCCATGCCTCTTTAATGTCTCACATGCCTCATTAATTCCTCCTTATCCCAAAACATTATGAGGATATTTATAGATTTAATTTCAAATATTAGATTATTCCTTGTCCACACATCTCAATCTTGAGATGAACAGTCATGGTTGATCCTAACCCATTTAGAAAATCTATAAATAGAAGAGCCATGAACATTATTTTTTAATCTTAAATTGTGTAATTTTATAATGCTAAAATATCTTCAAAACTCATTTATGTTTTGATTATTGTATTATTCATATTTGGATTAGCTTCATTTTATAAGCAAATTGGATAGTTTAAATATAATGAGCCTAGGTTTTATGGAGTCTTGTTGATACATTGGAGGAGTTTTTCCACCATTGTTAATGAAGAAAAGAATGCTTGATCAAGGGGAGAACATGTTTCTAAGCCACTTTTGAGCAATGGAGTCACTTGGGAAGGTAATGGCTTACTTTCTTTCATGTGTATCTTATTGTTATTAGCAAACCCTACATGAATAGATTGGCTTGATTTAATTAGCTCTCTATGCATTTTTCTTTGATTTCTTAGACTAATGCTTGAATAATCATTTCTTGTAACCCACTCTACAATAGTACCTTGGTTTAGTTGGGCATTCTTAGTATCAATTACACCATATCTAATAATATTTTTATTCTTATTGAAGAATATTAGTCTTCTGTAAGGGGTATTATTTTGATTGTGATCATTCTTGGAATAGAGTTTGATTACCCCCTTTTCAATTTGTGATTTTTCAATCTAGATTCATTTTTCAAAAAAATTATTTAATGTAGTAGCACAATGTAATTTCAATCGATTGGCCAATTCTAGGTTAATATTATTGATGAAGATATTCACTAGTTCTTTCTCGAGTATCGAGTAAGGGAATCAACTAACAAGGCTTTACCACTATTTAAGGAATGATGTTAGGATTTTTCCATTATATTTCTTAGAATTTTATTACTATAAAATAGTAATATCATGCTTGACATTGTAGGATAAATGTTTTACAAAATTATTAGTTAAATATTTAAATGATGTGATGGACCCTTTAGGTATTTTCATGAACCATTCGAGAGTCGGTCCACCAAGACTTCTAGGGAACAATTAAAGCATGTAGGCATCACTATAAGTGAATTCATGGAATGACGTAAATAATCCATTGATGTGTTCCATTACATCCCCCTTTCCTTTATACTTGTCAAAATTAGGAGGCTCAAAGTGAAGAGGGAAAGGAGCACAAAGGATGTCCATATCTAGAAGGTAGGATAAGAATTATTTGAATTTGTATTTATATCATGTAATCTTGTATTCATGTTTTTAAAATCCTCCTCCATGAATTTCCACTCAGGGGAGAATACAGGATCAAACAAGGGAGTAGATGTGGATGATGGTTTGGATTTAGAATTTTATTGGGCTTTACGGGTATGTGATAAAATTGTGTTGATAGGTTTCCTAGGTTACTGAGATTTATATGATTATAAAAATATTTGAGAGGAAAGGGAATTGAATTTTTGGGTGATTTGATTTAAAGGGTCAAACATGGCTCATTTTTAGTCTTCCTTAGCTTGGTTCTTCAAAATGGATTTTCCTTTATTGATTTTGACTCTATTTACATTGAAAGTCTCAGGTGAAGGTTGTTCATCATCCTCTTATTACTCATCATCATTTTTTTGGTCATATAATTATTGGTTATTAATTTCAATATAATGAGTATGAGTAATATCATGATGTGCAGGATTGTAGACAAGGTTATTTAAAATGTCTTGGTAAAATTTATATGGTAGCTTTGTACCCATGTCAATAAGGTTTTTTAATAGAAATTATTGATTATCATAGATATATTTTTTGAATTAGGATTTGTTATCATCATTATTTAATAAATAATTTTGGGTGTCTTCATCACCTCTCAAGATACGCATGTCACTAAGGTTTTCTTCTTGATCCAAAGGTTACTCACTTAAATTCCTAAGGATATCATCAGTCTAGTTTGATGCTTTTCTAATTTTCATTTTTTGTGCATGAGTGAAAGGTGCCATGTGAATGGATGTTTCAAATAGGGGGATGATATATTAATCTTGCCTATAGGTGATTGATGATTAGAATCTAGAAGGGATATACCTTTGAGCAAAGAGGTATATAATACTTGAGCTAGTATTATTGATCTATAGACATCTAAAATTGGCCACCAATGGCTTCATACCTAATTTTGGATCAATTCTTACTAACCTTTTCACATCTAGCCTAATAATTTCCAAACATCTCAAATTTGGATTCATAACATGCAATTTGGCCTTAAAATCAATTAAATATAGCAAATGCACACATCAATTAAATCAACACTTAGACATGTTCAAAAAAGCCTAAAAATAATTAATCAAATGAAAAAATCAAATCAAGTTCCTAAATTGAAATATCCATGAGCAATTAAAAGAATCATAAAAAAAGAAATTCAAAAATCAAAGAATATCAAAGGAATTCATAATTACCTTTTTGTGAGTTGTCAAATATCCAAAATATCCCACTTATGCCTATTCATTACTAATCATGACCATTTGACACCTTTTAAATCCATCAAGGTTAATTAACTCACAAAGGTAAATGTTTGAACCCATTCCAAGCCCTAACTACACCTTAACTCACCTTGGGTTGAGGTTAGTTATTAAACCTATAAATATAAGCATTTACCTTTCCATTTAAAGAGTTTGAACATAGTAGTGTTATAATGTAGGTTTTTTAGCAAGTTTGCATAAACATAGTGTTATAATGCCAAATTCACAAGCCAAGCCATGAAGCTACATCAAGAAATCATGATCCAAATAACCATAGTGATAAGGGGAGAATGAGCCACACAACTCCATTTGCCAAAGATCTATTGAGTACAAGCTGAGTAAGCCAAATGAAGAAATATCTTGGCACTTTCGAGGAATTAGTAAGGAATGGTGTAAGTTCTTTCCATTTTTAGTTATGATTTGTCAATTTTTTTCTTCATCATGCTCCTCCTTTTGATCTAGGAAATATAGTATTATGCTTGTTAGTGTCTTTGTTTTCATTTTGATTTCTTTTCATTATGAAACTAACATATGATCTAACCACCCTTCTTAAATTCTTTGATCATAAATGACAATCTTAATGGGACCATGATCACCCCACATACCAAGGAGATGAATATGCATGTCAAAAACTAAGAAATGGATGCTTGAATCTCTTTAAAATTGCATTTCTAACCTTATTTTGGCTATATTCTTTTTTTTTAAGATATACACAGAGACCGATAATAGTCAGGTGTAATCAGTATTAGTTTGACCTAAAATAACCATGGTTTTACTCAATCAACCCTGATTTTATGAAAAATGTTGACGATTAGAGTGCAGGGGAAAAACATTCATAAAGCTTACATTGTGATTCTTTCTAGCTTTCATATTCTTTATTTCTAGGTTTTACAAGCATTTAAATCCCTTATCTAAACTTTTCCTTGCATGTTTTCTTGATTCTTGAACTAACCATTGCCTAACCCAACATTTTAATTATGTGTCAATTATGCATTCAGTTTCAAAAGTGATCGATGATGGTTTTAAGTGATTGACATCAGTTTTTATGATCAGTAATGATTATCTCACAAACCAACCATCCACAATTACCTTAAACTGCCATCGGTCATCTCTGACCAACCATGGTCACTATGTGTTTTAAAATCAAAACCCAAGAGCTAAATTTCAAACATAATTTGCCCATACAAGGAAGTGTTTCTAATCAAGGGAAAGCTCTCTTATTTTTAGCAGGTCCTAGGCATTATTGAAACACAAATTTTCTAGTTTAAGATACCAAACATTTTATTTTGGGATTTTAAAAAGAATCTAGTTAAATCAATTGCATTTCATTTTGGTGTTAAAATGAACATGTTAGATATTACACATTTGGACATTAGTGCTTAAAATGAATCAAGATGGTTAAGTCTTAAACAATACTTCATATTTGGTACTTAAAAAGAATGCTTAAGTCTTGAACACTTACTTTTTGGTATTTAAAAATGACCTTAGGCTAAATATTGCACATTTGGATTTTTGGGATTAAAAATGAACATAGATGGTTTTTGATTCATTTGGTTTTGTGTAATTCTTTCAATATTTTTCACTTAATCCAAGGGGCCAAGTAATGAACAACATCACATTTCAATTTGGTGTCTAAAATCAACCTTCGCTCATAATTGCTTGCAAACTATTTATTGATTGTTTGTTTTTGCAAGAAGAATATCATGTGTATGCTCTCCCTCCCATCCCTTATAGGGAACTTGGGTGATCAAAAGTGCCTTTTCATTATATTTAGTGCTTAGTCCAATGCATAGAAATAAATTTACCTAGGCTCTCCCCAAAACCCATATGGTATTGGGTGATCTAAAAGCAACCCTAAAATATTTTTGCTTAGTCTTTATTTTCAAACATTTTGGCTTATGAAGGGGATGGCATTACCTCTCATGATTTTTATAGGGAAGTATTGGCTCGAGGATTCAAATCCTGGTAGTGTTTCAACCACACTCCATGGTGGGGTATACAAAGATGGGAACACATACTACTAGAGCTAGGGGGTTGAGTGGCTAACCTCTCTTTTAGTAATGAAAGCCCAAGTCAAGTCTAATCAATTAGGGGATACCACTAATAAGTCTAATGATGGTATCATCATGTAAAGGAATAGACCCTTGTATGATAATTTAATTGATATGACTCAATTGACGTGTTTCTTCTTTTGTGTTTACCATACTTGGGATCAATTTAAACGGTTATAACTTATAAGTTTTAGTCAACCCCACTCTATCACACCTTGATAGGATCTAGGATGATATATTTAGTTGTATTTTATCATTCATTATTTTATTGATTGGTGTGTTAGATATAAATTTTTGTTGTTTATACCATGTCATGAATGAGTTTTTTGTCTACATTATTCCATTATTTGAGGAGGCGTTATGCCATCTATTTGACACCTTGCTTTAACTTAGAAAACTTGTATGTTAAAAACATTATGTGAGGTGCTTGATTGAAATGGATAATTTCATGCTACCCAAATTAATTCAAGTTTGTGCCTTATAATTATTTTGAAATAAACCATCATTACATATTTTTGGAGTGATAATGTCATTAATCTATCCAAATTATTTCATATACTTGTCTTGTTTTATGTCCAAATTATCATTATTTGAAACTAATCATTTGTGTCTTGTTGGATTTTTTTTTAGCATAGTCACATTATTCAAATTTATGTAGTGTGTTGGTCGTCAAAACCCTATTTTACCTAAGTTGATTCTTTGATTAACTTTTATAAGTTTGGATCCAAACATTGATTGATTTTAGTTTAGGTTTTGACACGCAGTGGTTGATACACAGATCTTTCTCTTTTGGGTTGCATAAATTAGGTTAATCCATTACTCAAATTTGGAAACTTTATTATTTGTGTCTTTATTTGAAAGAATAATTCCATCTTCAAAGTGCCTTTTTTTTTGTGTTTTATACTTATTTGATCATGTTTATGTCTAGAATCAAGTGCCTAGTCTTTACCAACATGTTTCAAGTTTGATAGATTAATATCATCATACTTTGTTTTGAGTATAGATTTGATGCCATATTTTTCCAAAAGTCCTAGCATCATCCTTGTTTTGAGCCTATATTTTATGTTGCATTTGGCCAAAAGTCCTAGAGACTCTTTTACCTTTCCTAGTTTAGACCTATTTGGAACATCTTTGAACGTAGGCTTTGGCATCTTATCTTTAGTTCATTTTACTTGACCTTATTTGTATGAGACTTATAATGTTAGATATTTGATGTTATACTATTTTTACCAAGTCTTTGCTTAGACTTTTTGGAGATACAACTTCACTTCTTTTAACCAAGTTAGACCAAGTTTGAACCTTTTATCCTTTGGACATCCTTTTCAGATTTTGTAGAGCTCTAAGATTTTTTATGGATAGTTTTCATTGATGTGGATATATCTAGATACACTTATGGTGGAGCCATATACAATCTAAGTTATGATGGAATTCCCAAACAAAATGAATTTGATTTTTTTGAAGAATACCATTATGAAGACAATATGGTTTGTGAGAAGGATTCTTATCCTCCCTATAATACTCCATATGGGGAATATAATCAAGATCCACAAAATTCAACTGTAAATCCATACAAGGACAAGGAAGATGTTATTTTGGAAGAGGATCCATACCCTCCTTGCAATCTTAAATTTTGGGAGAAAATCCAAAATTCTCAAGCATAGGGTACATTGATCTATTCTTCAGGCTAGTTGTGGTATTATACTCACCCTTGTGTGACCAATCAATCCCCTACCTATACTGCTAACACTCTTTTAGAGTGTGTGAGCTACCAAGCTTCACAATATCTAAGGAATACCATTATCATTCTAGGACCTACTCCTTTGGTTTGTGTGAGCAACCAAGTTCCACAATGCCCCAAACTTATTCTTCTAGGACCTCATCCTTTGGCTTGTGCAAGTAATCAAGCTCTACAATGCCCCAAACTTATCATTCTAGAACCTCATCCTTTATCTTATGTGAGAAACCAAGCTCCACAATGCACTCCCAATATTATCATTCTATGACCTAGTCCTTTGTCTTATACGAGTGACCAAGCTCCAAAATGCCCCAGACTTATTCTTATAAGACCTTGTCCTTTTGTTTGTGTGAGTAACCAAGATCCAAAATGCCTCAGACTTATTATTTTAGGACCTCATCCTTTGGCTTGTATGATATTTGAAGCTCCAAAATTCCCTCCCAATATTGTCATTCCAGGACCTCATCCTTTGTCTTGTACGAGCAATCCAACTCCACAATGCCCTCCCAAGCTTATCATTTTAGGACCTCATCCTTTGGCTTGTGTGATCAATCAAGCTTCATAATGCCCTAGAATTTCTTTACCAGGACTTCATCCTTTATCTAACCACTAGTCACTATTCAACTCTTGCCATCTATTCCCAACTTAAAAAAACCCCAGCCAATTATCTAGCCCCAATCGAGCCAATCAATACCTCAATAACCAAGCCAATCATTTGAGGACCAAGATGTATTAAAAACTAGAATTTTACAACCAATAATAACTCAAGGCTAAGAAAACCAACCAATCCAAGATGTTTTTATTAAAACAACTGTTGACAAAATTTTGGCCTTTCAGGCCAAAATTGGGTACCCTTATTTGAAACCGTAGCCACCTAAGTCTATACCTTTGGCTAGGTCCAATATGTAGATTTTCTTTAGAAGAAGTGTTCTTTGACAAAGCTCACAACAAATGTACAAGTCTAATTCTATAAAAAAAATGGTTTTGGTATTTTCCTAAGCCTTTGC
Source organism: Torreya grandis (assembly GCA_037957365.1). Taxonomy (NCBI): domain Eukaryota; kingdom Viridiplantae; phylum Streptophyta; class Pinopsida; order Cupressales; family Taxaceae; genus Torreya; species Torreya grandis. The sequence goes on along the minus strand of JARHVA010000709.1, from coordinate 1,146,538 downwards.
ATAGTAATCCTTTCAGGTCTTTTGCTTTTGACTAAGTGTTATTTCTTTTAGGATTTTCATTCAGCCAAGTGTCAAATTCTTTCAGATAATTTATTCGAGATAGATTTCTTGAAGATGAAGACTAATTCCTTTAGGAAAATTATTTACACAATTTCCATGAATGAAATTTTTAGGCTAAGGGATCATTTTCAACTTTTTTGAAGGGTAACTTAAAAAAAAAATTTAAAGGGGCACTTTCAAAAAAGCTTGAAAGAATGGGAGTGAAAAACAAGTCTCAAAAGAATTATTCAAGTGTAGAAGTTCTGAAAGTCATCTTCAACTTTCTAAAGGGGAATTTCCAAGTGCCAAAGGGTCATTTATAGATTTCTGAAGGACCATTTCCTTCGTTCAAAGAGCAAAAAAGACAAAATTTTGAAGGGCCAAACAAAAAGTCTAAAGGAATTCTTTGAAAAAGATTGTCTAAGGAATTCTTTTAAAAAACTTGTTTGCATTGAAAGGAGGTCAAAGCCTAATTCTTTTGGACATTTTGTCTAATAAAAAGGAAACAAAAGTCTTGAAATATTGTTCAAGAAAATTATTTGTAAGAATTTCCAAGAAAGAGCTTGAATGGATTCTTTCGAGAAAACTGCCAAGAAAAAAAATTTGAAAGAGAAAAGTGTCGAAACAAAGTAATAGCAGGAAAAGTTTTTGAGGAATAAATTATTTTAGAAAGATTATTGTAGGGAAATAGAATTTTTATGGAAACAAATGTTTGAAATAAATACCTAAGGAGTGATGGCCCCATAAATTTCAATTTCAAACTATGAAAACTAGCCATTGGAGTCAAAAAAGGCTTGGTGGGAACCTGAGGGCAAATATGGAAGTAACAAATGGTAAGATCCTAAGCATCTGGTGCATAAACAAAGCAAGAAAAAAGTGGATAGGTCTATGTTTGGATCATTATCGGTAACCTAGAGGTAGTTACTTGTGCCAATTCTAAAGGTTTTATGCCACTTTTTGCCATTCTTATGATTGGTTTCAAATGAGTAGACTCCTAACATGGTATAATTCACCCCACCTCTCTTTCACATGAAAATGTAACTTATTTTCTCAAGGTGACACATGTCCAAGTGACTTTTGGACTTCCTTTGCTTGCTCCACTTTTCAAAGCTATAAATATGCATTCTCTTCACTCATTTGAGTAGCCTCCACTACTTATTGGGAAAACTCTAGCCAGATTTTTACTTTAAAAACTCTTGAAGAAATATAAAAGTGTTGTTGCCACTCATATGTTGTAATATTAAGTAATGACTTAAATCTTGTTGGTCTAGTCTAGTGAAATATTGTCTTTTCTAGCTTGTACTCTTAATGGTTTGCTAATTTTTAGAAAGGAGATTGTTATAGGTCTTTGTTAGTATTCTTTTTTAAGTGGAGAGATATCCTAGAAGTGGTCTATTATTGTGTCCCTATTTTGAATCATTCATTCCCTTCTTAAGAATCATATACATTCTTGAATATAGCATATAAAACATTGATGCAGTAATGAATCCTGAGTTATGAGTCTTGTGTGAGAAACACCTTGTTTGTCTTTAAGTAATGGTTTCAGTAAATTAGGAGGAAATTATACATTGGTGCATCATCATTTGGTTTCTTATCTATTTTCCTTAACCCTTTTCATACATAGTTGTTAAGTTCGACAAAGATCTTTAAAGGTACATCAAGGGGAGCTAGCCCCTTATCTAGAGATTCATCTCAACAAAATTGTCACCTATAGCAAGAGAGATGACTCCATTGTACAACTTGGATGAGGATATTTGAGCATCTCCTCAAGGGTGTGAATCCAAGTTATAATAGTTTTTGGCACACCCAGTGGGACAATTTGTCTAAGGAGTTGAAGAATTCTTAGTGTGTTCTTCAATCAATCAGCCTTTTGGAGGCATTTCAATCAACACCAATGGTGACTCTGAGTTGAATCAGTTGGTCAAGAAGCCCCAGTGCATAAAAAAATCATATTTGGTATGTATAATTCCATTTTTGAGAAGTATGGCCCTTATGTTCTTTTATATAGTTTTGATCAAGCTCATGTTGTTCATGGATTCACCTTAAGCAGCTCTCTTAATTGTCCTTCTCCTAGTCAATCCAAGAGTGCTTGGGAGATAATTTTAGAGTTTGAGAAGAAAATGTTAGAGATATATATGTTGAATAAGAAAAATAGATATCATCAAGAGATAATGTACAAGGATAAGTGCTTGTTTAGACAAGCTCAAGCCATGCAATCCATGAAGGAGAAACTAGTAAGATGGATGAGTCAATCCATTCAAGGCAGTCAACTTTGTATGCCTTTTTCCATCCCAAAGCAAACTTCTCCTATTTGAAATAAATCCTCCTCTTGTACCTTAAATCCTTTCTATCAAATAACACTTGATCACTAAAATAAAATGAGCCAACCTTATAACCCATCTAATGCATTAACTACTCTTGTTGTTAATCTTTTGCACCTAATAATCCAACACCAAAGGACATTAGAACAATCTTATATGGAAACTAACTATGTCAATTCCTTATATTGTGAGCCCTCCTTTTAAATAAGTCATCATATCTCCTTTGGAAAATAACACATCCATCCTCAAGCAATTATTCCTATGCATGTGTAAACTCTTCTTAGTCTCCCTCAACCTCCTCCAGTCCTTCAACATGATGTCAATATTCGAGGTTTGATAAATGTCTATCATGAACTAGCTCAAGACCTTGAGAAAGATGAAGTTTCTACCTATCCTCAAGTAGAGAGTTCCAATCCTAAGATTATGATTTGGAATAAAATAGTGGAATCATGGGGTAAGAAATAAGAGAAGAGTATTGTTCAAGAGCGTGAAGTGGAAAATATAGCTAGTCTTCCTCAAGTCCCTCCCACCCTTCCTCAAGAAACCTCTTATTTTCCATGTTAAACCTCTCATACTCCTCATCATTATGACACATATGATCTCCAAGAAAGACTCTTCCAAGAGAATCTAGCCAAATAGATTGAATAATTAGATTCAAGAATAAGGTTGCTTAGTCAAGGTGTAATGGAAGGTTTATACCCAATAGAAGATCCCATGTCTAAACACACCCCATCTACACCCATTAAAGATATTTATCAAGCTACATCTAATGTGGATGAAGTTTTATTCAAGTGGAAGGAAGAGAATCAATTGATTTTAGCCCAAGGTTTACTTATTCTTCCTCATGAGCTTCTCAAAGAACACCCAACTTCTCATTCCCAATCTAATTTTAAGCTCACAGTTCTTGCATCTTTTCAAAGTACATTACTAAGTCCTCTCCTTCATCCCACACTCCATTTTCACTTCCATACTCTAACTCCTGCATTTCAAACTCATGAACCTATCCATTCACCCTTCACTTCATTCCCTTCTAAAGAGGGACCTGTTTTGAGGGAGGCAAGTGAGCAAGAAAAAATGCATTTTTTTGTTGATCAAGAGGCTATTATAAGTGATGATGAAGATTATATCATTATAGTTACTCCTTATTAGTATCATATTGGTGATCATCATCATGAACATGAAGTGGAAGGCATTATCAAAGATGAACAATGTAGTCAAATCATATTTCAAGAGGTAGTTATTCTAGGAGGTTTTCATGAGAATAAGGCTGAAGAAGTGACTATTGAAGGTGGAATTATTCAAGGAGAAGATATAGGTCACACATACATGAAATTTTTTTAATATTATGAAGATTAGATTGACAAACTTCACTTGTCAATGTTGGATGGAGAATGTAAGCATAGTGAGCTTTCTTTCCCTTTGTTTGATGAACCTTCTTGTTGCTTTAATGAAGATAATGACTAGACCATGGGACCTGAGTTGAATAAGGTTCAAGATCATGTTGGTAAGTAGCTAAATAATCCTATTTGTGAATAATAAGGAGAAGGATCACATTGGTTTGATAGAAACATTGAGGAAGGAATTTTTTAGCAATAAAATGATGATTTTTGGAATAATTTATAAAGATTTTGCCTCAGTTCAAACATAACACCATCCACCCTTCCCCTAGAGAGCCATGAGGAAGTAAGTGATTATTTTGACAAGCTTCTCAAAGAGATAGAAAATAATGAGTTGATCCATGATACATACCAAGAGAGCCATGAGTCAAATGAGCCCTATAATGATGATATTGTAGTCATTGATGCCTTGATGGACTACACCAGCATGAAGGACCAACATGAAACATACCTCAAAGATTAATATGAATACATTGATGTGGAATATATGTTTGAAATTGATGCATTGGAATACATGATAATCAAAGTGGCAAATAAGAAGGGTGAGTCACCAAGTTATCACTCTAAGAAGCTACCTGGTTACCACCATGAGGTTTCTTGTCATGAAAGAGACCTAAGAAGCTTCCCTTTTGATCTAGGAGGAGGAGAAACATATCAGGTTAGATGCATATATTAGTTTTCTTTCAGTTGTGACTTATTTTTCCCCTAAGTGTTTATGCACATATGTGTGTCTTATGAGTTTGCTTGCTTGTTGTGTATGTCCTTTCCCTTTGTGTGGTTAAGGTGGTAACTAGTTGTCTTGTTGATCGAGTTTTGAATCATGGTCAAGGTTTCTTGTTTATTTTAGTCTTTAGATGACTCTATAAGCCCAATGGACTGAAGAGGCTACTAGTCTAGTTAGTATAGTAGGCATACTACCCCTGCGAGTCACCAATTTGTTGACCAAATTTTGGCTCTTCATGCCAAAATTGGGCACCCCTATTTTCTTCAAAAGAAGTGTTCTTTGACAAAGCCCACAACAAATGTATAAGTCTAATTCTTTTAGAAAGTTTGGTTTTGGTATTTTGTTAAGCCTTTGCATAGTAATCCTTTTAGGTCTTTTGCTTTTGACTAAGTGTTATTTCTTTCAGAGTTTTCATTCAGACAAGTGTTGAATTCTTTTAGATAATTTATTTGAGATAGATTTCTCGAAGATGAAGACTAATTCCTTCAGGAAAATTGTTCACATAATTTATCTGAAGGACCTTTTTAGGCTAAGAGATCATTTTTAACTTTTTTGAAAGGTAGTTTACAACTTTTCTGAAAGGGGCACTTTCAAAAAAGCTCAAAAGAATGGGAATGAAACACAAGTCCCAAAGGAATTATTCAAGTGCAGAAGTTTTGAAATTCATCTTCAACTTTTTGAAGGGGCATTTCCAAGTGTTAGAGGGTCATTTATAGATTTCCAAAGGACCGTTTCTTTCGGGTAAAGGGCAAAAAAGACAAAAGTCTAAAGGGCCAAATAGAAAGTTTGAAGGAATTCTTTCAGAAAGATTGTCCAAGGAATTCTTTCAGAAAGATTGTCCAAGGAATTCTTTCAAAAAACTTGTCCACATCAAAAAGAGGTCAAATCCTAATTCTTTCAAAAAACTTGTCCACATCAAAAAGAGGTCAAATCCTAATTCTTTCAAAAAAATTATCTAATACAAAGGAAAAAAAAGGTTCAAAATATTATTCAGGAAAATTTTCCATAGGAATTGTAAACAAAGAGCCTAAATGAATTCTTTCAAGAAAAGTGTTGAGATAAAAAGTCTGAAAGAGAAAAGTGTTGAAACAAAGTGACCTTGGGAAAATTGTCTTAGGAATGAATTCTTTTAGAAAGATGGTCTAAGGGAAATAGAATTATAAGGGAAACAAATGTTTAAAATAAATACCTAAGGATTGATGTCCCCATAAACATCAATTTCAAACTATAAAAACTAGTTATTGGAGTCAAAAAAGGCTTGCTAGGAACCTAATGGCAAATGTGGAAGTAATAAATGGTAGGATCCTGAGCATTTGGTATATAGACAAATCAAGCAAAAAGTGGATAGGTCAATGTTTTGGGTCATTACTACTAGCCTAGAGGTAGTTACCTATGCCAATTTTGAAAGTTTTATGCCAATTTTTGCCATTCTTATGACAGGTTTTGAATGATATAATTTGGTTTCTTCACTCAAAGGCAAGGAGAGTGCAGATAAAATTGTAAAATAACTTGACTACAAAAATACATCATGAGGTGGTTCATGCATGAGATTATTGAGCTAAATGGAAAGGTAAATGTGCTACAACATGGCATATTTTTCCCCACCTCTCTTTCACATGTAAATGTAACTAATTCTCTCAAGGTGATACATGTGCAAGTGACCTTTGGACTTCCTTTGCTTATTCCACTTCTCAAAGCTTTAAACATGCATTCTCTTAGCTCATTTGAGTAGCCTCCACTAGTTATTGGGAAAAATCTAGATAAATTTGTACTTGAATAACTCTTGAAGAAATATACAAGTCTTGTTTCCACTCATATGTTGTAATATTAAGTAATGACTTGAATCTTGGTGGTCTAGTCTAGTGAAAGATTGTCTTTTCTAGCTTTTACTCTTGATAGTCTACCAATTTACAGAAAAGAGATTATTACAGGTCTTTATTAGTATTCTTTTCTAAGTGTATAGATATCCTAGAAGTGGTCCATGATTTTATCCCTCTTTAGAATCATTCATTCCCTTCCTAAGAATCATATACATTCTTAAATATAGCATATGAAATATTGATGCAATAATGAATCTTGAGTTGTGAGTCTTGTTTGAGAAACACCTTGTTTGTCTTGAAGTAGTGGTTTGAATCAATTAGGAGAACATTATGCATTGGTACATCACTATTTGGTTTCTTAGTGATTTTCATACATAGTTGTTAAGTTAGAGAGAGATCTTTAAAGGTGCATCAAGGGGAGCTAACCCCTTATCTAGAGATTCATCTCAGCAAAATTGTCACCCATAGTAAGAGAGATGACTCCATTGTGCCACTTGGATGAAGAGAGTTGAGCATCTCCTCAAGGGTGAAAATCCAAGTGACAACACCAATTATTTGTGATGATTCAACCTATGATGATTCACCTTCTAATCCTATGCCTGTTGTCGAGGAGTCTCACTCTGACAAGCCAGTCTTTATTGAGTCACTTCCTAATGATTATAACCACCTTTGGGTAATTCATTACCTCAAACATATGCCTATTTTTTAAAAGCCTCCCCTTGATAAGCCAGTCTCTAGGGAGTTGTATCTTGACTATATTTCCATTATTAAGGAGACTCACTTAGACAAATTAGTCTTTGTGGGGCCCATCATGCTATTATAAACCATTACTTGTCCTTTACCAAAAATTCAACAAAACATCATTATATCAACATCCAAATTAGATAAAGATTTAGAATTAGTGTCAGGAATCTAGAACAACAAACATGCTCTGATACCACTCGTTAGGATCTTGCTCCTCAGAAAGAGCATAGTATGATTACCAAATATAAGCAATTGAATATGCGGAAATAACCAGAAACACAAGTAACTAGAATTCACCAATAGCACAAAATATGAGAGACAATACACTATCTTGTATTAACACTATACAGAAAAGAATACATCAAAGAGCCGCCACACTCTTTCACCTTACAGAGATTCGCCACACCTCAAGTGTACAATAATTCTTCTCACACACACTCTCCTACACAAAAAACGGTCCCAACAACCAACTCACACACAGAATTGGTGTTCACCTCACCAACCAGTCAGTAATAACCCTGCCGGTACACCAAGCACTCTATAGCACTTCAAGCTGATCTCTCATGAACTTGCAACCTGCAATTTAAAGACCAAACTTACATGTAGATCCCCAATGAGCTTGCAACAACCTGAAACTCATAGATCTTACAACTAGAAGGAACTCTTCATTTCTATCTCATGCCTTAAACAATACATGCCAATGGGTCTATAAATAGATCCCTAACTCAAACAATAACTTAGACTCTTAATTTAGACAATTATCCTCGCAACCCAAGACTCTGGGTGGTCTTAACATGCAAACTCATCGTTCACTTAACTAACTGTCCATGAAATGAACACTTCGGGAACACACAGGCGACCGACGCCGGTCCCTGCTAGTCTGGTTCTGCCGACGTCGGCCGACTTCCTGCCATCGCCGGTGGCCTTCTGCACTGGACTCTGCCGACGTCGGTCCTGCTGCCGACGCCGGTTCCTGTAGAACTCAGCAACCATCTGTTCCTCAGTTTGCAAAGGTTGAATCTTTTAGCTCCACAACCTAACAATCTCCCACTTGGAGATAAACAACTGCAACCTGTACCTGTACCTGTACACCGTCTAGTTTGTTCCCTTGGCTTTGTATCCCTTCCTCAAGATCACTCTTGAAGACCAACCACCACAAAATCTGTGGTGCAAAATCTGTCATCCAAATTACCTGCCACATCCGCATCTACAACCATGTAGATAAAAGAACTTGACCCTGCATAGCATGTGCACCTGCTGCTGGTCCCACTGAACTGCCCTTCAGTATTACTCTCCCGGATTGACTCCAAACTTGTGATAACTCCCACTGCTTGGGAAAACTCAGGTTTAGTACATACCATGCACTCAACCTCATTATGTGAATCAAGACACCTGTTCTATGAACTGTCTAACCATCGGCGTGCTAACCGGCTTCACACAATCATCCTGAAACAAAGTCAACAAGACCTCCATGTCTCTAGAACACACTCATGCCAAAGAATCTTGCTGCTCCCAGATTCTCCATGACAAACCCCTGAAATAGCTTTACCTTTAGTTCAGTAATACCTGTATATGTAACCCTGCAACAAGCACATCATACAGAAAATAGAATAGTGTAGCTAATACTATCCAACCTGGTAAAGAGAAACACAATGATCAAACCTCCATTGCCCTACAGCTAATACAAGATCATATACCCTGATCTTCCATCTCACGTATCCATTTCCGCTCTTCTTCATCCTCAACATCCATTCGTCTCTCAGTGCTTACTTCCAGCTGGCAACACTACCCAAAACACCTGTTTGGTTCTCCTCCAAGGAATCACATCCTCATCCATGCCAAGCTCCCACTGTTTCCTAGATCTACCTGTTCTGCTTCTTCAACAACTTCCTGGTCCTATGCCATAAGTGAGCAACAAGTAGTGTAAAGAAGGGAAATGACGAATTTAAGAACTTACTTACACCTTCAGTCCTCCATATGGGCGCTTGAGACTCCATGACAACTCGCTGTCCACCCAAAATTCGTCTCAGTAACCGATGCCGGTCACATCTCAGTCTATAGCCGACCGATGTCGGTTCCCTGCGACTGCCTCTCTGCCGACGTTGGTTTCCCCTGGCCGACGCCGATCTCTTTCTGCCCTGAGTCACCGACGTCAGGCTGCACATAGCCGACGTCGGTCCCTGTCTAGACACCGACGCCGGTTTTCCTGCCGACATCGGTCTCTGTGTTTTTCTTGTGAGACCTGACTTTTTCCCGCGAGCTCTTTTTGGATCAAAACCTTGTCCAAATCACCCTTGCTCTGCTCAGAATTCCTCTGCACCTTATGCTGAACTCTGTCCATCACTTTCTCCTTGAAAACCAAGGCTTTCCCGTTCTTGTCACTAACATCAGATTCCTCAAGAAACCTTACCTTCTTCTTCTGTATACAGAAACCATGATCCATGCCTTCCAAATCTGAAAGCATACTCTTTGACTCAAGAACCAGTATCTCCTTCTTATCTATGTGACCAAGCCTATCAGGCCACATCTCTGAATCTACAGCAGAAGTAGATAACCCAGAAAGAGAATCAGTAAAACAAGTAGATAGATAAAGCGTACCTACTTTCTTACCTCTAGCTACAACAAGTGTACCCTTGGTAACCTTCCAAGAGTCCGCTGTGAGAGTTACTGTGCAACCCTCTTCACCCAAACTTCTAACAGAAATCAGATTCCGCTTCAGAACTGTGACATGCATGACCTCCTTTAACACCCATGTGTCACCTGTCTGCAATTTCAGCTTCACTTTGCCTTTGCCAACAATCTGACAAGGCTTACCATCCCCTACACAAATTTTTCCAAAGTCTCCCTGGACATACTCATGAAAAAATTCCCTATGTGGGGATGCATGAAAAGAGGCACCAGAATCTAATACCCAAGATTCTACTTTATCCAAAGAACATACCAGAGCATCCTGTGCAACGTAACCCGCAACATCTGCTTCTTCTCCATGTTATTCATGATGATCTTCACCCGATCTGCAATCTCTCTTTAAGTGCCCTTGCTTTCCACATTTCCAGCAGGTTATTCTGCCATACCTGGACTTGGATCTTTTGCCTATCTTCGACCTTGATCTTCCACGCTCTGTCCTCTCTCTTGGCCTTCCTCTTCCTTCAACACTCAAAGCATCTCCAGATGATTCACCTATGCTTTTCCTGCGTATCTCTTCATTCAAGATCACACTCACAACATCATCCACTTTTAAGACTTTTGAAGGAGACACAGTATTAGAAACTGCCATTACCAAACCTTCCCAACTTTCAGGTAATGAACACAAGATTAAGAGAGCTCTAAGTTCATCATCAAATACAATATTAACTAAACTTAACTGGTTTACCAAACCATGGAAATCACTAAGATGGCTATGAACAGATCCACCTTCCAACATTTGCAAATTAAATAAACGCTTCATAAGAAATACCTTGTTTAAAGCCAAGGGTTTTTCATACAAATTTGCCAAAGATTTCATCAACTCCACCGTTGTCTTACACTGTGATAAGCTGGAAATCACAGATGAATCAAGACTCAATCTAACAGATCCCAGAGCCTTCCGATCAAGAACCTCCCATTCTTCGTCTTTCATATCCAAGGGTTTGCTAGCAACCCCACCCAACGGTAAGTACAAATCTTTCTGATACAGATAGTCCTCAATCTGCATCCTCCATAATTGGTAGTTCTTGCCATTAAACTTTTCCATTCGTAGTTGACTGCTTTCTGCCATTGCTCAACTCCCACTCAAACAGAAACCCTGTGAGTAACCTGTAATCAAAACACACTACCCAGATCTACACCAATCTGTTAGTATCCCAACCAAAAGCTCTGATACCACTTGTCAGGAATCTAGAACAACAAACATGCTCTGATACCACTCGTTAGGATCTTGCTCCTCAGAAAGAGCACAGTATGATTACCAAATATAAGCAATTGAATATGCGGAAATAACCAGAAACACAAGTAACTAGAATTCACCAATAGCACAGAATATGAGAGACAATACACTATCTTGTATTAACACTATATAGAAAAGAATACATCAAAGAGCCGCCACACTCTTTCACCTTACAGAGATTCACCACACCTCAAGTGTACAGTAATTCTTCTCACACACACTCTCCTACACAAAAAACAGTCCCAACAACCAACTCACACACAGAATTGGTGTTCACCTCACCAACCAGTCAGTAATAACCCTGCCGGTACACCAAGCACTCTATAGCACTTCAAGCTGATCTCTCATGAACCTGCAACCTGCAATTCAAAGACCAAACTTACATGTAGATCCCCAATGAGCTTGCAAAAACCTACAACTCATAGATCTTACAACTAGAAGGAACTCTTCCTTTCTATCTCATGCCTTAAACAATACATGCCAATGGGTCTATAAATAGATCCCTAACTCAAACAATAACTTAGACTCTTAATTTAGACAATTATCCTCGCAACCCAAGACTCTGGGTGGTCTTAACATGCAAACTCATCGTTCACTTAACTAACTGTCCGTGAAACGAACACTTCAGGAACACACAGGCGACCGACGCCGGTCCCTGCTAGTCTGGTTCTGCCGACGTCGGCCGACTTCCTGCCGTCGCTGGTGGCCTTCTGCACTGGACTCTGCCGACGTCGGTCCTGCTGCCGACGCCGGTTCCTGTAAAACTCAGCAACCATCTGTTCCTCAGTTTGCAAAGGTTGAAGCTTTTAGCTCCACAACCTAACAATTAGAGTCAAGTTTTATTTTTGAACCAACATTAGATTTAGCATTAGAAGTAAAATCAATGTTAGTCTCAACATGGGATTCAAAGTCCTTTGAATCAGATTTAGGTTCAAAATTAGAATATGTTTGTGGTTGTTACAACATTGTTATACATGCATGCCTCATAGATCAATTTCAATACATTTGTGATCCTTCTACAGTTTTTGAGGATGATTGATTTAGATTCAACACAAATTTTCCTAGTATCTTCTACGAAGATTGTGTAGCCTCTCCCCATTCCATTACCAGTCCACATGCCATTACCACCAACCAACATATCCATATTATTAGCATTCAACCTCCCACAAGTGTTGATTAGGACTTATATAATCACACCTTATTAAAATACATCCATGGTAACATGTCAGTTGAATAATAGTAGGGAGGCCAAGACCAAATCCATGAAAAAGAAGAACAATCTCTTAGTGAAACCTTTTCAGAGGTGATAGGGTACAATCAAAGTTTAAACTTAGCATCTTCTAGTAAAACCTTTTTGGAGGTGCTAGAAGACAATTAAAGTCAAAAGTTAGCATTCCTTAGTGAAACCTTCTTAGAGGTTCTATGAGATAATCAAGATAACTTCATTGGTGAAAACCTATTTGAGGTCCCATTAGTTGAGTGCAAAATTTCTTCATTACTTGATGAAGACAAAATCAAAGATTAAATAAAAATAGCTTCCAATCTACATCATAATCAAATGGTATCTACTCTCAAGCCTAAATAATATAAAAATTGATGGTCTTATTGAGAGCATATTTAAAAGTCTTTGGCCCCACCACATCCAAAGTTATGCCAAATCTAGAATCATCAACATTGTGTGTGTCTAAAAATATTGATCTTCATTTATTTCCCAACCATCATACATTCCATTAGCATCCTCCATTTCATTTCCAAATCAAACCTATAATCCAATATTTATCCCTATCTACCATCCTTGGTTATACTTTCCTTTATAGAGGCTACAAAAATACCTTGTCTCAATGTTCAAAGGAAACATAATCAATAACCAACAAAGATCACAAAAATATTCTTGGCATCTAAATCTATAACCATTTATTGATAGAGAAGATATTTAGATGAGGTGTGGGATATCAATTTACAAGATTAATTATTCTAGTTGTATAATTTATTGATTAGGATAAGCATCTCCACATCAGTAGGAACAACAGAATCATCTACCATACCCAGGTCAAACACATCCAAAACCATCCACCATCATCAGCCAAAAACATGTACCATGTCATTTTAATTTGACATTCCTTTTTCCATTATCTCATACCTTTCCATTCACCCTATCATTTGGGGTCAACCCTCTTACCATTCTACCATCTTATCACTTTGCCATTCTACTATTTTGTTCTACTATCCTATCACATTTTCATTATAGCATTTCCTTTTCTATCAACCAAAGCCTATTTTTATTCATCCTATCATCCAATCACTTTTCCTTTCACTTATTTATCCTATAATTCCATTTTATAAACCTAACATGTTTTGATCCTACCTACCTATCTTGTTTGACCTTGGTTCATCCATTGGTTCACTTTTAGCCAACATATTCAGATCAATTTCAGCACTTGTTTCAAGTATTCTAGATAGAGGCCATATATTATAATAGTAACATAGAAGTTTTGCCATTTTCATCCTCAATTTATTATTTAGTTATATATCATGTTTGTTTTTATGGGCCTAATTATAACCACCTCTAGGCAAATTAGTGTCTTACTAGTCTTGTTACTAATTATAACCACCTACGGGCAAATTAGTATCATTGATTTGAGCCATTGTATCCTAGTTATAACCAATTATGGGGAAAATAGGGGAAATAATTATTTATTGTTACTTGACATACCAACTTGTCATTCATGTGTCATATTGTGCCATTATGCCAACTATGCCTATTTTATTTGAATTAGCTGCTACACTAGTCAGATTCCTCCACTGTAAGGTGGAAATACTATGACCTGAGGCCATTTTGGGATTATATGGGCCATGATCAATACTTTTTGAGGTCATCTCATTCCCCCTTTGCCATTACACTCTCATCATTTTATGAGCATTCATTCAAGTTAGCCATACTCTCACTATTTTATAAGCTTGGACCGTTTAGTGTCTCATAATTCTCAATTGAGTTGAGATACCTATAAAATCCCAAAAATATTCAAAAATTTAAAAATCCAAAAACATTTGTCCTATTTAAGCCTAATCAGTCATCCTTGATCCACCCTATTGGGGAAAATCCATTATTTGAATGCTTTTTTTTGCTTTTGCTTGTTTACTTTCCTATTTATTTTCTTTCTTTGTCTATTTGTTTGTTTTCTCGCTTGCTTGTTTACTTTCAGTAATGTTGCCTTGACTCAGTTTATATGTGTTCATTGGGTGATTCCTTACACATTATTCTTTATTCCATCCATATTCATACGTCAACATTATCATCATGGTCTTTATCATTATTACATTATTTTTATTATTTATTAGATCGAGAGTTATTCCTTATGCATGTTTAGGTAAAGTTCTCATGGTTTTTATATCGTGAGGCATACCATCATGTGTTACATCAAAAATTAGCTTAGAAAGTCTTACAAGAAATGGAGTGGCAGAGAATTCTCCTTAGTAACCTTGGAAAATCCTTCCATCCATCTTGATCAAATCAACACATTAACCATTCTAGTTACGTCAATTCTAATCAAGATAAGAATTTCCTCATTAGTAGTTATAACTAAATCATTTCCATTAATCAATTCATATTATTATATTCATCTCTTTCATCACTTTGTATATCCTCATGTGCCTGGTTGTTTGTGGCTTCTTCAATCATTAGGCCAATGCATCTACATTTGTGTCCCCTCATCCTTAATCTATATAATAGGTCATATCCATGAGTTATGCTTGCCATCTACCCTATTAAGGCATAATCACACATTTTTATTCCATCCTAGTCATCTTAATGATTATAACCACCTATGGGTAAATCATTATTTTATTTTTTTACTCGACATCCCTCTAGGCCATTGCCACTACTTATAACTTCCTTTAGGTAAATTAGTGTTGTAACCTTTGCTATTAATTATAACTACCTTTTATTAAATTAGTACTTTTTTAAAATCAATGCATGCAAGCATTTTATTATTTGGATTAATCTCACCCATGGGCTACTCTCATTATTCTTCTGGATTATTTTTAAGGGACCATCTATCAAACATGTGATGGCCACTCCCTCAAGGGGGCATCATTATAGGCTTTCCAAACATTATTTGGAGCATTTTATTCAATCATCATCTTCTTTTTGGCATATAAGCCTTTTTATCATTATTTGAGAAGACATTATTGTGCCTATAGTTTGCAAAATCTTCCCAAACAGGGGCAAACTGTAGATATATAAAATTAGCCACCAATGGCTTCATACCCAATTTTGGATCAATTATTACCAACCTTTACACATCTATCCTAAGAATTTCCAAACATATTAAATTTGGCTTCATAACATGCAATTTGGCCTAAAAATCAATTAAATAGAGCAAATGCACACATCAATTCAATCAACACTTGGAAATGTTCAAAAATCCTAAAAATAATTAATCAAATTCAAAAATAAAATCAAGTTCCTAAATTAAATTATCCATTAGCAATTAAATGAACTATCAAAAAGGAAATTCAAAAATCAAATAATGTCAAAGGAATTCATAATTACCTTTTTGTGAGTTGTCAAATATCCAAAATATCCCACCCATGCCTTTTTATTGCTAATCATGATCATTTAACACCTTTTAACTCCATCGAGGTTAATTAACTCACAAAGGTAAAGGTTTGAACCCATTCCAAGCCCCAACTACACTTTAACTCACCTTGGGTTGAGGTTAGTTGTTAAACCTATAAATGCAAACATTTGCCTCTCCATTTAAAGAGCTTGAATATAGTTCCTAAATTGAATTATCCATGAGCAATTAAATGAATTATCAAAAAGGAAATTCAAAAATCAAAGAATATCAAAGGAATTCATAAGTACCTTTTTGTGAGTTGTCAAATATCTAAAATATCCCACCCATGCCTATTCATTGGTAATCATGTCCATTTGACACTTTTTAACTCCATCAAGGTTAATTAACTCACAAAGGTAAAGGTTTGAACCCATTCCAATCCCCAACTACACCTTAACTCACCTTGGGTTGAGGTTAGTTTCTAAACCTATAAATACAAGCATTTACCTCTCCGTTTAAAGAGCTTGAACATAATAGTGTTATAATGTAGGTTTTTGAGAAAGTTTACATAAACATAGTGTTATAATGTCAAAATCATAATCTAAGCCATAAAGATACATCAATAAAGCATGATCCAAACAACCATGGTGCCAAGGGGAGAAGGAGCCACACAACCCCATTTGCCAAATATATATTGAGCATAAGCCAAGCAAGCCAAATGAAAAAATCTCTTGGGGAATTCAAAGAATTGGTAAGGACTAGTGTAATTTATTTTCATTTTGAGTTGTGCTTTTTCAATTATTTTTCTTCACCATGCTCCTCCCCTTGATCTAGGTAAGATATTGTTAAGCTTATTAGTGTGTTTGTTTTCATTTTGATTTCTTTTCATTGTGAAGCTAACATGTGATCTCACCACCCTTATTGGATTTCTTGATCACATTATTGAGATATTATTTATTGAGATAATGCTAGATTCAAACTGGTATAATGATAGGTTGATAGAAAAATGATGATAATTACTAGGTTAAAACTATCAAAGTTATAAGATAACAACAGGTGTTGAATTTAAACCAATAGGATGATGAGTGTAAGCAAGATGATGATGGGTATCAAATTTAAACTATTAGAGTGATAGGATGTAAATATTTTACCAAGAGAGGGATCCCTACTAGTAAATTTTGACTACGACTAGCTCAAGGTAATGGCTTAGACAAGTTTGCTATATGTAGATAAGGTTGATATTGACAAGTGTGTTTTTTCAAGAATACAAGAGAAACTATGATGGGTTTAAACTATGTCAAGAACTATAATTATGTCTTAGTATCAGGGTTGATTCCAAGGTATAGATAAGTTTAATGCATGAGTAGAGTGATCACAT
Organism: Torreya grandis; assembly: GCA_037957365.1. Taxonomy (NCBI): domain Eukaryota; kingdom Viridiplantae; phylum Streptophyta; class Pinopsida; order Cupressales; family Taxaceae; genus Torreya; species Torreya grandis. Next base: position 1,129,631 of record JARHVA010000709.1, on the reverse strand, counting down.
AAACCAAGTAGGTACGCACCACAATGTAGTTGAAAGAAAATGAAACCAATATGTGAGAATATCGCACAAGACAAAATAGGATACAAAATAATACTATTCCATTAATAAATATCATAAATGTGAGATGTCAATATAGGAGAGTGCATGTGTAAATCCTCCCTAGAAATCTCCATGAAAATTAGTCAAAGAGCTAAGAATATAAGAGTAACTCTCATACCTAGAATAGTCAGTCAAGGGAGTTACTTATTATTCCTTTGGTTAAAATATAACTCTAAGTACACCTAAGAAATCTTATCCATAAAAGCAATAAAAATTCAAGTGAGGGAAAAAATCTCATAATAAATAAATATGTGAAAATAAATAACTCATACTCTAACAACCCCCATAAGCACAACTTAGGTGGGAAGTATAAAAAAATGGGTCCCAATAACTAGGCCTAATGAGGTACCCATGTAAAAAGTAATCTCTCATAAAGTATATAAAAGGATGAAACCAAAATTTAAAAAACTCCCCCCAAAATATATTCATAAAAAGAAGAGGTTATAATCCCTCCCCCCAGAAGATGATGCTGCATCATCCCAAAACTCAAGAAGAGCCTGCAAGTGAAGAAACTTGTTCTTCATGAAAGGTTTGGTGAAGATGTATGTTGTATACTCTATCATATATAAATATATCAAATAAATAATTTACCTACGAATGGGATCTCTAATGAATTTCATGCCAATCTTTATGTGTTTGGTTCGTTGATGCTGGACCATATTCTTACAAATTGGAATAGTACTCTAGTTATCATAGTAGATGATGGTATATTGTTTGAATTGGATATTGAAATCTATGAGAATCCCCTAAATCTATATGGACTCAATGGCAACATTTATTATCCCCTATACTCTACCTCAGTAAATGATAAAGCAATAACATTCTACTTCTTACTTGACCAACTAATCATATCTAAACCAATGGAGAAACTATAACCTAAAATACACTTATGATTATGAATATTGCTAGCCCAATCTGAGTTAGTATAACCAATAAATTAAATGTCATTTCCATATTTATATTGAATCTAAAATATATGTGTGCCTTAAATGTGGATCAATATCCTCTTTGCTAATTTCTAGTGTAGTGCATGAGGTTCCTACATGAATATGGAGACTAGGCCCACTACATCTGATTTATCAAGTCTAGTATGTGTCAAGTAGATCAGGTTACCCACAAGTTATTGATACAAGTTAGCATCAACCAAAGGTGAAGTAAAATCTACCTCAATTTTGAATCCAAACCAAAAAGGATACAAAGTTAGATTACAATCAACCATGTGAAATTGATCAATTAGATTGAGAGAATACTTAAGTTGTGTAAGAGTGATCCTTGAGTCAAACTGAGCAATATGAATTATAGGGAAGTAATGTAACAAGCCTAATTCTATCATGTAAAATATGTCATGAATATCCATTTTCACTATTGTAATGGTTTATAAGAGCTACCAATGATCAAAGATCATCAATATAAAGAAATAGAATCAATAGAGAATCATCTTGCGACAAGAGATAGATGTTTAGATCTAAATGGTATCTGGTGAATCTTTCTATAAAAATTAAGGAATCCATATTTTTTTACCAATCCTAAGGGGCCTATTTAAGTCCATATATGGATTTAAAAATTCTATATACAAGGAAAAAATTCTCAATAAATCTTATCGATAGCTCCATGTAAATCTCCTCTTCAAGATCACCATGAAGAAAGGCACCCTTCATGTCCATTTGATAATCATCTTAATTATTGGCTATGGTAATAAAAAGTGTGTCTAATGGAGTTCATTTTTTTTATTGGTGTAAAGGTCTCTATGTATTCAATTCTAGGTACCTATGAGAAACCCTTTGTGACTAACTATGCCTTGAACTTGTCAATAGACCCATCTATTACATATTTGGTCCAATATATTCATCTGCATTGAACCATATTTCTTGCCTTAGGAAGAAGTGTCAAGTCTCAAGTGTGATTTTTTATTAAAGAGTTATATTCCTCATGTATGGTATAATACCACTTAGGAATACCAAATGTCTCCCAAAAATTCTATAGATCTGAGGCAGAGGCAGAGAAAGCATGTGACCCACTCTAAAACTATGAACATGTCCACCTATCATTTGAAGGATACAAAACTCGTGTACCTATACTCTACAATGTCTACCTAGACCAAAGATAAATAGAACATGTCCACCTATCATTTGAATTAGATTAGTCAGGAAGAGAAACATCATCCTTTGAAGTGTGTCTAGATGTGGATGGAGATGAGTACCCATCACTACTCTGACTATCAAAACTGGAAGACATGTTCTTAACCTCTAGAATGTGCTCAGGTTGATCTAAATCATTTGAATTAAATCCAAGTGAGTCTAATGAAATGAAATAAGTGTCAAGTGTTGATTCTTTGGGAATCTCCTAAAAATGAATACTTATCTTGATGAACAACTCATGTGGTTGTATAAAGAAGGTGGTGATAAATTCCATATAAACATAAGATACATAGATAAGATCTAGAATGTATTGATTAGCAAAGCATACACATAGGTCAACTAAACTCAAAACATAAATAAGGTTGAAAACCTCTAATTGAGGTAAAAAAACCCATAGTGATTATCAATATTAAAATAATTCCACCAATACATAAAATCTTTTCAATCTCACTCCTCAAAATCTCTTCACAATCTAGTATTTGCCACACATAAATACAGAACCTATTCTTCAAAAAAGCTCATGGGAATGATAAACATCAAGTGTTTGATATATATTTTCAATAATGGTAAACCCTATTTATAATATTCACGAGGGGAGGGGACCATTATAACCAACAGTCCTATATTTTCCCCAATGAACATTTAATTACATTGATCGCTAGTAAATAAATATAATTTAATTATTTATTTTCACGAGGCTTTCACCTCATGTCAATGAATAATAAATTACTATTATTAATTTCACTATAAAGGTAAGCTAAGGGTGAATAAATCACCACTTAGTCATTAAAATGATCTAACATTCCCCATTAATGCTAAGTGGGGATAAATGTCATAGTCAACTTTTAAAAGAATTATACTATGTACACAATTGAAGGATTTAAAAACTTTCATCAAGATAAACACCACCTTGTGAAACAAAATTAATTATAATCAATAAACCACGTGTTGAATAAATTTAACCCTAGGTCAAATTAGGTCAACCCCCCTATATATTCAAACTTTCATAGGGTCATTCTAGATTTGAAAGTAATTCCATGGTCCTAGAATGAGGTTAAGTCACCTTTGAAGCTCATAAAATATGTTTTAGCCTTGTCATATTTATAAATTATTTATTATGTCCTTTTTTGGCCACCTTTTTATCAATCTAAGGGAGTTGTATGTAAATTTATCTAAAATTAATAATGTCAAGGCTCAGCCTAATGTACTTCCTATCAAGGAATGTCAGAAAACTATTTTGAAACTGAAATGTTGTAAGTCCAACATAAGAAAAAGAAAATCACTTAGAAAAAGGGTAGTTTCTAATGTTGTACAGACTATATGACACATCTGACATGTGTGGAGGATTCAAGGTGTCTTCAAATCCCCACAGGTCATTTCCAAGCTCAGGTGGTTTTAAAAGCTCAAAAAATGGCAAAATTTGGTTTCTCTCTCTTATCGCTCGGTCAAACAATATTTTGTTAGTAATGATAGGAGAAGAAGATTTAGACTGAGTATACTTGGTGGATGTTAGGGTACCTATGTACTTACATTCTATGGTTATGGTTTTAAGTTTGATGGTCTGTACTATATGAATAATCACTAAGATTGTTAGTGCCTCCAAACTGCCCATGCATCTCTAATGGCTTCAATTTTCTCATCTGTTTGCATTGATCTGTGTGAACTAAATGGTGTATGAGGACTTTTAGAGTATTTTAATCCCCTTCATGTTCAATTCAACTAGTTTTTCACATGTGAACATGGAGGGATAGACACAATCACTCTCTTGTGATAGAAATGCATAATAATGATGGCCTATAGAGCATGTTTTGATAGTTAGAGGCGAAGGTGTGAAGTGCATTTTTGAAAAGCAACTTGAAATTAATACTTACACTACAATGTGTCTTCTAAACCTCAGTTAATCATATAAGCATCTAGTTTGAGGTCGTAATGGACTTACATTTTCATATGCAGGCAGAGTGCACATTGAATGTGATGTTTCAAAGGGTTGGAGGTGTCAATGATCTATGAGAGAGTCAAGTTGTATGGCTTAAACTCTATGATATATCTCCATCATCTTTAAGGCCTATAACATATTCAATGTCTCCATCATATTCAATAAGAGCTAGGTTTTCAAAATAGTGATATTGTTTACTATAGTCAAACCTAGATAGAGACCTATAGGAAAGTGAATACCACACAGGCCTAAGACATTGAGAAAGTTGAAGAAGATTCAATAATGAGTATTTTTTGGTCCAATCACAAAATAAAGTTCATGTATACTTTTTAAAATGGTAAAACACCCTTGAACCTAAACCTAGGATCAAACACTTGAGTTTAATATTCATAGTGGAATAAAATTGCTTAGTGGGAAGTTTTACCTAAACTTCTCTGAAAAGTATTCTACTCATATACAATAACATCTTGTGGTGAATGTTTAAGAGGTCTATGTAAGCCTAAGGGTTTCTTTCTTGCAATCTTAGAACTAAAGGTAGCATCCTAGTAACTAGAGGATGTTGTCAAGCACATAAAATATAATGGTTGAGTGGGTTTCAATTGAGTCAAGATCCTAATGAAAACACTTAGAAAACTATAGCATTATTGAATCCAAATGATCCTAAAATTTACAATATAATAGTGTCACTATAGTATGTTAGTAATAGAGAGATGATAGCATGGTTTGCAAGTAGAGATGAATACATTCACGTGTGAGATGATCTTAGTGACCTCAAGAGGAAATTGAGATTGAAAACATAGTGCTCAAAGACATATCCACCTATAAGGTGAATGGACATGTATAAATCACTCTCATATTGCTAAAATCACATTTTCATGTAATTCTCAAAGGCAAGAAAATAGAGTAAGGATAAGGTTGATAGAGCTATAAGGCGAATGGAAATGTATAAATCACTCTCATATTGATAAAATCACATTTTCATGTGATTATCAAAGGTAATAAAATAGAGTAAGGAGTGACAGCTATGTTTTAAAACCTCAAACTCAATCAAGTCAAAACCCTACACAGTCAGAGGGTTATAAGTCATTTTTTTGAATTGTAAGTGTTAAGGCATTTTGAAGCCTAATATAGCCTTGAAAATTGGTATATAAGGTCATTGTGACATGACATAGGCTCCCATGGTCTCATTTAGATCAAGTTAATAGGGGAAGTGTCCTCCATTTTATCTCAAATAGGAGGCACTCCATAGTTAAACCAACCTATATACCTATAGTACATGGATGGTGAAAGATGAATGGGAGAGTCTTGAAGAACTAAATTATGATATAATATGTTTATTTGAAGGTAAAAAAGTGTTGAGGAACCCCTACAACCACTAGAAACACTCAGAAGGGTCAAATATTCAAAATACATAGTCTAGGCCTATTAGGCCTAGAGCTAGACATAAACCATCAGGGGCCTAACTATCACTCATATGACCATATTATAATTCAAATAAAGTTTATATCCTTAATGGAGAGTGGATTACTAAGGAGAACCATTAGTTTGTAGAGAACAACTCAAAATTGGTCATTTGGGCCTAAACTTGTCTCAGGGGTATCTAGAATGCATAGTAGGAGCTCGAGAGATATTTTATTTTGCTCATATCTATATGGATGAGTTGCATGGTATCTAAAGAATATATTAATATTTGAGGTGGGTCCTATACTCCAACTCAGTGGAATTGGTATGAGGGTTAAGCATCTAACTTTTATTTAATCATCACTAAGAACCTAAATAACCTAAAACCCTCTTAAGAACCTGATGAAGAAGATATGGTGGGAAACACATCCATAAGGGGTAAATTTAAATTAAATATGATTTTTACATTCTTGGGAATCTCATAATATCCTTAATATTTAGTTTTTGCATATCATCACTTGTATGAACAGGCCAAAATCTAGGTTTTTTATAAGTTTTGAGGTAATACAAAGGTACATAAGTGAATAGATAGGTGAAATACATTATGGTAGGTGTGTGGAGACTTTTTATAAATCCTAAAATCTAATTATCATATTAATTATTCATAAAAATACCTATGCTAAGTTGGTTTTTACAGGCAATCTTGAAAAGACAGTGAGAATCAAAGTGACTGCCTAAATTGAAGATGAGAAGTGTTATGTGGATTTATTTTTGAAGTCTAACTAATGAAATAGAAGGAAAATAAGTTTTTAATATGTTTCTAAAACATATGTAATGAATATCATTTAACATGTATAGGTCATCTAAGTGACAAATGTGAGAATTAAGGCTTAGAGGGCTAATGGGTGAATGTAAAAAGTTAAGCAACAAGTGGTAAGAGGAATATCATCAATTGGAGAAGCATATAAAGACCTAAAATAATCATATTTCCACCTTATCAATTAATAGGATATGTTTCAAGAACTTCTAAGGTATTTCTAAGCAGTTAAGTGGATTACTCATTGAGAAGGGCAATTTTAAGGACATGAAGTGTCCCTTCACCAACTTCAGTAATATATTATGTTTGTGATTGACATATGTCCAAAATAACTTCATGACTTGTTTCCTAACACTTATTGTTGCATTTTAATTGGTATACAAGACTTGACACTTGGCTTTGTGACTATTCATCTTCATTTATTCTCTCTCCTCTCTTATGCTCTATATATTCAAGACATTTTGGCATTGTAAATAGATCCACAATTGGTGTGGCAAAGCCCTGCTAGTTTGAAATCTTGTTTTGAATTTTAATAAATTTATGAAGTTTATTTTGTCTCTAAAAATCTTTCCTAAGTATGTTAATTAGTCCATTTTGATGACAAGTGATGAATGTCTTCTCCTTGCTTCCATTTTTCTCTTGTATACATTGTGATTAGTAGCATTCCTTCTAATAGGTCTCATTAAGTGTAACTATTTTTTAAGGTGTATTTTAAGTGTGAGAAAGATTATAAATGTATAGTATCAAAAATCCTTTTCACAACTCTAGATATGCATATCAATCTACCTCCATGCAGAAACACTTATGCTAGAAGAACATTGAGTTGAGGTTAGTTTTAGTAGTCTTTCTTTTTTAGTGTAAATATAAGTATTTTTATGGAGTTATATTTGGTGTATCACCTTTATTATATTAGGTTAATTTAATGTGTATTATATATTTTTAAATCTCAATTAATTAATTAGTATAAGTGACAATCTATCAAGACAAATCGAGGGAGCTAACCCTTCAATATAGAGGTTTACCTCTACTATAGGCAACCCACAAGCCTAGAGGTAATCCAATGTTTCACTTAATTTGGGATAGGATTTAAAAAAACCTCTCGAAGGGCACAAAATTTATTGATAACAATTATGTCATGCCCAATGGGGATATTTTCTCAATCACATCTTGTTAAGGTGAATGTTGGTCTTGATAACATCACATTTGCATAAGTGTGTTCTACTTAGTATTTAGCAACTCTACTAAAGGTAATATTTAGATTTAGACCAAGTTTTAATATTCCTTTTATTAATGCTTCATGGTTATTACTAGGTTAACTACTAGTAGAGATAACTATCCTAAAAATCCACTAACTCAACCTGAAATTCCTCTTGAAGTTCAATACCTTGAACCTATCTTGATATTTGAAGAGCAAGAAGATTTTTCAATTCAAGAATAACAAGAGAGTGAAGATGAATTTGAGGAAAACATGGATATGCATCATGATTTCCTAGCCTTTAATACTAAAAATCATATACACCTCAATGCCTATGATGATATCCCTCCCAATGCCACTAAGAGTGTTCCCACTTTCAATGAGGAAGGTCCTATCACCCTAAGTGAGCATATTAGGGACATTTATAACTTATGAAATTTCCATAATTTCACTAAAGTTAACATTGTATTTATATTAATTTCCATCTCTCTTAGGTGAAAATCACTTGATTGGTATAGAACATTGCCAGGAGGATGTATCACCACTTGGGATGAGTTTAGAGAATTATTGACTTAAATATTTGAAGACAAAAGTGATCACACATCACTCATTCATAAACTGAATGTGATTCAAATAGATTCTAAAGAAACTATGTATGAATTCAATGAGAGGTTTCAAAGAACATGGTATAGGATGCCACCTCCCATGAGACCCCTTACAAGTTTTATTTTCCCAACATACCTAAGAGCTATTAGGACTAATATAGTTGTCATGTTATAGTCCATGGGTGGGTACACATTTCTTGAATCCTATGACATAGCTATTAGAGCTAAGAATGGTTTAATCCAATCCCATAAGCTTCCTCCAAAAATACCTATGCCTATTTTTTATAACATGTTTGTTGTTCCTCCAAGTCTTGCTCTAATTCCAAGTTCAAACAACAAGTTTGTATTTGCCTCAAAGAAGTCAAAAGATACCATTGATTGGGAGGCAAGATCTAAGGACTTAAAATATTAAGTTAGGAAACTAAATCTAAAATATGGAGCTCACCAAAACCCCTACTCTTATCCTCCATAAGTAAATATATTCCCACCTCAACAGTATGGTCAAGGGAGGGGACAAGGTTAGCCTAACATCAATAGGCCACCCAATGCCTATAATCCAACATCTACTCCCAACACAAGAGACATGGTTCTAGTCCATATTAACTTAGTCCAAGGAGAATAATGTCATCCCCAAGGAAAATATATGAATGTCAATGAAGGTGAAGGATAAGCATTGGTATCTCAAAGAGGATATACTCCTTAATTGACAATAGAATATGAAAGATTTATGCAAGTGAAATTCAATGGAGAGTATGGCAACCAATGATTGAGTTTGTCAAACTTTCAAGTGGGAGTTACACTTACCCTAAATTATATTAATTTACTTACATCCAACACAATATCAAAGAGGATATATATATGATATGTTCATGATGTAGAAACAAGTCTAAACAATCCTCTTTTAAGGTAGTAAGGTGTGAATGCAAATGTGGTAACCCCTACAAGTCCTGCACCTATTAAAAATTAGAATGTGGGGAGGATGACTCAAAGTAATCCATTACCTTAAAATTAACTCACTTCATTTCCTCTAAGTATATAATAAAGTGTGGGTGTTCCTTCTTTAAATATCATTAATTCTTTTAAGAGTACAAAAATTAGTATATCCCTTTAGGAAGTACTCCACATGCCCGATCAAAGGGAAAGAGCAGTTGTCCTAAATCCACATCAATCCTCAACCATATACACATGGTAGCATATCCCTCAGTAATGCTCATAATACTTTAGTTATGACCATACTTGTATAAAATAAGTTAGGATTAAAATATGAGCCATATAGCAAGGGAGTGTTGAGACTTGATGGGATACCAGATAAGTTATTATGTCTCATAAAAAGTTTGAAAGTTTTCTTGCATGACTGTCCAAGCTTTCCAATACTTCAAGACAAGGTGGTGGTAGATCTACCTTCTCACTTTATTATCTACCAATAAATGGACTTTACCACCAAGATAGGAGTATATCTCTCAACTGATTGGTCCTTATTAGATGTTAGAACAAGGTATGGAGTAAAAGTGATTATTAAAACATAGCCATTGGCCAAGTTTTATATGTTGAGTTGTGGAGCTAAAAGCTTCACCAATGAGCGTATGCAGAAGTTGTAGGAATCACACAGTCATTGATGACAGTCAAGAATGGACCAGAGGCGACTGACGTCGGTAGTGGATCGACCGACGTTGGTCACAGGTAGACTAGCAGGGACCGACGTCGGTCACCTGTGCATCCAGAATGTTATTTCTATGGATGAACAGATTGTTTGCATGGAAAGATGAACTGTTGGTGTTGAGTCCGTGTTTCTATTCTAAGTAGGATTGTTTTGAGCCCTTGATTAGGAGGTTCATTTAATGGCTATAATTATATGCTCATGAATCCCTAAAGTTATATAATAGGGATAGATCTTCATAGTTTAGTGTAGAATTGGATACAACTGTTATTGTAGAACAGTATTGTAAAATATATGTGTATCAATCCAGGTTGTTGGAATTGATTGTAATTGAGAGAGAGAAATCTTGAGGGAAAGAGATCTAGAAAGAGATATGTACATCTGAGAGAGGTGTGGAAGAAAAGAAGTTTCTTCAGTTGTAATTCCTTCTAGAAGAGTTTAATACAAGTTTTCAGGGTGGTTTTTTGTATCTCTTGTTCTTTGCTATTTCTGATTCTAGTTACTTATCATTCTGGTTTAATTTCGCATTTAATTGCTTTCATATAGTAATCAATTTTGTTGGTTGATCTCCAACAAGTGGTATCAGAGCTTGGTTAGTGATACCAACAAGTGGTATCAAAGCTTGGTTAGTGATACCAACAAGTGGTATCAGAGCCAAGTTGATTAACAGGTGTTTTAGATCTGGTTAGTGTGTATTGATTACAGGTTACTCACAGGGATTTCTGTTTGAGTGGGAGAAGCAATGGCAAAAGAAAGTAAACTGAGAATGGAGAAGTTTAATGGCAAGAATTACCAATTATGGAGAATGCAGATAGAAGATTATCTATATCAGAAAGATCTATACTTACCATTAGGTGGAGTTTCAAAGAAGCCCACAGACATGGAAGATGAAGAATGGGAAGTTCTTGATAGAAAGGCTCTTGGATCTATAAGATTGAGTCTAGCATCTATTGTGATATCTAATTTATCACAGGAAAAGTCAACGGTAGAGTTAATGTCTACTTTAGCAAATTTATATGAAAAACCCTCAGCTTTAAATAAGGTATATCTTATGAAACAGTTATTTAATTTGCAAATGCAAGAAGGTGGATCTGTATCTAATCATTTAAATGATTTCCATGGAATTGTAAATCAATTAAATTCAGTCAAAATAGTGTTTGATGATGAAATTAAAGATCTATTAATCTTATGCTCTTTACCTGAAAGCTGGCATAGCTTGGTAATGGCAGTTAGTAATACTGCATCTACTTCAAATATTTTAAAAGTAGATGATGTTGTTAGTGTAATCTTGAATGAATAAATTTGCAGGAAAAGCACAGAGGAAACATCAGGGAACACTTTAAGTTTTGAGAGCAGGGGAAGGGAAAAAGAGAAGGGAAAGAAAGGGAGATCAAGGTCTAAGTCAAAGATGAGAGGTAGATCCAAATCCAGAAATGGCAGGAGGATAGCCTGCTGGAATTGTGGAAAGATAGGGCACATAAGCAAAGATTACTGGTCAAAACCAAAAGAAGACAATCATCATGAAGGTAAAGAAGAGGCAAAAGTTGCAGGTATTATTGCACAAGATGATCTTATATTCTCTTTGCATAATAATATAGAATCTTGGGTTTTAGATTCAGGTGCCTCTTTCCATGCAACCCCTAATAGAGAATATTTTAGTGACTATGTCCATGGAGATTTTGGAATAGTTTATCTAGGGGATGATGAGCCTTGTAAAATTGTTGGCAAAGGAAAAGTGTAGCTGAAAATGTAGAATGGAAACACATGGGTGTTGAGAGATGTCATGCATGTTCCCAGCCTGAAGAGGAATCTGATTTTTGTAGGAAAGTTAGGGGATGAGGGTTGTACAATAACTCTCACAGCTGAATCTTGGAAGGTTTCCAAGGGTGCACTTATATTGGCTAGAGGTAAGAGAGTAGGTACTCTCTATTTATGTAATTGTATTACTGATAATTCTCCTTCTGTATTATCTACTTCAAATGTAGATGCAAAGTTGTGTCATCAGAGGCTTGGCCACATGAGTGAGAAGGGAATGACAATTCTTAAGTCAAAAGGTAAGCTTTCAGATTTGAAAAGCATAGATCTAGAATTTTTTGAGAACTGTATTTTTGGGAAATGGAAGAGAGTGAGTTTTCTCAAGATTGGGTCAACAAAGAAGAAGCACAAATTGGAGCTTGTTCACATAGACGTGTGGGGACCAGCTCAAGTTGCTTCTATTAGAGGATCACAATACTATGTTTCTTTCATAGATGATGCTACAAGAAAGGTATGGGTCTATTGTATAAAGAAGAAATATGATGTTTTTGACACTTTTAAGATTTGGAAAGCTATGGTTGAGAATGAAATAGGTAGGAGATTGAAGTGCCTGAGATCTGACAATGGTGGTGAGTTTTGTAGCTACAAGTTTAACTGGTATTGTTATATGCATGGAATATGCAGGCAAAGGATGGTTCCAAGGACACCTCAGTAAAATGGAGTTACTGAAAGGATGAACAGAACAATCATGGAGCGTGCATGGTGTATGAGGTTGCATGCTAGTTTGCCCTTAGAGTTTTGGGCAGAAGCTATGGATACTATAGTTTACCTGATTAACAGAGGACCCTCTATAGATCTAGATGGTGGAATCTCAAAAGAGGCATGGATAGGTAAAAAGGTAGATCTCTCATTTCTCAAAGTTTTTGGTTGTGAAGCTTTTGTGCATATTGATAAGGAAAATAGAAAGAAGCTGGATGTTAAGTCTATGAGGTGCACATTTATTGGTTATGGCTCTGATGATTTCAGATTCAGGTTTTGGAATCTAGGAACTAACAAAATAATTAGGATCCATGATGTTTTTTTCAATGAAAAAGTGATGTATAGTGATCAGCTCAAGAAGCTGAATCAATCTGGGCAAAGCAATGGAGAATTAGACGAGGTGATGGTTCAAAATGAGCTCGTGGGAAAGAATAATCATAGACAAGAAAACACAGAGACTGACGTCAGTTAGGTAGAAACTGACATCGACACTACAGGAACTGATGTCGGTCAGACAGTGATCGATGTCGGTCAGGAAGGAACTGACGTTAGTTATGAGGAACTGACGACAATCAATTATAGGCTTGGAAATGATGGAGGTCGATCACTGTCAGAGAATTTGGGTGGACAGCGTGTTATGAATGAGTCTCAAACGCCCATCAGGAGGTCAAAAAGGGTAAGTAAACCTCCAATTTGATATTCCCCTTCATTATTCTATTTATTGCTTACTGATGGTGGAGAAACAGAGAGTTTTGATGAAGCAATACAGGTGGAATCTAAGAATCAGTGGGAGCTAGGCATGAATGAGGAAATTGATTCCTTGAAAGAGAACCAAACGTGGGATTTGGTTGAGTTACCAGTGGGAAAGAAGACACTGAAGAACAGATGGATCTATAGATTGAAGGAAGGTGAGAATGGACAGATGAGATATAAGGCCAGGTTGGTAGTGAAAGGATTTGCACAAAAACCAGGTATTGATTTTGGTGAGATTTTTTCTCCTATAGTTAAAATGACTTCTATACGGATTGTATTGTCTTTAGTTGTTATTGAGGATTTGCATCTTGAGCAGCTTGATGTTAAGACAGCATTTCTTTATGGAGATTTGAATGAAGAAATATATATGGATCAGCTAAAAGGATTTGAGGTCAAAGGTAAGGAGAAGCTAGTGTGCAAATTGAAGAAAAGCTTGTATGGTCTCAAGCAAGATCCTAGACAATGGTATTTGAGATTTGACAGGTTTATGACTGAGCATGGATACAGTAGATGTCAATCTAACCATTGTGTATATTTTAAGAGATTGGATAATGGTAGATATATTATTCTATTGTTGTATGTAGATGATATGCTGGTTGCAGGATCACACATGCAGGACATCTCTGAGCTTAAGGTGAAATTAGCTCACACATTTGCCATGAAGGATTTGGGAGTAGAAAAGAAAATCCTTGGCATGAATATTAAGAGAGACAGGAAAAATCACAGGTTGATTTTGTCTCAAGAGGATTATGTGAATAAGGTGTTGAAATGGTTCAATATGTAGGATGTAAAACTGGTAAGCACACCTATGGCTGGACATTTCAAATTGAGTAAAGAACAATGTCCTAATTCACATGATGAGGTAGAGTACATGAGGAAAGTTCCATATTCTTCTGTAGTTGGGAGCTTAATGTATGCAATGGTTTGTACTAGGCCTGATAAATCCCAAGCAGTGGGAGTTGTTAGTAAGTATATGGCCAATCCAGGGAAGGAACACTGGAAAGCAGTTCAGTGGATCCTTAGATATCTGAGAGGGACCAGCAATAGGCATTTGTGCTATGGTGGGTTAAACACTTCTCTACATGGTTATGTAGATTCAGATATGGTAGGTGATTTGGATGGTAGGAGAAGCACCACAGGATATGTTTTCACTGTTGGTGAAACGGTGGTTAGCTGGATATCAAAGTTGCAGAAGGTTGTTGCCTTGTCAACTACAGAAGCAGAATATATTGCAGTCACAGAGGCTAGCAAAGAGATGATATGGATGACATGGTTCATGGAAGAGCTAGGAAAGGAGTAAGAGAGTTGTAGACTATATAGTGATAGTCAAAGTGCAATTCATTTGGCTAAGAATTCAGCCTTTCATTCAAGAACCAAGCATATACAGCTTAGGTATCATTTCATTAGATAGGTATTGGAGGATGGTGAGTTGAAGATGGAGAAGATCCATACAGATAAGAACCCTACTGATATGTTAACCAAGCTGATAACAAAGGAGAAGTTGAATCTTCATTCAACTTTTGTTGGTCTTCATGATTGAGTTTGAAGATAGAGAAGCTAGAAGATGTTATTGTACAGGTACTGGTGCAGCTATTTATCTCCAAGTGCGAGATTGTTGAGTTTTGGAGTTAAAAGCTTCACCAATGAGCGTATGCAAAAGTTGCAAGAATCACACAGTCACCGATGATGGTCAGGAATGGACTAGAGGTAGTCGACATCGGTAGTGGATCGGCTGACATCGGTCATAGGCAGACTGGCAGGGACCGACGTCGGTCACCTGTGCGTCCAGAATGTTATTTCTATGGATGAACAGATTGTTTGCATGGAAAGATGAATTGTTGGTGTTGATTCCATGTTTCTATTTTAAGCAAGATTGTTTTGAGCCCTTGATTAGGAGGTTCATCTAATGGCTATAATTGTATGCTCATGAATCCCTAAAGTTATATAATAGGGATAGATCTTCATAGTTTAGTGTAGAATTGGATACAACTATTATTGTAGAACAGTATTTTAAAATATATGTGTATCAATCCAGGTTGTTGGAATTGATTTTAATTGAGAGAGAGAACTCTTGAGGGAAAGAGATCTAGAAAGAGATATGTACATCTGAGAGAGGTGTGGAAGAAAAGAAGTTTCTTCAATTGTAATTCCTTCTAGAAGAGTTTAATACAAGTTTTCAGGGTGATTTCTTGTATCTCTTGTTCTTTTCTATTTTTGATTCTAGTTAATTATCATTATGATTTAATTCCACATTTAATTACTTTCATATAGTAATCAATTTTGTTGGTTGATCCCCAACATTACATTGAGCCATATGTTGAAGCAAGTTTTAATCTGAATTATACCACCAATGATCAAGAAGATCATACTATATATGATAGATCATCTTTAAAACTTGAAGGTATATCTAACCTTTTCCTATATGAATATGGTTATGACACTTATGGGCATGATCCATATGCTTTCATTGAAGAAACAGACCTTGGCACATACACCAGCCATGATGAAGGTGATGAATATTTTAAGGTAAGCTTTGATGATCCCTTTAAAAAAGATGTTGATGGTAACTATATTACTCATATGTATTATGATGATGGTTTTCAAAGTATGATAGATTAAGATAATGAGGAAGACATGTTGATTGTTTTAATTAATGTCAACTATGCATCTTGTGAAGGTTGATGTCAAAGGTGACTAAGGACAGTTAGTAGTCTATGATGTGACAAGCTAGTGATAAGATGCATGGAATAATGTTGTCATGTTTTCATGAGAGAAAGAAAAAGAAATAATTTGAAGGCAAATAATGTCTTAGAGTGTCGTCTATAGTCTTATGTTTGCATGAAGATATAGGTCATTGATGTCAAAGTGCATAAGAATCCTAGTCATGACATGAAGAGGTATGTGCATGGAAAATGAATGAATAAAATCATGTGAAGGTTGTATGGAACCATTTTAGCATATATGTAAGGCACTAAATAATTAATGAGAGTTTTAGGGTGAGCCTATAGGGGTAGGACCTTCAATCTGAGTATGCACTTAGACCTTGCTTAGCCTAATAAGGTATGAAGATCATATTCTAGAAAAAGTATGAATATGTGAGCATGATGGATGTTAGATAAGTTGTTTTAGTCATGATCATAAAGTTTAAGGTCAATTTTTGAAGGAAAAGTACATGAATCATAGTTTTAGGACTTCTTGAGCTCACAGAATGAGGTCTCAAACTCGAGAATCACTTTCAAATGTTCATTGACACTATAACCTTAACATGGTAATCTAATGTTTTAATGATATGTGGTGGAGGGTCCTATCTAAGATCTCTATCCATTAGTTTTGGATTTAAGTGGCAGTCTTTTATGAACAATCATTAACACCAAAACCTATGCTAAACCTCCCTAAAACCCTAATAATGACCCAATATAAAATATATTATTCAAATAAGATCATAATGGATTAAAATTCCTATATAATATATTTGATCATGTATTCAACACTCACAAGTACCTCTAGGTGGTGGTGATTAGTTAGATGAGAGAGAAAATGCACAGATATAGGCTTATTTATCAAAAAGTTTTTATAGCTCTAAAAATTTGTACTAGTCAAGAAAATCAAATGGATGGTATAATAATATAGAGACTAATTTTACATGTCCATTATGATTTATATATAGTTTATATCCTTCAAGTTTTATAATTTGGTCATCCAAGTTGGTCAGACGTAGACACACCTAATGATGCAAATAGTGCAAAACCTAAGTAGAGATGAAAATATAGATTTGAAGGTCTATGCATGATAAATTGATGAAAAAAATTGAATGAATAATTTATTTATTACTTTTAATTCATGTTCATGCTTTGAACAAATTTTTGAGGTCAGTTTATATGGTGAAAATTTGCTAATAAAATGGCATATTTGGTTCAGATAGTACTATGAAACATAGGGTCATTAAATTGGTCAAAAAGACCAATATTTTCCATTATACCATATGAAATTTATATCTAAGTATGGTTTTTATGTCTCACATGATAATTTTTATGCATCATTATTCATGAAAAGTGTTTACACAGGTGTTGGAGACCTAATTCATCGTGACTAGTTTTTTAGGTAAATTGGTAATTTTGAGTAAGCAAGTTGTAGAGATGTTATTGAGCCTCTATCTCTTAAATGAAGGTGTTAAAATAATTTATAGATAACCCTAAGGTTATTAATAATCTATATACATGTTTTATTATTCATATTTTAGTATCTTAAGGGTGTTTAAGCTTCATTATTGCAAGACAGACTTTTGAGGTACATAGGCCTAATAGGGCAGTTTGTCCTAAAGGAAATTTCATGGTATGAATGAAGGATACAGGTATAATAAATCATGGAGGAGGTTATAAGAGTTAATTTTATAAGTTTTTAAATCTTTTTTAGTTTTTATATAAATCCTTCTAGGCCCAATAAGTTAAAGTTATGGTGCTAAGAGAACAAACCTAATGTAATTAGGTCTTCATGAGACCTAAAGGAGGAGTAAGGCCTAATTAATTTTTTGTAGACCAAAATGATTTAAAACTAAATTTGAATCATATTCATAATATGTTATAATACCTATTTAGTGTCATACCTAATATTTTTAAGGTGTGTAGCTGACCAAGTGATGTGTGACCATGAGACTAATATATATATATATATATATATATATATATATATATATATATATATATATATATATATATATAAGGTAGTTTAGGCCTATTTGAATGTATGAAATATAAGATAATAAAATATTTCATGGTTGAGAAGAAGGAATTCTTGAAATGAGACTATAAAATTATATTATAGGTGTGGTGATCAAAATTTATGAGGTGATTGAGTTGGTGTTGAGTCACTTAGGGATTTGGTGCTTCCTTACAAGTAGGTGCTTGCTAAAACCTAGTCAAGTGGGTGTTTGACTTTATTGGGCTTGGTGCTCCAAGTTGAGTTGTTGCTCAATAGAATTTAATATTTTATTTAATAGGATAGTAGTCCATTTTCATATATCATAGTGGGTTTTCTTCCTCTTGAGGGTTTCCCCTTCATATATGTGTTTTCTTGTGTTATGTTCATCAGAATGGTTCTTTATGTATTTTTATATCACAATATTGGTTTCATGGTTCAAGGAATGTTAAAGTATAATTTTTTAAAAGAATAAAACACTGATTCACCCTCCATCTTAGTGATTGTGTTTCAAATAATTGGTATCAGATCTTGGTAATTTAAATCAAGCCTAACAGCTTAAAGGAGATCTTAAAAGCATAAACATGTCTAGTCATCAAGTACAAGGAGGTTTCTCAACCAATAAGCCTCCTCTCTTTATTAGGACTAACTATGCATTTTATATCATCATAATGAAGACATATCTAATTTCCTTGGGATATGACATATGGCAATCTATTATTGATGTATGAACTCCACCTTCTACACCACCAACCAATGCAACAGGCAAGAAGGCAAGTGAGAACAACTCTAAGGCAATGAATGTCATCTTTTGTGGTCTTTCAAAGGTATAATTTATAAAGGTCATGAATTTTGATACAACCAAAGGGATTTGGAAAAATTTAAAAACCATCTATTAAGGAGACACCAAAGTCAAGATGGAAAAGTTACATACCCATTGAAGGCAATTTAAAAGTCTGAGAATGAAAGAGGATGAAAACATTACATATTATCTATTAATAATAGATGAAGTGGTAAATGTCATCAAAGGTCTAGGAGATAAGTTGAAAGAATCAACATTAGTACAAAAGGTATTAATATCCCTGACATCTAATTTTGATTCAAAAAAAATTATTCTGGAGGATATCAAAGATCTTAACATACTACAGATGGATGAGCTTCATGGCATCTTGACTTCCCATGACATGAGAATAAGTGATATAAGACCTTCCAAAAAAGAAGCTACATTCAAATTTGATAAAAATTCATAAGTTAAAAAGGTCAAGGATGATGTTGATACAGATATTAATGATGACAAGATAGAAGCCATGTTTGTCAAAAAACTAAGAAAGAATCAGGTAAGTATAAGACCAAGTTGTTATTCAAGTGCTTCAACTATGGTAAGATTGGTCACTTTTCATCTAAATTTCCTAATAAGGATAATAATTATCATGATAGAGAACATGATGAACATCATGGTGATAAGAAGTTATATAAGCCTGAAAAAAACAAAAAGAGTTTTAGGAAGTACGAAGGCAAGAAACAATCCTTCAATAATAAGAGAAGTTTCTATATTAAAGAAGATAGTAGCTCCTCTGATATAAGTGACACAAGTGCATCTAATAGTGATGATGATAGTAATGATCATGATATAAATGAAACCTTATTCATGACTATATAAATAGACAATAAAGGTTGTTCAAAATGGAAAAGTCTTATGAAGATGAAAAAGAGGCTAAACTGAAACTTGAGTCAAAATTGGTGAGTGCTCTAAAGGAGTTGAATTTCCACATAAGGAAGAATCAAAAACTGAGATCATCGATTAAGAGTTATAAGGAAAAAATCAATCTCTTTGAAGAGAGATTAGGTAAAAACACCAATGAACATGAGGAGATCATCAAATAGTTAGAAACTTAGATTGAAATTATCACTGCAAGTCTTAAGACCAAGGAGGAAGAATGCATCAAGTTTAGAATAGAAAAGGAGCCCTTGAAGGTAGATTTGGACTAGAAAATTGTCAATTTGAAGACACATAATAAATATGAAAAGAGCAATGAAATACTTGGTGATTTTTTGAATAGTTAGAGGTCTCCACATGACAAGACAAGTCTTGGGTTCAAAGAATACCAAAAGGAAAACAAGGAGAATCAAACCTCAAAGGACAATGGACTATCAAGAAGTGATGGTACTGATAGAGTAAAGACCTATGCAAAAACTCTCAAATCTAAGAATCAATTTAATCATCAACAAGTAAAAAAGAATTTGAATCCTTCAAAAGATAATAAAGGTATAAGTACACCATTTAACATCAAATATACAAAGTATGTGAATCCTTTCAATGGTTACTATTTCTCATGTAATCAATATATATATAGAGCTATGGACTATAGACATCATGCTAGAATTAATTCATCATGGAAGAATATGGTGAATGTCCATTTCAATAGTAGAATCAAAATTGTGTGCTATAATTGTGATCAGAGAGGACATATTGCAAGGGATTCTAAGTTTAGGCATATGAGAAATATTAGTCAATACAAAAGGTTATATAATCACACCAATAACAAGTGGATCAAGAAGTTAGAATTTGCAAACAAGCTAAACAAGGAGCATAAGACTAAAGGAGAATAATCTATGTTAGATTAGACTACATTTCACATCTAAGATGAAGGCATGAAATGGTATATATATAGTGGTTTCTCAAGCCACATGATAGGGGAAAAGAAAAAATTATTTCATTGAAGAAGAATGCTACATGGACAGCAAGATTTGTAGATAACACTACTGCCAATATTATTGGCAAGGGTATCTTAAGTTTGGACAATGGAAAGACCAAGATATAGAATGTGCTATATGTAGAAGGCTTAAAACATAACATGCTTAGTATAAGTCAAATTTTAAACCAAGGACACATATTATCCTTTTAAGACATAGGGTGTGATATAAAGAGAGCTAAATCAGGAAGGATAATTGCTAATGCTAAGAGGATTGAGAACAATATATATGTCTTGAATGAGATCAAGAAGGAGAGATGCTTTATAAATAATATGGATGAATGTTATATATGGCATAGAAGGTTAGGTCACATAAAATTTGACAATATGGTCAAGATAAGCTCTAAGAAGTCTATAAAAAAATATGTCTGAAATCACCAAACCTAAAAACACACTTTGTAAGGCATGTCAACATGGTAAGCAGACTAGAAGGAGGTTTAAGTCTAAGGATTAATATACTACAAGACCTTTGGATTTAATACGCATTGATATCTATAGACCTAAATGAATCCAAAGTATTCAAGGAGATAGCTACTTCATGTTACTCATAGATGACTACACAAGAATGACTTGGGTAGCATTTTTCATAGAAAAGTCAGAAGCTCTTGATAAGTTCAAGGAATTCAAAGCTCTAGTTGAAAATTAAAATAATGGAAATATCAAGTGCCTAATATATGACAAAGGAGGATAGTTTTATTCTAATGATTTTGGTGACTTCTATGAGGTCCATAGGATAAGGAGATAGTTCTCAGTAGCTAGGACACGTTAGCGGAATAGGGTAGTTAAAATAAATAATAAGATAGTTTAAAAAATGGAAAGAACTATGCTAAATGAATTAAAGTGAGTTGATGGATACTAGAGAGAGGAAGTAAGCACTATAATATACATTTTAAATAGAGGATAGATAAGGACTAATGAAAATAAGATTCCTTATGAATTATGGAAAGATAGACCTACTAATGTGGAACACATTAGAGTGTTTGGAAGTATATGCTTCATCAAAAGAGATGAGGAAGACTTAGGTAAGTTTTATTATAGGTCTGATGAAGGAATGTTTTTGGGATACTCATCAGTAAGCTCAGCCTATAGATGTTATAATAAGAGGTTACATAAGATAGTGGAAAGCACCAATGTGAATATTAATGAAACAAGTTCTAAGTAGTCACACTCTCAGTCAAAGGATACATCAAAGGATTTAGAATTCAAGAATGAAGAATAAAAATTAGAGATAGATGAGGAAGAAGAAGTTGAGGAAAGAAAGATTCAAAATATCCTTCAAGATAGATTTAAAGAGACCATCCTAAATCACAAATCATTGGCAACAAAGATGTAGGTATGCAAATAAGGATAAAGATGGTAAGTAACCTAAATCAAGAAAATGTTTCTCTAGTGTCTAAGATTGAACCTAATAACCTTGTATAAGTAAGTAAAGATAAGTCTTGGGTATGTGTTATAATGAGGAGTTAGACCAAATAGAAAATAATGAGAATTGGGAACTAGTTCCTAGGCCTAAAAATAAGAAGGACATTAGCACAAAATGGGTGTTTAGGAACAAGTTAAATAAAGATGGAGAAGTCACTAGGAATAAGGATAGATTGGTATGCAAGGGTATGCTCAAGTAAGAGTAGATTCTAAGGAGACCTTTACTCCAGAATCAAGATTGGAGGCTATCAAATTATTTCTAAAATATGCAAGGTTTAAAGGATCCAAAATGTATCAGATGGATGTCAAATCTACTTTTCTAAATGGGAACTTAGAAGAGGAGGTGTACATAGAGCAACCTAAGGGTTTCTCATTATCAGGTAACAAGGACTATGTTTATAGAGTGAAAAAGGCTCTTTATGGTCTAAATAAAGTTCCCAGAGCTTGATATGCTAGATCAGATAGGTATATATTAGACCAAGGATTAGAAAGAGGAGTTTTAGATAGTAATTTATACATAAGGACATAATATGACCATCAATTGATAATAGTTGTCTATGTGGATGACATCATATTTGGTGGAAATAGTGAAAATATGACTAAGGCCTTTGTAGATGTGATGAAAAAGGAGTTTGAGATGTTTATGTTTGGATAAATATCATTCTTTCTTGGGTTATAAGTCAATCAATCAGAAAGAGGTATATTTATTTCATAATCTACATACATAAGAGAGATGTTGAAGAAATTTGGGATGGAAGATTGCAAGGTAGTTAGCACACCTATGATCACAGGGTGTAAGTTAAGCAAGTAAGATGAGTATTCAAAGTCAATCAGACATCATGTAATTTAATGATTGGAAGTTTGCTATACATTACTACCTCTAGACCTGACATCATGCAAGCACTAGGCCTTATGGGAATATTTCAAGTAGACCCAAAGGAAAAGCATTTACAACCAATTAAAAGGATACTAAGGTATCTCAAGGGGACTGTAGAGTTTGGGTTATGGTATCCAAGGAGAAATTAGTTGAACTTGATAGCCTATATAGATGCAGACTAGGTAGGGAGTCTAGATGATAAGAAGAGCACTAGTGGAGGAGCTTTCTTCTTAGGAGAATGCCTAGTATCATGGATAATCAAGAAGCCATCTATGGCATTATCTACTTGTAAGTATGAATACATTGTAGTAGGTTCATGTTGCACTCAAGTCCTATGGATGAGATAGACCTTAAAATACTACAAGGTGGAGGATGGTAGTTCTAGTCCTATCTATTGTGATAATATAAGTGTCATAAGTGTTTCAATGAATCATGTTATGCACTCAAGAACTAAGCACATTCCCATAAAGTATCATTTCCTAAGAGATTAGGTAAGTGAGAAAAGTGTTAAACTTGAATTTGTTTCTACAAAGGATCAGATAGTAGACATTTTAATCAATCCACTTCCAAAGGCAACATTTGAACATCTAAAATAAGAATTGGATGTGATTCTTACCTCTAGCATTCATTAAGTAAGTCAAGTGCTTAGGGGGAAATAATCAAGTGATTCATTGGCTCCAAGAATGGGTTATTAGTGCCAAGAAGGTATGCATGTAGATAGGGTTAGCATGTTTGTATGGTGCTTCATAAACTCATAATCCTATATGTTGAGTGTTTCGGTTGCAAGAGGTGTGATCCAAGAAGTTGCAAGCATCTCTTAATCATTTATGTCAAAGGGGGAGAAAGTTCAAAATGAGGGAGAAATTTCCTATTGAAATAATTTTTTGAGATTGGTTTCCATCAATGATAAAAGGGGAGATTGTTGAGAGTTTTCATTAATGTTAAAGATGCATCTTTTGAAGGTTGATGTCAAAGGTGACTAAGGCTAGTTGGCATTATGTGATATGATAAGCCAGTGACAAGATGCATGGAATAATGTTGTCATGTTTTCATGAGAGAAATAAAAAGAGATAATTTAAATGAAACTAATAATTTAGAGTGTTGTTTATAGTCTTATGTTTGCATGAAGGTACATGTCATTAATGTCAAAGTGCATAAGAAGCCTAGTCATGATATGAAAAGGTATGTGCATGGAAAATTTATGAACATAGGCATGTGAACATTGTATGACACTGTTTTAGCATGTATGTAAGGCATTGAATCATTCATGATAGTTTCAAGGTGATCTTATAGGGGTAGGACCTTCAGTCTAAGTTTGCACCGAAACCACTCTTAACCCTGCTTGGCCTAATAAGGTATGAATATCATATTTTAGGTAAATTATGCATATGTGAGCATAGACATAGGTGAGATAAAATAAATTAGGCATTATCACAAAGTTTGAGGTAAATTTTTGAATGAAAAGTGCATGAATCATAATTTTAGGCCTTCTCAAGCTCATAGAATGAGGTCTAAAAATTGAGAAGCACTTTCAAATGTTCATTGGCATGTGTAACCTCTACATGGGAATATAATTTATTAAATATAAATGGGTAAGGGTCCTATATAATATCTCTAGGCATTATTTTTGGATTTAAGTGGTAGTCTTTTATGAATAATCATTAACACCAAAACTTGTGCTAAACCTCCCTAAAACCCTAATAAGGACTTGATGTGAAAGATCTTGTTCAAATCAGATTAGAATGGATTCAAATTAATATATCATCTATTGGATCATATAGTTAACTCTCCCAGGTACCTAAAAGTGGTGTTGGTTAGTTAGATGAGAGAGAAAATGTGCAAATACAAGCTTATTTATCAAGAAGTTGTTATAGCTCTCAAAAGTTGTATTGGTCAAGAAATGCAAATGGATGCTAAAAGAATCTAGAGACTCGTTTTACATGTCCATGGTAATTTATGGATATTTTATATCCTTAAATTATTATAATTTGGTCATCCAAATTATCCAATCATAGACAAACTTAATGATGTAAATAGTACAAAACCTAGATAGAGATGAAAAGATAGATTTGAAGGTCTGTGCATGATAAATAGATGGAAAAAAAAGTTAATGAATAATTTATTTATGAATTTTAAGTAATTTTCATTATTATAATAAGTTTTGGAGATTAGTGTATATGGTGAAAAAGTTTCTCATAAAATGGTTTGTCTGGTTTAGATAGTATTGTGAAACATAGGGCAAGAAATTGGTCTATAAGACCAATATTTCACATTAGATAATATAAAATTTATATCTAAGGATTTTTTTTATATATAATATGATAATTTTTATTCACCATGATTCATGACAAGTGTTTACATAGGCATTAGAGGTATAATTCATCATGACTAGTTTTTAAGGTGAATTGGCAATTTTGAGTAAGCGAGTTACAAAGATGTTCTTGAGTCTTTATCTCCTGAGTGAAGGTGTTACAAGAATTTTTTGATGACCCTAAGGTCATGTAAAATCTATCTACATGTTTTATTATCATATTTTAGTAGTGTAAGGGTGTTTAAGCTTCATTATTTCAAGATAGACTTTTGAGGTACACATGCCTAATAGGGCAGTTTGTCCTAAAGGAACTTTCATGGTATGAATGAAGGATACAAGTCTAATAAAGCATGGGGGAGGTTATAAGAGTTCATTTTATAATTATTTAAATGGTTTTTATTTGTTATATAAATCCATATAGGCCCAATAAGTTCAATTTATGGTGTTAAGAGAGCAGACCTAATGCAATTAGGTCTCCATGAGACCTAAAGGTGAAGTAAGGCCTATTATGTTGTTACAACCCAAAAGGAGTTAAAATTACATTTGTATCACATTCATAATATGTTATAATACCTATTTAGTGTCTAACCTAAGATTTTTAAGGTGTGTGGATGACCAAGTGATGTGTGACCATGAGACTAGTATATATACAAGGTAGTTTAGGCCTATTTAAATATATGTAATATAAGAAAATAAAATATTGCATGGTTGAGAAAAAGGAGGTCTTGAAATGAGACTATAATATAATATTAGAGGTGTGGTGATCAAAATTCATGAGGTTTTTGAATTTTAACTGAGTCACTTAGGGATTTGGTGCTTCCTTTTAAGTAGGTGCTTGTTAAAACCTATTCAAGTGGGTGCTTGACTTTATTGGGATTGGTGCTCCAAATTGAATTGGTGATCAACATAATTTGATATTTTGTTTTATAGGACAATAGTCCATTTTCAGATATCATAGTGGTTTTTCCTCTCCTTGAGGGTTTCCCATTCATATATGTGTTTTCGTGTGTTATCTTCATGTGAATGGTTATTTATGCATTGATATATCATTGTATTACTTTCATGGTTCAAGGAATGTTAAATTATAATTAAAAGAAAATTTTCAAACATTGATTCACCCCCTCCCCACCCCTCTTAGCTATTGTGCTTTGAATATTACAATGCCATTCTACCTACTCAAGATGAAGGAGTCCATGGATGTGATAGCCATGAAGAAGAAGATGATCTATGGCAGCAGTTTCATGCCATAGTTAAAGGGTTTGAACATCTGAGTAAGCCAACTCTTCTTCCTAAAAATCATGAACTTGATAGTAAGGTTATTGATGGACCTTATAAACATGAAGGAGAGTGTCCTATTGAGCATGAGAATGAGTGTCAAACTATTATCAATAAGGCTAAAGTCATGAAAGAAAACAATGAAGCCAAGGCAAAAAAACTTTGTGATTGAGGAGCAATCCAAACCTCAGTCTGATGGTGAACCACATTTAGACATGTTTTAGTAATAAGGAGATAAGTTTGATGGTTCTAGACATCAAATACATTAGGGTCTAACTAAAGGTAAAGTTGGGACAACTTTCATGATTCCCAATGATCAGATTAAGAATTTCCAAATAGATATGACAAAGTCCAAGTAGGTTACAAGCTCAAACAAGCCTCTTAGAAAGCTAGATAGAGTGTTCACGAGAGCTCCAAGTGATACACTTGTAGTCAATAGAGGATCCAACAATGGTAATTCATTTGACTATCTCCATAATTAAGTGTTCATTAGCAAGTATGCATCATATGAAATTTTGTTTTCATGGAGAAGTAGTGATGCTAGAAGCATTGTCTTTAACCTTGGTTGAATTAATGAAGATTTGTCTTTCACCTCAAGTGTTTTGAGGTCTTGTACATATTAAAATAGGTGTGTGTCTTGGTTTCTTATTTTGTTTGTTGTTTCCTTTTGTGTTTGGTTTGAGTTTGGTGTCTTTTCAAAGGCATATCAATGTCAATTGAAGCATATGGGTGACTCCATTGCCTAAGGATAAGGGAAAGCAATTGTTCCTTAGCATAACAGGCATGTTGCCCCCAGGAAATCACTAAAATGTTGACTAAATTTAACCCTAGGTTAAATTAGGTTAACCCACATACATATTCAAACTTTCATAGGGTCATTCTAGATTTGAAAGTAGTCCCATGGTCTTATAATGAGGTTAAGTCACCTTCAACGGTCATAAAATATGTTTTAGCCTTGTCATATTTGTCAATTCTTTCTTTTGTCTTTTTTTGGCCACCTTTTGATCACTCTAAGGGAGTTTTACATAAATTTAACCAAAATTACAAATGTCAAGGCTCAACCTATGGTACTTTTTGTCAAGGAATGTTAGAAAACCATTTTGAAATTGAAATGTTACAGGTCTAATGAAAGAACAAGAAAATCACTTGGAAAAAGGATAGTTTTTTATGTTATACAGAGCGATAGGAGAGAGAAATTGGTTTTTGCCATTATTTGGAGATTTTAAATCCACCTGAGCTTGGAAATGACCTATGTACTTCCATTCCATGTCCATAGTTTCATTTTAGATGGTTTCTATTATATGAAAAATTACTAAGACTGTTAGTGCATCCAAACTACCTATGCATCCTCAATGGCTTCAATTTTCTCATCTATTTCCATTGATATGTGTAAACCAAGTGGTGTATGAGAATTTTTAGATAATTTCCATCCCCTTCATGTTGAATTCAACTATTTTGGCATGTGTGGACATGGAAGGATAGATATAATCACTCTCTTGTGATATAAATGCATAACAATGATGGTCTACAGAGCATGTTTTGATAGTTACAGGTGAAGGTGTAAAGTGGAGTTTTGAAAAGTAACTTGAAATGAATACTCATACTAAAATGTGTCTTCAAAGCCTTGGTTGATCATATAAGCATCTGGTTTGAGGTCATAATGGACCTAAATTTTCATTTTCATATGCAGGTAGAGTGCACATTGAATATGATGTTTTAAAAGGTTGGAGGTGTCAATGATCTATGAGAGAGACAAGTTATATGCTCTAAGCTCTATGATAGGTCTCCATCATCTTTAAGGCATATAACATATTTAATTTCTCCATCATCTTCAAGAAGAGCTAGGTTTTTTAAATAATGAGACTATTTACTACAATCAAACCTAGATAGAGACCTACAAGAAAGTGAATACCACACAAGCCTGAGACATTGAGAAAGTTAAAGAAGATTCAAGAGTGAGGATTTTTTGGTCTAATCACAAGATATAGTTCATATCTACTTATTGAAATGGTAAAACATCCTTTGACCTCAACCTCGGATCAAACACTTGAGTTCAATATTCATAGTTGAACAAAGTTACATAGTGGGAGGTTTTACCTTAACTTCTATGAAAAAAATTCTACTCATACACAATAGCCTTTTTTGTTGAATGTTTAATAGGTATGTGTAATCCTAATGGTTTATTTATTATAATCTTAGACCTAAAGGTATCATCTTAGTAACCAGAGGAGGTTTTCAAGCACATAGAAGATAATGGTTGCATGGGTTTTAATTTGTAGACACCTAAAATAGCCACCAACGGATTCATACTAGACTTTAGATCAATTATTACCAACCATTGAATATCTAGCCTAAAATTTTATAAATGTCTCAAATTTGGCTTCATAATATGTAATTAAATCAATTTGGCTTAAAAACTAATTAAATGAGACAAATGCACATCTTGAATTAAACCAAAATCTTGGAAATATTCAAAATCATAAAAGGGATTAATTAACATGTAAATCCTAATCAGATCCTAATTGAATTCATCCTTGAGAAAT
This sequence comes from Torreya grandis, assembly GCA_037957365.1. Lineage (NCBI taxonomy): Eukaryota > Viridiplantae > Streptophyta > Pinopsida > Cupressales > Taxaceae > Torreya > Torreya grandis. The sequence continues at coordinate 1,100,640 of JARHVA010000709.1, read as the reverse complement.
TAAATGAATTATCAAAAAAAGGAAATTCACAAATCAAAATAATATCCTAGGTTTTCATCATTAGCTTTTGTGAGTTATCCAAAACCAAAAATATCTCAGAGCACACCTATCCCATGCTAATCATGAGGTTTAGACACCTTTTAACTCTATTGGGGTTAACTAAGCAAACATAGGTTAGGATTTAACTCATTCCAAGTTTATTTCAAAGCCTATAAATACCATGCCTTGACTATTGAATTGACAAGCTATTTTGGTGCAAAGTTATCGTGCATAAATGACTTTGGAGCTTCGAACATAGTAGTGTTATAATGCATGTTTTTGAGCAAGTTTGCATGACCATAGTGTTATAATGCCAAAATCACAAGCTAGATCATAAAGCCATATCAGAGCCAAAGCCAACCATGATGCCAAGAGGAGATAGAGATATCCAAACCCCATTGATGAAGACTTCTTGATCACAATCCGAGCAATCCAAATAAAGAAACCTCTTGGAGCTTTTAAGGAATTGTGTGAATTCTTTCCATTTTTAGTTGTGCTTTGTTCATCTTTGTTTCTTCACCATGCTCCCCCTTTGATCTAGGAAAGATAGTGTTATGTTTGTTAGTGTGTTTGTTTTCATTTTAATTTATTTTCATTGTGAAGCTACTAGATGATCTAACCACCATTCTTGGATTCCTTGATCATAAATGGCACACCTAATGGGACCATGAGCACCCCACATACCAAGGAGAAGAATAGCAAGTTAAAAACTGAGAAATTGATGCTTGAATATCTTTAAAATTACATTTATAACCTTGTTTTGGTCATATTTTGCTTTCTTTATATTTCTCATATCGACACAAAAATTGGTGATGGTTAGGTGCAACTGACATTGGTTTTCCTAAACCAACCATGATTCTACTCAACTAACACCGACTCTATGTAAACCATCAATGGTTGGATTTTAGGGGGAAAAAGTTTGTAAATCTTGCATTTTGATTCTTTCTATCATCCATATTTGTGATTTCTAGGTTTCAAAAGTATTTAAATCCATTAACTAAACTTTGCCTTACAGGTTTTCTTGAGCTTTCTTCTAACCAAGGCCTAACTTAACTTTTCTATCTTTTGTAGTTTTGCCTTTGGGTCCATAAGTGATCGATGATGGTCTTAATCAACTAGCATCAATTCTTACGATTGGTACCGATACTCTTACAAATTGACTGGAAATGGTTACCTTGAATTGGCATCAATCATCTCTGACTAGCTGCAATCACTATGTGTCAAAAAAAGAAAACCCAAGAGCTAAATTTCAAACATCATTTGCCCATCCAAGAAAGTTATTCAAAGTATGCTATTATTATCTAATAATTATAGGTCATAGACGTGATTTTGAACACTAATATGCTTGTTTAGACTAATCAAACAATTCATTTTGGGATTTTAAAAGGAATTAGTCAAATCTTGCACATTTAAATTTTGGCCCTAAAACAAACATGTTAGATCTTACACATTTGGACATTAGTGTTTAAAATTAATTAGGATGGTTAAGTATTAAAAAAAATCATCTTTTGGTGCTTAAAAATACTGCTTAAGTCTTGAACACTTAATTTTTGGTGTTTAAAAAATAAGTTGGGCTAAATCTTGCACATTTGGACTTTTGGGCTTAAAACAAACATAGATGTTTTTACCTAATTTGGTTTTTGTGCAATTATTTCAATCTTTCACACTTAAGCCAAGGGGTGAAGTAAAAAACCACATCACATTTCAAATTTGTGTCTAAAATCAAACTTCACTTGCAATTACTTGCAAACTATTTGTTTATTTTTTTATAAAAAGAATAGCACGTGTATGCTCTCCCCCCCATTCCCTATAAGGAACTCATGGGATCAAAAGTGCCTTTTCATTGCATATAGTTCCAATTCCAAGGCATAAAAAAAATTTACTTAGGCTCTCCCCAATCCCACATGGTATTGGGTAAATCTAAAAGCAACCCTAAAGTCTTTCTACTAGTCTTTCTTTTCATATAATTTGGCTTGTGAAGGGGATGTCATTGCCTCTCACAGGTTCTCTAGGGAAGCATTAACCCAGGGCTTCATCTCCCAGTAGTGTTTCAATCATGCTCCATAATGGGGTATACAAAGATGGGAATGCATACTGCTAGATCCAAGGGTTTGATTGGCTAACCTCTCCTTTATTAACAAAGGCCTAAGTCAGGTATGGTCAAACCAGGGGATACCACTAAAAATTATAATGATAGTATCATCATGAAAAGTAATAGACCCTTTCATGATAATTTTATTGGTATGAACTCAATTGACGTGTTACTTCTCTTATGTTCACCACACATGGGATCAATCTAGACAGTCATAACTTATAAGTTTTAGTCAACCCCGCTTTGGCACACCTCTATAGGATCTAGGATGATTATACTTAGTTATATTTTTATCATTTTATTCTTTTATTTATTGGTGTGTTGGATCTAAATCTTTTTTATTTATACCACATCATGATTGATTTTATTTGTCTACATTACTCCATTGTTTGAGGAGGCATTATGTCATCTGTTTGACACCTTGCTTGAACTTAGAAAACTTTTTATGTCAAAAAAATTATGTGATGCACTTGATTGAAATGGATAATGTTAGACTACCTAAATCAATTAAATTTTCATTCCTTATAATTCTTTTAAAACAAACCATCATTACATATTTATGAGCAATAATGTCATTATGTTGCCCAAATTATTTCATAGAATTGTCTCATCTTGTGTCAAGTTTCATCATTTGAAACCATTCATGTGCCTTGTTGGATATTTGTTTAGCATAGTAATGTTTTTCAAAATTATCTAACTTTTTTTTCATTAAATCCTAAGTTTTTCCTAGGTTGAGATTTCAATTAACTTTTACAAGTTTGGATCCAATCATTGATTGAGTTTTATTTAGGCCTCAACACTTAGGGGCTGATACATAAATATTTCTCTTTTGGGTTGTGTAACTTAGGTTAATTGATTACCCAAATTTAAAAAAAATTATTTTTTGTGCCTTTGTTTGATAGAATCAGTCCATCTTCAAAGTGCCTTTTGTTTTGTGTTTTATACCGATTTGATCATGTTTATGTCTAGATTCAAGTGCCTAGTCTTAGCTAAAGTGTTCTAAGTTTATTAGATTAAAATCTCATCATCATCCTTTGTTTCAATTATATATTTTGATACCACATTTGGCCAAAATTCCTAACATCAACCTTGTTTTGATCCTAGATTTTGACTCCACATATCGACAAAAGACCTAGCAACATTTCCCTTTCCCAATTTAGACCTATTTGGAACATCTTTTGACCTAGACTTTGTCATATTTTCTTTAGTTCATGTTACTTTAACTTATTTGTGTAAATAATTTAACATTAGACATTTGATGTTATACTATTTTTACCAAGTCTTTGCATAGACTTTTTGGAGATTCAGCTCTACCCTAGACCAAGTTAGACCAAGTTTGAACAATTTATCTTTTGGACATTATTTTTCAAAGTTTGTAGAAATCTAAGACCTTTTTTATGGAGATTTATTCATTGATGTAGATATTTTTAGCTACAATTATGGTGGATTCATGTAAAACCCAAGTTATGATGGAATGGCCAAACAAAATTCAACTAAAGACCCCTATTAGGATGATATGGTTTATGAGAAGTTGGGTGAAGACCTCTTTGATGATGTTGTTGTTTGTGAGATGGATCTATATCCACCTTAAAATAATCAATCAAATTCAATAACCTACTTAATATCTAAGCCAAAACCCCTACAAGGACAAGGATGATGTTATTTGGGAGAAGGATTCATACCATCCTTACCATAATCAATCTAGGGAACAAATCTAAGATCACCAAGCATCAGATTCGGTGATAGCTTCTTATGGCTAGTTTTGATATTATACTCACTCTTATGTGACCACCAAATCCCCCACTTTTACTATTAACCCTCTTTTAGACTATATGAGCTACCAAGGTCCACCACATCTAAGGAATACCATTTATATTTTATGACCTCATCATTTGGCTTGTGTGAGCACTCAAGCTCCACAACACCCTTTCATTTTACCAAGACCTCATACTTTGGTTTATGTGAGTAATCAAGCTCCAAAACATCATGCCATTTTGATTCCAAGACCTCATCCTTTAGATTGTGTGAGTAACCAGGCTCCACAACATCATACCATTTTGATTGCAAGACCTCATCCTTTGGCTTGTGTGAATAATCAAGATCCACAATGCCCCATCCTTGTCATTATAGGACCTAGTTATTTATCTTGTACGAGTAATCAAAGTCCATGATACCCTACTGATACCATTTTAGGACTTCATCCTTTGACTTGTGTGAGCAAGCAAGATTTGTGATGCCCTCTCATTATCCAACCACTAGTCACTACTCAACTATTACCATCCATTCCCCATTTTAATAAACCACATCCAATTATCCAGCCTAAACCCTATCCGATTGTCTATCTTAAACCCCAACTAATTATACAGCCTAAACTAATAACAATTATTTATCCTAAATCGATCTAATTAGTACCTATTCAACCAAGCTAATTAGTACCTCAATTGAGCCAATGAATACTCCAAATGAGCCAATCAGTACTTTAATTGAGTTAATCAGTAGCTATCCAAATGAGCCAATCAATACCCCAACCAAGCCAATCAGTACCTATCGAACTAAGCCAATCAATACCCTAACCAAGCCAATCAGCACCCCAATCAAGCCAAATAGCACCTCAATCAATCTAATCATTTGAGGGCCAAGTTATATTTCAAACTGGTATTTTACAATTGATCACAAACCAAGGCCAAGAAAACCAACCCATCTAAGATGTTTTTGTTGAACTGACCATTTGTGATAAGTCAACATATGATGAATCACCTTCTATTACTATGCCTATTTTTTAGAGCCTCCCCTTGATAAGCCAGTCTCTTAGGAGTTGTATATTGACCCTTTTCCTATCGTTAAGGTGTCTCACTTTGACAATCAGTCTTTATGAAACCCACCATGCCATCACAGGTCATTACTTGTCCAAAACCAAGCATTCAACAAAACATCATTGTAGTAGTGTCCACACTAAATGAAGAATCTGAATTAGAGTCAAGTTCTATTCTTGAACTGACATTAGATTTAACATCAAAATCAGAATTGATGTCCGTCTCAACATCATATTTAGAGTCTCTTGAGTTAAAATCATATTTATCAACATAATACATTCATGGTTGTTATAATGTTAGTTATGCATGCCTCATAGATTAGTTTGAATACATTTTTGATCCTTTTATAATTCTTTAGGATGATTACTTCAATTTCAACACAAATTCTCCTAGTATATTCTATAAGGATTATGTGGCCTCTTCCCATTCCATCACCATTCTTCATGTCATTACCACTAGCCAACATAGCCATTGTATTGACATTTTGTCTCCCACAAGTGTGGATTGGGACTGACAAAATCATACCTTATTAAACTACATCCATGGTGACATATCAATTGAAGAATAGTAAGGAGGCTAAGACCAAATTCATGCAGAAGAACAATCTCTTAGTGAAACATTTTAAGTGGTGCTAGGGGACAATCAAATTTTTAACTTAGCATCTTCTAGTGAAACCTTTTCAAAGGCACTAGAAGACAATCAAAGTTAAAAGTCAATGTTCCCTAGTGAAACCTTCTTGGAGGTGCTATGGGACAATCAAGACAACTTCATTGGTGAAAACCTCTTCAAGGCACATATAGTTGAGCACAAAAGTCCTTAACTATTTGATGAAGACATTATCAAAGATCAAAATCAAAATAGCTTCCAATATACAATCTAATCAGATGGTAGCTAATCTTAGGCCTAAACAATAGAAGAATCTGATGGTCCTATCGCGAGAATATTTAGAAGTCTTTAGCCCTACCACATCTAAAGTTATGTCTAATCTAGAATTAGTAACATTTTATGTGCCTAAAAACCCTAATCTTCATTTATTTCCATACCATTATTCATTCCATTATCATTCACCATTATGTCACCAAATCAAACCTATCATCCAGAATTTTATCCCTATCTAACATACCTGAATGCACTTTCCTGGATGTATTTGATGTTATTGTGATCCTCATTGGTCATTGATTCTATTTCCTTCAAACATCGAGACAAGGTATCTTTGTAGAGGCTACAAAGATACCTTGTCTTGATGTTTGAAGGAAATAGAATCAATGACCAATGAGGATCACAATAACATCAAATACATCCAAGTCTGTACCTAAATAATAAAATAATAAAATTGATCCTAAATGAAATTACAGTTATAACCATCTAACTGAGCTTTGTTATTCTTAATTTTAGCAATAAAATTAATAACTTTTTCATCACCTTTCATAGGTATAGTCATCAATTTAAGAATCAATTTAATAATCTTTGAGAGATAAGTGCCCTCATGCATAGACCCAAAGAACTTCTAAGCATCAGTAAAAGACTCCTAATTACCAATGTGGAGTGGGAATTCATCTTTAAAAATCTAAAATATAATTGACATAGCTTCTTGTGATTTTTGTTGAAACATATTTGAAAGTTCAAAGGTAACATGCCATCCTAATGGGGCTTTAACTATCTCAATGACAATATTCCATAACTTTTGGGCCATGAATTCTACTTTAATATAAATTTTTCATATATTATATTTATTTTCATTAATCATTTGAGATTTATCTAAAATAAAATTGGGTGAAGCCATAGCTTCCCTTTAAGAATGATAGTAAATATATGCTTTAAAAATGAACCCTTTTAATGTGAATTTAACTTTATATGATAGTAAAAAAATTTACAAGTGTAAAGACACAATAATTGTTCAAACTAATATTAGACAAAGCAAGAAATTTGTAAAAGATTATGATAAAATAGGGTGTCATAAGTGTCACAAAAATACACTAATGTTAAGAACAATTATGAAATAACTTTTTAATGATTTTTGTATTAATTTTATAAAATAAAGTAAATCAAAAGTGCACATCAAACTAAGAATATAATTAGATGCAAAATAATTCAAAAAGGTGAAACACAATTGCATTTAATTAGGTGTCGAAAAAGTCACACTTAGAATAACCACTTAGAAATTATTATTAAAAAGGTTGTAAAAACTATAATATAAGGTTTCAAAACACAAAAATGAAACACGTAGATGCATTTGAAAGGTTTTAAAACATAGGGAGCGACTAGTTACACAACTGTGTTTGATAAAATATTCACTATGTTAAATGTCAAAATAAGGTCGATAGGTCAACTAGGGTTTTGAATGCGTGAGAAGTTGGCACACAAACCAAAAATTGGAATTTAAATTAAACTAAATTTGACCAAATTCAAAAATAAAAATTTGATCTTTAGCATTTTAAATACTAGACCTCCTAAACTACAAATTTTTAGCATAATTACTACCACCAACCCATCTAAAAGCTTACTTGAGATTTTGCATGCATCAATTGATATTTATACATTTTTATTTGATTTTAAAATATATATATTTATTTATTTATATTTATATATTTATATATTCAAAAAGTAAATCAATTAACCCCTTTTTTAATTTTTATATAAAAGGATAAAGCCAAGGAAGATGGGGCCAATGTTTGCTTTATTTGGTAAAAATATAAATTAAGTAAATGAGATATTTTTAAAATATTTTTATCAACTATATAAAGAAAACTACATACATGTAGTTATATTGGCGCTCTGTAGATGAACAAATGTTCACAAAAAATTGTATAGGCTTCCAAATTATTTGAAACTTTGAGAATCCTCTTCAAAGCTCACCAGAAGGCAGAATAGATCTTCAAATTTTAATTTTTGGTGTAGAAAACAGCTTTTTCATTCACCTAATTTTCATTATGGCACCCTAGGTGATAAAAAATCATAAGTTGAACAAATATGCCTCAGAGGCTCTGATGTTCAAAAAATGATTATAGATAGATCTATAACTCTAGAATAGTACCAACTACCTTGGAAACAATTTTTAATAAAAATAATTAGGTAGAAGGGTGTACAATGGGTCATAATACTATTATACACATTGAGTTTGAGAGAAAAAATGATTTTTTGTTACATATGATGCTTGAATAGTGATCTAAGTGATTTTGGATGAAGATCCCAATGCATACATGATTGAAATAGGCCTCCAAGTTGATCAATCAAATTCTTCTATGTTTATTTGTCATACTAGGCCAAACTAGACTTGAAAACAATTAAAAAATTATTTAAAATTGAATACATATATCTCACTTAATCAATACCACCCCACTGACTGTAGTACCATGATAAATTCCATATAAACATATGATGCACAAATAGGATCTAGAATATATTGATTATCAAAGTATACACACAAGTCAATTAAACTCAACACAAAAATTAGGTGGGAAAACCTCCTATGGAGATAAAAAACCCTTCATGATTATTCAATATTGAATCAATTCCCTCAATACATAAAATCTTCTCAATATTACTCCTCCAAATCTCTTCACATACCAGTATGTGTTTGATATACATTTACAATAGGGGTAAACCATGTTTATAATATTCATAAGGGGAGGTGAATATTATAACTAATGTTCCCATATTTACCCCGATAAACATTTAATTACATTGATAACTATTAAACAAATATAATTTAATTATTTATTTTCACAAGGTTTTCACCTTGTCTTAATAAATAATAAATTATTATTATTTATTTAAGTATCAAGGTAAGATAAGGGTGAATAAAGCACCACTTAGTCATTAAAATGCTCTAACAAGTGGTACCCCTTGACACCATTTGGATAACCTATGAAGATGTAAGGTTTAATTTGAGGTTCCATGGCCTTATGTTTCTTCTTCATATGCATGTCATAGCTTGAGAACTGAAACCCCTAAATTTGTCAACAGTGGGTTTCCTATTGCATTAAGCTTCAAAGGGAGTTATACCTTTTAAGCTGCAAAGGGAGTTATGCCTTTTAAATCTTTATGAGAAACCCTATTCTAAATGTAGTAGGCATAACTAATGGCTTCGGCCTAGTACTATGGTTCAAGTGACTTGGAGTGAATCATACAATTATCCATCTCTTTCAAGGACATGCTCTTAAAATTATACAACTCTATTTTTTTGAAGACAATATGGAATTTCATGTTGTAAATCAATCCCCTCTACTATGCAAAACTACTCAAACCTGTTGTTGACATACTCACCCCCATTTTTATTTCAAATAACTTTGAGGTATTTCTTAGATTATTTCTCTACAAGAACTTTGAAATCTTTAAAATTTTCAAAAACTTTAGATTAATGCCTAAGGAATCAGACCCATGTATACCTTGAGAAATCATCAATGAAGGTAAGGATATACATAGCACTTGTGAAAGATAGACTAGGAAAAGGCCCAAATACATCAATATGTACTAACTCTAATGCATGTGAATCACTCCAAGCTTTGCATTTGTCAAATTTATCTTTGAGATGCTTCCTAAGGGTGAAAACCTCTTAAAGACCCATAGAGAAATGGACTTGAGGTAAGCATGTGACCATGTCATTTTTGATGAGTTGTTTTAGGTAGTGGTAGTTGAGGTGTCCAAATAGCTCATGCCTTAATTTGATCACTCCATCTAAATGAGTTATAAATATAATTAGAGAATAATCAAGTTCAAAATGTGAGAAGGTATATAGTCTAGCTTGGTGATGTACCCTACCCATTTCCATTATATAATCATTATGCAATTCTCTAGTTATGACTAAATCTGGTGAAAACTCTACCCTCATGCCCTTATTAATGTGAATGATTTGGTACACTGATAACAGATTAGTTGAAAGTGATGGAACACTTAGAACATTATTGAATGTTCCTCCATCCATTTCAACAAAAACTCTCCCTATAAATTATATTGAAGTGTCATCACCCACAGTGATGTAAGACATGATATAAGGCTATAAAGAAGAGAAATCAATTTGTGAAGAGCCCATGTGGTGGGAATCACTTGAGTTAATAACCCATGAAGAGGTTGGAGCTATTACTAATATAAGAGCCTTGCCCTTTTCTTTCTCTTTACCTTTTAATTTTTCCTTAGAAGAATCTTGAGCTGATGAATTCTACTTGACATACTCAACAACACCTGTGTTATTCTTTTATAGAAGATGAGTTAGGTGATCAATTTTTTTTCATGCACTTGTGTTCATCATGCCCATTTTTATTATAATAGGCACACTTAACCTTCTCTTTTCTAGGTTTATCATTGGAAGAGGAAGTTCTAGTGATTGTTTTGGTAGATGATTCTTTATTCTTCTCTTGATCTTTATTCTTTTTCTTCTTATATTTTTTGAATTCTTATGTTCCCCATTCCCAGTAATTAGGGATTGAGGTTTTGAGGACTTCAATGTGCCCATCTATATTAACTTGTCTTGCTTCCAAGTCAAGTCAACAATAAAGTCATCAAAAGAAAGCATCTTCCACATAGTGCCTAAAACACTTTTATTGGCATAAAAAGTAGAGACAAAGATTTATTAATAAGGGCTTATCTTAGATATTATAGAAATAATAAGTTAGTCATCTTTTTTCTCTATTTTATATTATTTTAACTACAATCTCAAAGACTTGAACTTGGTGAGTAAATCTTAAAGGGTGTCAAAGTAGCTAGGATTTAAGCTGATAAGTTCATTTTATAGTTTGTGACCTCTCATCACATGTTGCTTCTCAAAGAGATTTTATAAAATGTTCCACACTACATTTGTTGATTTGGTAGGTTCTATATGAAAGAAGATATCATGAGACATAAATAGACACAACAACCCATAGGATTCATCACTATGATTATACCACTTAACTTTTTTTGTATTTGCATTTGGTTGAGTTTATAACCCCATTATAATGTAATGCAAACCTTTGATCCTTAGACTATTCGTATTTTAATTTTTCATTCATGATAATTAGATAGAGTTAGAGGGTTAATTAAACTTGTATCCATTTTGTGAAAAAATTAAGTGTAGTGGTTGTTATTTGTTGAAGAAAATAGAGAATTTGAATAGAATGAAAAATGATGTAGATAACATAGTACAACCCCCTGAATGATGAAATGGTGAACCCCCCAAAATGTTGTAAATAATGCACACTTAAAATAAGTTAGGCACAATCGAGAATGCATCTAGAGAAACCAGTACAAATTGTTAAAGGTATAATCAACTAAGAGTGGGGTGAATCAGTGATGGAAAATAATCCAATTCAATTTCCAAACCCTTGTAATTACTTAATCATTCAACAAAAGCATTCATGAAACATAGAAATCATTCATAGAAGTGAACAATGAACATAATACAAGATCACATACACAACACAAGGTCTATGTGGGAAACCCTCTTGGGGAATAAAACCCACTCTCAAGCCTAAAAACACATGGAATATTATCCTATAAGATGATCACAAACAAGAGACTGATCAAGTCCTTCTAATCAGGAACCTTTGGCCAAGTCCTTTTGACCTAAAACCTTGATCAAGTCCTTCTAGTCAAAGGTCTTTAGTGAAACCTTATTTCACAAGGAGAAATTGCCCCTAACAAAGATCAAGTCCTTTATACCCTCCTTATAAAGAAAACTTCCACCTTATAACTAATGTCTTCAACACCTGATTATGGACCTCTTGATTATCTAACCCCTGTATAAACTCTCTCTTTCTCAAATAAACCTCTCACCTTCTTTACTCAAATAGTCCTCATATGCACACTCAAATCTCTTTGCACAACTTCAAACTACAAGAACACTATAATTTTATTAGAAACATGATCTATAGATCATACACATAGTCCATAATCTCTTATACTTATCAACCCAATAGTTGGGCACTCTTACTCTCCTCTGCTTTCCTTTACTCTCCAAAATTCTCACATACAAGTCTCTCACTTACAAAAGTCTAGAACCCAACACATTTGGTTCTACTATATATAGATAAATCATGAATTATCAAGTCCATAATAATCCTTTTCATCCACACTACATGTCTTCACCCTTAAGGCATCGCATATGGGTCACACTTAAGCATTGTCCCCTTTCAAAATAGGCCTAAGTCACTTTTAAGTCCTATAGAGACCCATTCACCCTATTAATACATCTTTGAGAAAATTAAAAACATGGGACCATTTATATATATATATATATATATATATATATATATATATATATATATATCCAATCCCTATGTCCCCTAAGACATTCTCAAATGATCACAATCACCTTATCTTACTTTTGTGTATGCTCAAACAACTCAAATAAAGACCTTATACATAAAAACACCATTACCAAACATACAGGCAACTTCTTAAACATTGTTCATACTCACTATATATTTATCACACCTCCAAAGTACTCATAGAGCATCCCCATGGAGTTTACAACACTCCCTAATATCTAATTAACCATGAAACATCAAAACAACAACTACATAAGCTCTAATATCCTTCTTGAGTCACTTGCAGAATAAATACTGAAACATAATCAAATTTGAAGCTCAATATATATGTATGCACATACTTTCATATCTTTTAATCCATATTTATATATGTACCTTGGAGTCCTCTACCACTTTTATTTTTACTACAATATAAAATTTGACTTCTATCAAAAGTTATGGTCCAAAAACTAGACACTAGTATTTCCCTTAGCAAATTCAAATATTCAAATGCAAATGGTCACAGTTAACCTTCAGATACTAAGCTCAAATTTCATAAACTCCTTACTTATATTAAATATAAACCATCAATCTCTTTCCATCTTTAACATATAGGTGCTAATGCTTAATCGATAAACCTATTGTCTCCAAATCTTGCACCTTAGAAGAGAATGTTTAATCCTCTTCTAGATTTGGGAAATGCTGGGACATTTCCAAGCATGTGGGTGTGCCTATAGGGGAAATGAACCTCTATATTTAAATGGATGTCTCTCTATATTTTTCTATACAAAATAATCTATGTCTACACTAGCTTGATTAAAAATAAAAGGGTTATAAATTACATGAGGGAAACCTATTTTAAGAATGGTGATGCACCAAGGTTTTTCTTCCACATAATTTTCATATATTAGTGCAAAATATAGAAAAATTTAAATACATTTTTCCAAGCTATAGAGATTCTAACATGAATATTTTAGTAAAGAGGTGAGATGCATGAAATAATAGGAGACTGAATTGAAAGGCATATTAAACATTCAAGAATAGTTAAAATTCTTATGTTAGTTCCATATACTTAAACACACTCTAGATGCCCTCTTAGATAAATAAATTTTCTCAAACATGAAGAACAAAGGATAGAAGCATGAAACCATCACTTGTTGTCAATATATGTCACTTGTACACTCAGACAATGTTTATATTAAAAGGGAAAAACATTGTACTAATGTTAAAATTCAAGATATCATTCTATTAGGACTTCATCATACTCTTTATGGATGATTTTTTACTAGACAAGGGGTTGTATATATAGCAATAAGGAAGAGAGAGAGAGAGAGAGAGAGAGAGAGAGAGAGAGAGAGAGAGAGCCTTTGGCACCAAGGAGAAGAATCAATTTGTTTGAAGTCACCATATTTAGTTGTAACCATCTTTACAAAGGATGCTTGCTCAAGCCATTGGTTGATCCATGTCATCACAAGTTGTTACACATTTGGTCCTTCCCTCTCAAAGATTATTTTCCAATTTTGTGTCAATAGAATAAGGATATTCTTGGCTGAGTCATGGAATCAAAATTTTTATTACAAAGGAGTCTACTTGTTTTATATTTATCTCTTTCATTCTATTTGGCTTTGTCCTTCTTTGAATGGTCCTCAAGGAATGACTCAGATCCTGGTTGATCAATGGTGATATGGGCTCTCTCTTTGGCTTGATGGATGAAGGATGCAAGCCCTTGGATCTGATTGAATCCTCTTATGTTGAACATCAATGGTTAGCTCATTGTCTTCAAGTTGATGTTTATTCAACCATCATTTCACTTGGGCATTTCATTCGGGCACCCTATTTTGGGCTTTTTGTTTATGGCTTGTCGAAAGGATTGTTGTGGATAAAATGTCCACAACAATTATTTTGAACTTATTTCAAAGGTCACTTCCTTTTATAATGACCCTTTGGGCTTGGAAAGTGTCCCTTCAAAACTTTCTAAAGGGCACTTTAGAGGGAAAGTCACCCTTCAAAACTTTTTGAAGGGCACTTTAGAGGGAAAGTGACCCTTAAGAACTTTTCAAAGGGCAATTTGGAAGGACAGTGACCCTTTAAAAAAGTTCTGAAGGTCACTTTAAAGGGATAAGTACCCTTCTAAACTTTTTGAAGGGCACTTTGGAAGGAAAGTGACCCTTCAAAAAAGTTTTGAAGGGCACTTTCAAGGGAGAAAGACCCTTCAAAACTTTTTTAAGGGAACTTTAGAGGAAAGTGGCCCTTCAAAAAAGTTATGGACACTTTGGAGAGAGAAATAACCCTTTATAAAAGTTCTAAAGGGTAATCTAAAGAGAGAGAGACCCTTCAAAAAAGTTTTGAAGGGAAATTTTTCATGAAAAGACAGGTTGAATTCTTTCAGACTTTTTATCTGAGATAGAAAAACCAAAACAAAGGATTCCTTCGGGAAAAGGCAAAGAGAGAATTCTTTTAGACTTTTTATCTAAGACAAAAAGTTTGAAATAATTTCTAATCTTGGACAAAAAACTCAAAACAAAGGAACCTTTCCAAAAGAGATAACACTTAGGCAAAAGGGGTGAAAAATACTTGAACAAGGCTGAAACAAAGCTTTCAAAGAAGAGAAAACAACTAGTTTCTTTCATGAGACCTTCATGATTGAATTGAAAATATATAAGAGATGTTGAAATTAGCCAAAGGAAATTTCAAAACAAGGGTAACAAATTTGGCTAACATTCTTAGGTGATTCCCAGCAGAGGCATGCCTACTATGCCAAAGACCAGTTGCCTAAATCCTTCCATTGGGCATGGAGTCATTCATATAGGCACTTCAAAGAGAATTGAACAAGTTTTAGCTTAAAAACACACTAGCTATATTGATTCACAAACACAAGGAAAAGATGCGCACCAAACAAAAGGAAGGAAAACACACCTATGCTACAAAGCACTGAGGGAACACAATAGCAAATAAAAGGAAACACACACATCTAAACTAATATTTATAGAAGGATGAGTAAGGGATAATATCAATATTTCAAGTGTATCCCATTCACAGGGATAGGCAACTCTTCTCCATTCATTTTGGATAGATGAAATGATTTGCTTTGATTGCACTTGTTGATGATATAAGGGCCACTCCACAAAGTGTCAAACTTTATATGCTTACTTAGTTTTACTCTATCTTCATCCCACTTCAAAACCAAGTCACCCTCTTTGAACACTCTTTCACTTGTCCTTTTGTCAAAGTATCTCTTCATGAGCACTTAATGGCATTCCATGGCCTTGTGGGCATTATCCCTTGCCTCTTATAGCTGCATTAGTTCTATTAACCTGACTTCCATTAGAGTGTTTTCAAGTAATTCCAGCTATTGTGCAAGTTCTAGGGTAAGGAGTTCTTGGGATATGGATAAGCTGGATTCTCTTCCATAAAAAATTACAAAGGGAGAGTGACCAATTAATTTCTTAGGAGTAATTCTATTTGCCCATAAAGTTGTCTTCAACTTGCTATACCAAGCTCTTTGATTGTTCTCCAAAGCTCTCTTGATAAACTTGATGAGGTTCTTGTTTGTAGACTCAGCCAATCCATTACCTTGAGGGTAATAATTTGATGAGGTACTCAAATGAACCCCATTCCTACTTGCCCAATAAAAAATTTTGGCACATATAAAAGAAAGTGCATTATCAAAAATGATGATGTGATGAACTCCAAACCTTGTTATAATGCTATCATAGAACTCCAAGATAGCATTTTCATTTGCCTCTTTTAGTGCAATAGATTTTACCCACCTTATGAAGTAGTTAATAGCAGTTAATATCCATTTGTGTCCAGCACTTGATGGAGGTTTGATCATACCAATGAAATCAAGGCCCCATTGCATGAAAGGTTGGTCCACTTGGATAGGATTCAATGGAAGGGCTGCAAGTTTCTATTTGCCTACAAAGAAGGTATATTGAGGACACACCTTAGCTCAATGATAAAAATTCTTCAAAATACTAAGCCAATAGTAACTAGCCCTCATTATTTTTGTAGTTGTAGTTTTAGGATAAAAATGACCTCCATCTGCACAATTGTGAAAACCTTCCAGCAGCATGTCAAATTAATCATTGTCAACACATATTAATAGCACACCATTTATGTCCTTTATAAATAAAACATTATTAGCAAGGCAATAGGGAATGATCTGTAATCTAAAGTATCTCCTTTGAGACTTTCTCAAACTATTAAGACACTCACCATTTTGAAGAAAATTGATGATGTCTTACATCCAGCTCTAAGCTAGAATGTGATCATCTAGTTGGGGTTGATCTTGGTAGATTAAGACCTCTTCTTTTGTCTCTTGTATATCTAAATCTAAATTCCTACATAATCCTAGTCCTCTCACCAAGTTTGTCACCTTGATGCCTATGTCATACTCCATCACCTTTGTGATCCAGCCAGCTCTTTTTTCATTGAGGTCTTTGCTTAGGAGAAACTCTTTGGTGTTAGGATGAGAAACCATGACATTTATCTTATTGTGTGAGACCATGTGCCTAAATTTTTTCAATCCCCTTATCACTGTCAAAGCCTGCTTCTCAACAAATGTATATATGACCTCATAGTCTTCCAATCCTTGGTTTAAGAATGCAATTGGTTACTCAATATCTTCATCATTCTTTTACATCAGCATGGTTGAGATTGTATCAAAGTTGGAAAAGGTATAGAGTATGAAATCCTTGGCAAAGTTTGGGTTCAAGAGAGTAGGAGATTTTTCAATTTCTTGCTTGATTGTCTCAAAAATGCTCTTTCCCTCTTTTATCCAAGTAAAAACTTGGTTATTTTTTAGCATGGTTGTGATAAGCTTTACCAAAGCTACGAAGTCTAGAGTAAACCTTATAACAAAGTTCAATTTCCTTGAGAATATTTGTATTACCTTCTTATGTTGGGGAAAAGAGAATCCTAATATAGCCTCAATACTTTCAGGGTCAATAGACAAGCCTCCTTCTGAAACAATGTGCCCAAAAAGTTTACCTTCATAAATAGGAAAGATGCACTTTTTTGGATTAAGGGATATACCATACTCCCTGCATTTCTCAAACACCTACCTTAGATGTTTCATATGATTAGCAGCATCTTTTGAAAAAATAGTTACATCATTTAGGTATGCAAGTATAAACTTATTGATCAAACTTTTAAAATCCATGTCCATTTCTCTTTGAAAAGTGGCTCCAGCATTAGACAAATTAAAAGGAATCTTATTATAGGCAAAGGTTCCCCACTTTATAGTGAAGGTTGTCTTGAACTGATCCTCCTTATTTACCAATATTTGGTTATAGCCTAAATAACCATTAAGAAGAGAGAAACATTGGGAACTTGAAATAACCTATAGAATTTGCTCCATGGAGGGCAGTGGATAATGATCTTTGAGAGACACTTTATTAAGATGTCAAAAATCCACACAAAGTCTAATCTCTCTATTCTTCTTTTAGACAGTTATAATATGGCCACCCAAATTGAGTGTTTGATTGGAAAGATAATCCTAGACTCAATCAACTTGGTTAGCTCTTTCTTCATGAGTTTTTATACCTTGGGATTGATAGACCTTTGCTTTTGCCTGACTAGTTTAGCTCTAGGTTCTAACTCAATGGTATGATCAGCTAGACTTGGATCAAACCCTTTCAATTCTTTATACTCCCAAGCAAAGATATCATGAAACTCTTTGCACAATTCAGTAAAAGCCTACCTCTTGGGCTGAGAACATACCTTGCCAATTTTCAAAAGTCTATCCTTGAAAATCATGACTCTTTCATAGTTCTCTTCCTTTATTGGCATGCTCACTTTTTCTTTCTTCTTCTAATCATCTTCATTGAAAAAAAACTCTAAGGTAATCAGCCCCTTAGATATCTTTTTTATCTTGAGTTAAATGATTTGCTCTTCATATTGATCATGTAGTCTCCTTAGGTTTATTGAGGAGAAACCTACCTCATTTTGCAATAAGTGTGCAATGTGTTCATCATTTTTAAACACCTGCCATGACACTTCATTATCTAGAATAGAGGGTCTCATAATGAGCTTGATATGAGATTGATCTTTCTCTTATCCCACATCAGTAGTTGTATCAAACCATGCCCATATGGTAGCCAATCTATCAGCATGTTTATTATAATCCCTTGATACGGGTTATATGTTGAAGGCATCAAAGTTTTCAAGTAAGTCCCATACCCTATGCTTGTAGGATTTAAGTAAGGACTTCTTGGCTGTAGCTTGATTTATTACTTGGTGGATGACCATCTCACTATCTCCATAAACCTTTAAATTCTTGATCCCTCTCTTCTTTGCCCATTGAAGACCATGGATTAAGCCTTCATATTCTACCACATTGCAAGCGCAATTGAATCAAAATATATATATGAGGAGTAGTATTGATTATTTGATGGAAAAACTAACATAATTCTAACTCCTACACCTACTTTTCTTCTTGAACCATCAAAAAACATCTCCCATATGCCATCAAGTTCATGATCTTCATTAGTGAGTGAAGCGATTGGAACATCCCCTTCATGCATACAATAAACTCCCAAATCTGTATCTTCAATGAAAGTATATAGATCAATTCTATGTGCTTTAGTGATGTATTTATTAAGGAAGATATGATAAATACCTTCAAGGAGGGAGGATGCTTCACTATCCACAACACTTTCAGATTCTTTGCTAATTAGACAATTTTGATTTGAGTTTGTCTCCATGTATGGCTCAATATGAAACCTTGATAAGGGTTGAGTCCTTATAGTCACCTTGGTTCCATATCTTGTTTTAAAAGGTGTAAAATACCAATCATTAGAAAGGTACCCTCATATCTTATCCATGAAGTCCCTTGACAAGTAGATAGCAAAATGGGTTGGAAGGTCTACCACCACAATGTCTTAAAATTTTGAAAAACTTGGCCAATCATGTAGAAAGCCTTCAGACCTTTGACTAGTCCCACTATCTTAGTTGGAGTCCCATAAAGTTGAAATATATCCTTAATATGTGGCTCATATTTTAATCCCAGCTTATCAGCTACCACTTTAGGCATAACAGTGGTACTAACTCCACTATCCACAATGTAATTATAGACCAGCTTGTCTCCCATAATGAGGGTGAGATAGTAGGGTGGAGGCTTTTCAAACTTGGTGGAGGGATCTAAGACATGTCTTGGATCATTTTTAAGGGCTATACAATTTTAATTTGAAGTTTGAGGGGCTACATGAATATTTGAAAGCTATTTTTGTAACAGCTCCTGACCAGGCATATGCAAGACTTCCCAAAGAGATATGCTTGTCTTGGCAATCTTCAAAGAATCAGTAATGTTTAGAGAGGGATAATTCACTTTTTCTTGGACCCTTAAGGGTAGAGAAGGAGTTTGAACCTATTGTGTTTTAGGTTTGACAATCCTATTTGCATTTTGATTTTGCTAAGGAGCATAACTTGCAGTAGGTATAGTATTAGGATTCACACTTTATGGCCTTAGAGAGGCATCACTTAGAGTTACATGCACTCTTTTATCTTCTCCCAATGCTATCTTCTTAGCTCTTATGTTGGCTAGAATTGATGTGATTTGATTTAACACATAATCATCTCTTGTTTGGAAGTTCATCATGCTTACACTTTGGTTGTTGCCTTCTCCACAGTTATCCCTTTCCATAAGGTCTGCTTCTTCTAAAGTTACATAAGGAGTAGCTTCTTATTATTCCACCAAATCTTGGTTGTATTCTCCACCATCATGCACAAATTGACATTGAGGTTTTCCCCATTAGTCCAAATGATTCTCTGTTGGACTAGTTTAGCATGTACTAGAACAGCAGCCTTCATGGAAAAAGTGGAATTAGGACTATAGGCATTGAGCTACCTATTGAATCCTTACTGACCCTATCCTCTTCCTTGGTAGTTGTATTGGGGTGGAACTCTATAACCTTTTTTAGGATAGTATTGATGGTTAGGTAGAGCACTTTTTTGAAATTGAGCTTGCTTGAATTGAGCTCATAATGATTAGACTTCTTCATCTTTGTCTACAGCAGTATCCACTTTCTTGGGGAAGGTTCTTGGCTTGACATTGGCATTATGAATTTGAGATATGCTTGGAGATTAAACTAAACCATGAGATAGCAATGGCATGGAAAATCTTAAAGGGAGTCTTCCAACTTTTATCAAGCTATTTTTAGCTTCAATAGATATTTCATATGCATCAAGTAGAGTGAATCCCCCCATAGATTGTAGCATAACTACTACATCAGTACCAATAAATTTGAGATAGGTGGGGAACACAAAGCTTGGAGTAGGTCTCATGATAGGTGGCAACATATACCATGTCCTTTAAAATATTTCATTGAAATCCCCCATAGATTCATTAGGACCTCTTTATCACATTCAGTTCATGGATCAGCAAAGTGTGGTCACTCTTATTCTCAAATCTAGTCATCAGCAATTCCCTAAAGCCATCTTAACTTGTAATTCAACCACCTTCTAAAGTCCTATACCAGTCAAGTGCTTTGCCTTTTAGAGACATAACAAGCAATCTAATGGTTGTAGTGGCTCAGGTGACATTATGGAAGTTACATAAATTTGAAATGTTTCTAATATGCTCAGATGGGGTAATAGGACCCTCTCCATTGAAACCATGGAGACTCTTGGTAGCATTGGGAGGAATAGGGTCATATGTGGCAAGGTCAATTAGATTTTGTGTGTTAAAGGCTAGGAAAGGTTGTTATCTATCCATTTCTCTTCTTTCCTCTTGATCTCATATTTCTCCAACCTCCTCAACGTCTTCTTCTTCTTCTCCAAAACCTACTTTCCAAGGATCTCTAAGCATTGGGAATGGTTCAGGGTGTTATTCTTCAAGAAGAGCTTCAGCTAGAGGGGCTTGATCAGAAGTCCTAGATGACTTAGTGAGGACCATGAAGTATAATGTGAGAAACTTAATCTAAAACTAGAGATTCTCACCTTTTGGAGTTGTCAAATGTTGTATTAAGAGTATAAACTTAGGTTTGTCAAGACCAACATTCACCTTGACATGTAAATAACTAGGAACAAGGGTCCCACCAAGTGTGCCAAAATTGTTGTCTCTAAATCTTGCACCCTAGAAGAGAGTGTTCAATTTTATTCCATATTTGGGCAATTTTGGGACATTTTCAGGCATGTGGGTGTGTCTAAAGGGGAAATGAACCTCTAGATTAAGAGGGCTAGCTCCTTGAACTTGTCTCTGCAAAAGAATCTCTGTCTACACTAGCTTGATTGAGAAGAAAAGGGTTAGAAATTTCATGAGGGAAACCTATTTTAAGAATGGTGATGCACCAAGTTTTTTTATTCCACATGAATGTCATATCTTAGTGCACAATACAACAAAATGTAAAGACCTTTTTCCAAGTTCTAGAGATTCTAACATGAATATTTTAGTAAAGAGATGAGATACATGAAACAACAGAAGGAGAATAAACTGAAAGGCACATTGCACATTCAAGAATAGTTAAAATTATTACAATAGTTCCATATGCTTAAACACACTCTAGATGCCCTATTAGATCAAGAACTTTGCTCAAACATGAAGGACAAAGGATAGAAGCATGAAACCATCACTTGTTATCAATATATGTCACTTTCACACTCAGATAATGTTCAAAAATTGAAAGGGAAAAAGATTTTACCAATGCTAAAAAGCATGATATCATTCCAACAGGGCTTCATCATATTCTATGTGGATGATTTTTTACTAGCCAAGGGGATGTATATATAGTAAGAAGGAAGAGAGATTAAATCCTTTAGCACCAAGGAGAGGAATCAATTTGTTTGAAGTCATCATATTTAGCTATAACCATCTTTATAAAGGATGCTTGCTTGGGCCATTTGGTTGATCCATGTCATCATAAGTTGTTACACATTTAGTCTTGCCCTCTCAAAGATGCTTTTTCAACATTTGTGTCAATAAAATAAGGATATTCTTGGCTGAGTCATGTCATTAAAATAGTTATTACTAGGGAGTCCACCTATTATAGATTTGTTTCTTCTATTCTATTTGGCTTTGTCCTTCTTTGATTGGTCCTCAAGAAATGACTCAAATCTTGGTCAATCAATGGTGATATGGGCTCTCTCTTTGGCTTGATGGATGAAGGACATGGACCCTTGGTTTTACTTGAATCCTCTTGTGTTGAACACTAGTGATTAGCCACTATCTTCAAGTTGGTGTTTACTGAAATGTCATTTCACTTGGGCATTTCATTTAGGCATCTTATTTTGGGCTTTCTGTTTATGGCTTGTAAGAAGGATTGTTGCAAACAAAAAGTCCACAACAATTCCTTCAGACTTCTTGAAAATGTCAGTTCCTTTTGGAATGATCCTTTTGGGATTGGAAAGTGTCCCTTAAAAACTTTTTGAAGGGTACTTTGTAGGGAAAGTGACCTTTTAAAACTTTTTGAAGGGCACTTTGGAGGGAAAGTGACCCTTCGAAACTTTCCAAAGGGCACTTTGGAGGCAAAGTGACACTTTTAAACTTTTCGAAGGGCACTTTGGAGGGAAAATAACCCTTCAAAATTTTCCAAAGGGCACTTTGGAAGGATAGTGACCCTTCAAAAAAGTTTTGAACAGCACTTTTAAGGGAGAATGACCCTTCAGAACTTTTTAAAGGGCATTGAAAGGGGAAAAGATTGTACCAATGCTAAAAATCATGATATCATTCTAGTAGGGCTTCATCATACTCTATGTGGATGATTTTTTACTAGCCAAGGGGATGTATATATAGCAAGAAGGAAGAGAGATGAAATCCTTTAGCACCAAGGTGAGGAATCAATTTATTTGAAGTCATCATCTTTAGCTATAACCATCTTTATAAAGGATGCTTGCTCAGGCCATTTGGTTGATCCATGTCATCACAAGTTGTTACACATTTAGTCTTGCCCTCCCAAAGATTCTTTTTAAACATTTGTGTCAATAAAATCAGGATATTCTTGGCTGAGTCATGTCATTAAAATGGTTATTACTAGGGATTCCACCTATTACAGATTTGTTTCTTCTATTCTATTTGGTTTTGTCCTTCTTCTTTGATTGGTCCTCAAGAAATGACTCAAATCCTAGTCAATCAATGGTGATATGGGCTCTCTCTTTGGATCCATGGATGAAGGACATGTACCCTTGGTTTTACTTGAATCCTCTTGTGTTGAACACCAGTGATTAGTTCACTATCTTCAAGTTGATGTTTATTCAAACGTCATTTCACTTGGGCATTTCATTTGGGCATCTTGTTTTGGGATTTTTGTTTATGGCTTGTAGGAAGGATTTTTGTAGACAAAAAGTCCACAATAATTCCTTCAGACTTCTTGAAAAGGTCACTTCCTTTTGGATTGATCCCTTTGGGCTTGGAAAGTGTCCCTTCAAAACTTTTTGAAGGGTACTTTGGAGGGAAAGTGACCTTTCAAAACTTTTCAAAGGGTACTTTGGAGGGAAAGTGACCCTTCAAAACTTTCCAAAGGGCACTTTGGATGGAAAGTGACACTTTTAATCTTTTCGAAGGGCACTTTGGAGGGAAAATAACCCTTCAGAACTTTCCAAAGGGCACTTTGGAAGGATAGTGACCCTTCAAAAAAGTTTTGAAGGGCACTTTGAAGGGAGAATGACCCTTCAAAACTTTTTGAAGGGCACTTTGGAAGGAAAGTAACCCTTCAAAAAAATTTCAAAGGGCACTTTGAAGGGAGAAAGACCCTTCAAAACTTTTTGAAGGGCATTTTGGAGGAAAGTGGCCCTTTGAAAAAGTTCTGAAGGACACTTTGGAGAGAGAAAAAACCCTTCAAAAAAGTTTTGAAGGGCAATCTGAAGAGAGAGACCCTTTAGAAAAGTTCTGAAGGGTAATCTTTTGGGAAAAGATAAGTTGAATTCTTTCAAACCTTTTGTCTGAGACAAATAGTCTGAGATAGAAAACCTAAAATAAAGGATTCCTTCAGGAAAAGGCAAAGAGAGAATTATTTCAAACTTTTTATTCAAGATAAAAAGTCTGAAAGAATTCCTAGGCTTTGACAAAAGACCCAAAACAAAGGAACCTTTCCAAAAGAGATAACACTTAGGTAAAAGGGGTGAAAAACACTTGAACAAAGTTGAAACAAAGCTTCTAAAGAAGAGAAAACAACTAGTTTCTTTCATGAGTCCTTCATAATTGAATTGAAAATATATAAGAGATGTTAAACTTAGCCAAAGGAAATTTCAAAACAAGGGTAACAAATTTGGATAACAAAA
The DNA here is from genome assembly GCA_037957365.1 of Torreya grandis. NCBI lineage: Eukaryota > Viridiplantae > Streptophyta > Pinopsida > Cupressales > Taxaceae > Torreya > Torreya grandis. The sequence goes on along the minus strand of JARHVA010000709.1, from coordinate 1,076,257 downwards.
CCTTTATCACTTTAGCCACATCTTATGCATCCTTGAAATGTTGAATCCACACATTTTTTCAATCTCTACAAATCAACCAGGTCTTTAATGATCAATGCTCACCATTTGATCAATATTTGTGAATGCCCACTCACCATTGGATCCTTATCATGTACCTTTGCTCAGTCATTAAACATCATACACTTGTCCTTATCTTGTTACTTCCTAACTTCTTAGAGTAACATGCACCATTAATCTTTCTTGAGCTTTAACACTTTTAAAAATGACTATGGGGACCATTTCAATATTCCTGAGTAACCATTTTCTATCCTAAATAACTTCTTCTGCACTTCAACACAAGATCTCAAATTTGGACCAGATGATCTCCTCACAAAGGAGAATCTAGCCATGTGACACACTACTCCTAAAAATATCTCATGTGTGAGATATAATTCCATTAAATTACCTTCTAAAAAACTTCTGTCATAGATCCAACTATGTCAAAATATATTTGGAATACCAACTTTATTCTTTCATAACTTTTTGTCATTCTTCAACGCATGATCTCAAATTTAGCACAAATGAACTAGGATCAAAACTAAACAAACCCATATGATCAGTTTCTCTTAACACCTTCACATGTGAAAGATTAAGCACTATCAAAACTCTCACTCAGCTCTTTCTTCCATATTTCAAAATTGACGAAGTATGGGAAAACATAGTCAAAATGCCTAGGAGCCCAACTTTACACATCCATATCTTTTGATGCACTACATCACATGATCTAAAAATTAGCAAAAATAAAATAGGTCCAAAATGAACAAACCCATATAATCATCTTCTCTTGAAATGTCCACATGTGAGAATGTTGACCTCATCAACATCCTTACTCAGCTCTTTCTAGCCATATTACAAATTTGGCTAAGTATGAGAAAATAATAAAATTTGTCTTAGAAGCCAACTTTGCACCCTCATATCTTTGATCATGATTTAATGCATGACTTGAGATCAAACACATAATAACTAGGGACTATTTTGATCACAACCACATGACTAGTTCCCCTTGACTCATTCACACATGGTAATGCTGACATCATCAAACTGCTTACTCAAATTTTCTACCACTAGACCCAAATTGTCTAGATGAAAACTACAGACTACCAGATGAATTTCACTTATGTACACAAGATATCAAAACATAGATATCATCTTAGGTACCTCTTACACATGTTCCAATCACCATACTCAACCTTGAACATCTTTAACTAGTCAAACTCTGGAGATCAACCAAGCATAATTAAAGCACACTAAGATAAGCACATTACACACTTTGTCATTATTACTTGAGATATCAAATAATTTCATCCACTCACTAGAAAACCTCCATGACATCACTAAAAAATGTCCAATAATCTCCCCCTTTGTCATTGATGTCAACAAATATCATATATAGTAATATGTAGCTCACCTTCTCTCCCTTCAAGCACTCCCTCAATAGGAAATTTCTCTCCCCTTGACACAATGAAAAAGTGGGCACCAACTAATCTTGAGGAATTGAAAAGAATATCAAATAGGAAAGGACCATCTTATAAAGATTATATAAACTCCCCCTTACTTTGAGCCTAACTTTTCTTGCCTTGACAACATCCTTCTTGTTCCATACCAACACTCTCTTCAACCAAGCACTGCAACCAATGAATAAAGAATATACAAAAACACTGACAATTGATGAAACTTACCAAGAGACATCTGATAGGGACTCCCCCTAAGATTTATGAGCCATTACACCATTTGATGATCTTTAAATCTCCACACACCATTAGGAACCATTATACATGCTTACCATCCTTCTTTCTCAAGACACTTCCATGACCATCAATAGAGTAACATACCACTCATCAATCAAAAATAATGTTCTAAACCATCTTGATAACTCACCTTGAAACATTCATGATTTGTTCTTTTGGAGAAACTAGAAAAAAACACATTTCTTCTTACTAGGCCTATCTAGTCCTCTTGTAGCACTACCTGAATATTATAGAGCCCACAAATTTTAGTAGACACATCTTCAGGACCTAAAAATTTATATCTAAATAACTCTCATATACCCCCTTTAGTACACCAATTTTCAACAACAATCTCATCTTTTGCAACATACTTCCTTCACAAACCTACTATCTAATTAGGCCTCCAACAAGACAAAAAATAGAAGAAATTGAGAACCACAAACCTTAAAATCTATATGAATATTTATTTGACCACCCATTATTGGCCCATTCAACAAATTAAGAAGCCCTAGACCTCAACTCATAAAGCAAACCACTTTTCTAGTAGAGCCCAAAACCTTAGAAACTCAAAACAAACAAAGTCAACATAGCACCTTCCAATCAATGTCCACCTCTAAAAATTCTTGTATACCTAAATATAACCATTACATACATTTGGACCAAAATTTGAGATTTCACACCATTACGAACCTTGACTTCCTATAACCCATTTTAGGGCCTGCAAGTTCTAAAGCATAAACTGGAAAACCTGAGAGCAAACAAAAATCTCCAAATAGATTTTAACATACCTTAAAATCACAAAAACACCTAGAGAATGATATAATAAGGTAAACAAACCTTTCTATACAAAAATATTATCTTGATAAATCAGAAATCTTCTTTTGTCATCTAGGAACCTTTGATCTAAACCTGCAGACTATTCCAACTAAAAAACACCATAGCAACACTTGCTTCTCCACTTTAAAAGAGTCTCTTAAGAAACATAAATAGAGACACCCTCTATACCTCAATGCTCTTAAAAAAAATACAAATCTTTATATTCCTCTTCTTCCTTGCTCAGATGATACTTATAGTTCTTCTTCTTCTTCTTCTTTGGCTTTAGAGAAACAACTTCCTCAATTACTACAACATTCTCTTTTTCTTATATAATTGGATTATGAATACATGGAGACAATATAAACTTATGGCATACCTCTTTATCCAAATAATATTCCTTTTATCTTAGAACCTTATCACTAGATACAGGCAATTGATATTCTTTACATGAGGCTTACTCAATAACAACAGGATGTTCACTTAAATCTATACTTACCTTAGAACTAGCTTCAACCAATACCTTAGTCTTCTTCTTGAGCTTAGTCTCTTCATTCTCAACATGAGAAAAAAATGAGACCTCTTAAGACTCTTCAAATTTTGGATCATTCTCCAACATAGCAAACAGATTACTTAAACCTACAGTCCCATCATAATTCCTACTTACCACCTTTGGTCTTTATGAGTTTACTTGCCTTCTGTCTTGCATGATAGGAGCCTAATAAAACCTATTTTATCTTGTAGGATTGAGCTTGCATAATCTAGCATGATATGAACTAGGAATGAGAGGAATAATTCTATAAAATATATGTAATGTAAAACTTATTTTATTTTTGTACATAGTAAGCTTTAAAAAGCTTACAGAGAAAAAGTTGGTTAGATAAAACCAACTCACAGGTATAACCAACTCGAATAATAAACTAAAAATAAATAAAATCAAACTAAAACATCTTTGGATCATGAAAATAATCCAACAAACTCCCCTTGATCCAAAGGGGTGATGAAATAATTAGAACAATGACTCTGAAGTCATCAAAAGAAACCTGAATGCAACAGTAAGTGGTGTACTGTACCTCTTGGTACTAATCAAAATTGATGTCACTCTTGGTACTAATCAAAATTGATGTCACTCTATATATAAGCCCACCCAACAAGTTGTGGCATAAAATTATGATGAACATAATCAATGTCTACTCATCCCCTATGATCATCATACCGTACTATAGTAAAACCTGATCAAAGCCTATCCAACTACACAATCCACATAAGGTCCCACATAGGAACCCATCCAAGTGACAAACATGTACTATGTATGGCACATATCCTAATGTCCAAAAAAAATTGGTGACCTTTGCTTAACACTAAAGGTGTTATCAACCCCTGTCAACTTTTAATGTCATCGACGAGTGATTGAAAACCAATAAATGTAATATCTACTCCCCTATCAGATGAGAGGTGAGAAGCTATGCATCAAGATAAATAAAATCAAAAAAACACTACCTGCTCCATGTCATGAAAATAAAATGAGATAAATCTAAAACTAAAATTAAAATCAATAACACAAGACAAAATTGATATTCAAGTATGAATCCAAACTTTGAGTGAATAGTTAATTGGAGAAGGGAATAGTCCTCTAACCTCTAGTCACTGATCACTCAAAATATGTTTCTAGGTCCATCAAGACTATAGACCTTGGCCATGAGGTAAATCTCCTAATTAGATGAAGTATCAAAATATCCTAAATAACTAGAGTAACCAAAATATCTATCACTAGAATGATCCACATAATTTGCTTTAACTTTCTTTTTATGTGGAGAATAGGGTCATAGAGAAGGATATACATCTGTAAGATGTCCAATACCACCACATTTGAATCATCTAGGTCTTTTCTCATGTCTATGAGATCTAAAAGAACTTGAATCACTAGAAGAACTATGAGAAGAGTGCTTGTGGTGATGCTTGTGTTGAAAGACCCTAGAGAGTGTTGATGTGAATGTTGTGGAGACCATATAGAATGGTGTGGAGAGTGCCTCAAAGAATGACTCAAAGACTGTTTCAAAGAGTGTTTCTAAAACTATCATTATACATGATGATGATCTCTATGATGGGACCTATTTTTTTTATAGTGAGCCTCTTTAATGGATGTACTCTTCTTCCTTGTAAACTGTCTCTCATGTTGAATTAATAACTCATAAATAAACCCAAATGTGACACCGTTAAGCTTATTACTAAGATGTAGCATTTCAAAAAAATTAGTGTATGTAGAATTAAAATCATTCAATGTGATGGAAATCAACATATCATCATTGATTTTACCATCAATTATGTATTACTCATGTTTCAATGTTTTCATGCAAGAAAGATATTCAGATACATCTTCATTATCTACCAATTTATTGTTCAATAGTTACATAAGAAGGTCAATCTTCTTGTATGTATGTTATTTATCATATATATCTTTTAAAACTTTCTAATATTTCCATGCTCTAGACTTAATAGATTCAATATGTATAATCACATGTTCTATGTAAGATAATTTTAGCAGAGCAAGAGCATGTTTATCATGCTTTTGGAACTCAGGCAATTTTGCAACTTTAGTTGGTGATGTGATTTATTATTTAGTTATTTCCCAAAAATAATTAAAAATGATAATATCTTCCATATTCATCAACTATTCCTTGTATTTTTTTCAATGTTAGATGTCCATTTTCAGAGATTAAACTCACAATTTTTGCTATGATGTTATCAATCCAAGGAAAACTATCGGGGTTTGGCCTTGACTCACCAAATAGATTATGATTACAAAAGATTTAGAAACTTCTAAAAAAATAATGCAATAATGAATTTTTATAGTGATTTTTACACCCTTATATCTCCTTTACATTTGTAAATATTATTATATCCTTATAACTCCTTTTACAAAAATAATGTCAAAAAATAATTTTGACAAAATAAAACCAATGGGTTTTGAAAACTAGTCTTCACGATTGTGAGTGACTTACAAAACATTCCTTATCTATTTCCCCTTTAATTATCCAATCATAAAATGACAATAAAATCTATATAACCATCATTTTTGAATGAAGGATAAAAAAAGCATATATGGTAAAAAAAACTTTTTACGAAATGTTTACCCTTTTTGGATGGTGGAGCCCACTAGGTAATGAAAATCAATAAATAAACCAACCCTAAATGTAATTTTCACTTTCACTTCTACGCTTGGATAGAAAACCATTGGTCTTAAGAGCTATGTAGCCTTGAAAATTTGATAAATACCAATATCTAAGGAAACTTTTTGATCAAGACAACACCAATACAAAAAAATATTCTACCAATAACATAATGGTGAAGCAAGGTGAGGGTTTGCGCCAATATTACATGTAGCACATTCACAACCTATAGATATAGGTCCATTAAAAGATGCATAATCTTAACCAACTCAAATCCTAGTATAATGATCTTAATTCTAAAGTGAGGATGCTGAGAGAAGAGTTACAGTTACCCCTATGTTTGCTTTCATTTTCAATAAATGGTTGGCATCTTTCAATGGTGATGCATCAAAGACTGTGAGCTATACTTAGTTTATGAAAAATTATTTTTTTATGTCTTCTACTCTCTATAGATGCTATGATGCTTGTTTCAAGCTAATCTACCAGATTTGTGAGAAAACTTTAACCCTACTCCATATTTGTCATGTATTTCAGTTGTTGGTTGTTATACGAGTTTTATGTGGCTATCATGGAAAAATAATATATATATATATATATATATATATATATATATATATATATATATATATATATTTGTGCTACAATTTACTGTATGTTGCCATAACTATAATTTGGTTATTCAAATGTCAAAAGTTCTCCACTCTTTAAATATTCAATCATCCTTGAGCCACATGTGTTTTGATACCACTGATATGAACCAAGAATGGGAGGAATAATTCTAGAAAATATATGTAATGTACAACTTATTTTATTTTTGTAAATATTAAGCTTTAAAAATCTTACAGAGAAGAATTTGGTTAGATAAAACCAACTCATGAGTATAACCAACCCGAATAACAACTAATAAAATCAAACTAAATAAAATCAAACTAAAACAACTTTGCATCATGAAAATAATCCAACATAGCAATGTGACCTCTCTAGTCAGTATTAAAGCACACCATACTTTTTGAAAAAATCTCTTTCTACCTTTCCAAATTTGGATAATATCTTGTAATGTTTCCTAGTTCATAACAACTATAGCACTCAATATCTCTTGAAGGAAACTCAAATTGTCTTACCTTAAATGGAAAATATTTTGCAAAGCATCTTATGTCATGATAGTTGAGACACTCAACCTTGCTTACACCTTTTTATTGATGAACCCCATCATAGTTCCAAGTAAATTTATTCTTAGCAGGTCTTCTACATTCTCTAGCTCTATGCCCAAACTAATTACAAGTATAGCAGTAACCATTAAAATTTGCATATCTCATGGTATTTAGCTATTTGATATTTTTAGTAATCATTCTTTCAGTACCTTCATTCCTTATTCTAGATGATTTTTCATCAAAGGATGATTGTCCTTGTTCATATTAGTCTTCATCTTATGTCTAAGTTGCAGTCTTTAGTTCTTCTTTATATCCAAGACTAGTCTTATCACTTACATGTTTTTGATCATTTAGAATGTTATTTAAATCACTTGAGCTCTTTTCAAATCTTACAAATGACATTACCTTACTAGATACCTTCTTTAACTTAGATTTTAATGACTCTTTTCAATTACATACCTTGCACATTCATCTTCTTTGGATTTTAAGCTTGTAGACAAGATTTCAAATTGACAACTAAGATGTTTGACCATATCTTCATGCTCTTTGGCATCTTCATCCATTATATCCTCAAACACATTAAATTTCTCCTCAAATTCCTTGAATTTAGATTTCATCTTCTTCTTAATCTTTAGGCCTTCATGAGCATTAGTCAATGTAGTCTCATAGTCCACTTCATCTTCTTCATCATCTAAATCACTCCAAATAGACACCTTTTATTATGAGCAACTTCTTTCCTCAACCATGAATAGGGCTTCATCTTCATGATTATATTATGAGTCATTGTCTTCACTCTCATGAGATGAGTTGCAATCTTCTTTGGTGTAGAGACTCTTCTTGTCCTTGAAGTACTTCTTGTTATCAAACATTCTAAATCCCTTTTTTGCTTTTATCATACCTAAAATATCGCTTGCTATCATCATGACCTTGATTATGTTCTTCATCATCATCCTTATTATAATTATGAGGGAAATTATTAGCAAAATATCCCATCTCAACACAATTGAAGCATTTGAGGGGTAGCTTACCTTTATACTTTCTTGAACATGTTCTCAATTTCCTTGAAATCAAAGTAATTAGTTCATCCTCTTCTATATCATAAATGTCATCCTCCTTGAGTTTCTTATCTTGAAACTTTTTCTTTGTCTGCATTTCAATCTTGAAATTTGCTTCCTTATTTAGAGGTATATCATCATTCTTCCTCATCTCATAAGCAGTAAGGGTGTTATACAATTGATACATCTTCAACAAAGTAAGATCATTACTCTCTTCTATAGAAGATACTTTTAGATCAAACTTGGGGGATAGAGACCTTAATACCTTTTGAATAATAGTAGTATCTTCAATATTCTCTCTAAGACCTCTAATAATGTTCACAACCTCATCAAATTTTTGTATAAAGGATGGCACAGTATCTTCTTTATTCATCTTGAGACTTTAAATTGCCTTCTATGAGTCTACAACTTTGCAAGATTAACCTTTGAATCTCCTTCAAAAATAGTTTTCAATTTATCCCATATTTCCTTGGTAGATGTGCAATGAATTACTTTGGTGAACTCAATTTTTGTAAGACCACAAGTGATGGCATTCATTGCCTTAGAGTTGTTCTCAAATAGTTTCTTGTATTCAACACTGGATGGAGGAATAGTAGGAACAACATAACCATCCATAATAGATTGTCATACATAAAACCCTAGGGACATAATGTATATCCTCATCTTGGCACTCCAAAAAGCATAATTGGATCCATTGAACATTGGTGCTTTCTTATTAGAGAAACCACCTTACACAATCTAACTAGCCATTGTACCTTGGATCACCTTTAAGCTATCAATCTTTTACCAAAGTAGCTTACTCTGATACCAATTGTTAAAGATACAATCCACTGAGGGGGGGTAAATCAGTGATGGAAAATAGTATAATTCAATTTCTAAACCCTTGTAATTACTTAAGCATTAAATACAAGCATTAATGAAACATGCAGATCATTCATAATAGTGAATAATGAACATAATGCAATATCACATACACAATACAAGGTCTACATGGGAAACCCTCTTAGGGAATAAAACCCACTCTCAAGCCTAAAAACACATGGACTACTGTACTATAAGATGATCACAAATAAGACATTGATCAAGTCCTTCTGATCAGGAACCTTTGGGCAAGTCCTTCTGACCTACAACCTTGATCAAGTCCTTCTAATCAAAGGTATTTAGTGAAACCCTATTTCACAAGGAGCAACTACCCCTAAATAAGATTAATTCCTTTAGACCCTCCTTGGAAAGAACACTTTGACCTTAGAACTGATGTCTTCAACACTTGATGATGGACCTCTTGATTATTTTACCCCTACACAAACTCTCTCTCTCTTTCTTAAACAAACCTCTCACCTTCTTTACTCAAATTGTCCTCATATGCACACTTAAATCTCTCCACACAACTTCAAACTATAATAAAACTATACTATTATCAAAAACATGATTTATAAATCATACACATAGCCCATAATCTCTTATATTCATCAACCTAACAACTAGGTACTCTCACTCTCCTCTACTTTACTTTGCTCTTCAAAACTCTCACATACAAGTCTCTCACTTATAAAATTCTAAAACCCAACACATTTGGTTCTACTATATATAGAGAAATCATGAATTGTCAAGTCCATAGACTTATAAAATTCTAAAACCCAACACATTTGGTTCCACTATATATAGAGAAATCATGAATTTTCAAGTCTATAATAATCTTTGTTGGATACCCTACATGCCTTCATCCTTAAGGTATCTCATATGGGTCATACTTAAGTATTGTCTCCTTTCAAAATAGGCCTAAGTCACTTTTAGGCCCTATGGAGACCCATTCACCCTTTTGATACATCTCTGAGCAAATGAAGAACATAGGACCATTAAAAAATACATAGATTTAATCCCTATGTCCCCTAAGACATTCTCAAATGATCACAATCACCTTAACTTACTTTTGCATATGCTCAAATAGCTCAAATAGATACCTTATAAATAGGAACACCATTACCAAACATATAGTCAACTTCTTAAGAATTGTTTATACTCAAGATAGATTGATCACACCTCCAAAATACTCATAGAGTATCCCCATAGAGTTTACAACACTCCCTAATAGACAATTCACCATGAAACATTGAAATAACAACTACATAAGCTCAAATATCCTTCTCGAGTCACTTATAGAATAACTATAGAAACATACTCAACTTTAGATCTCAATATCTATGTTTGTAAATACTTTCAAATATTCTAAACCATATTTCCAGATGCACCTTAGAGTTCTCTACCACTTTGATTTTTAATGTAATATAAAATTTGACTTATATCAAAAGTTATGGTCTAAAAACCAAACACTAGTATTTCCCTTAGCAAATTCAAATATTCAAATGCAAACAGTCATGGTTAACCTTTGGACACTAAACTCTAATCTCATAAACTTGTTGCTCAAATTGAATATGCACCATCAATCTCTTTTGATCTTTAACAGATAAGCACCAATGCTTAATCATTAAACCTCTGTCACTTTGACCACATCTTGTGCATCCTTAAAATGTTGACTCTATGCACTTCATTGATCTCTATAGATCAACCAAGTCTTTAGTGATCAACACTCACTATTTGATCAATCTTTATGAATGCCCACTCATTGTTTGATCTTTATCTTATAACTTTACTTAGTTATTAAATATCATGCACCTATCCTCAACTCATTGCTTCCTGACTTCTTGGAGTAATGTATACCATTGATCTTGCTCAAGCTTAACACTTTAAAAAATGACTAAGTATGGGGACCTCTTCAATATGCTTGAGTAGCCATTTTTAATCCTTAATAACATCTTTTGTGCTTCAACTCAAGATCTCAGACTTGGACCAGATGATCTCCTCACAAAGGATAATCTAACCATGTGACACACTACTCTTAGAACTCTAACGCATACAAGATATAACACCATTAAAGTGCCTTCTAAAAAAAATTGTCACAGAGCCAACTATGTCAAAATATGTCTAGAAGACCAAATTTGCTCCTTTATAACTTTTTTCGTGCTTTAGCGCATGACCTCAAATTTATCACAAATGAACTAGGATCAAAATTAAATAAACTCATATGATCAGTTTCTCTTGACACCTTCACACATGTAAGATATATCATTATCAAAATTCTCACTCAACTCTTTATGCCATATTTCAAAACTGGCTAAGTATGGGAAAACATAGTCAAAATGCTTGGGAGCCCAACTTTGCACATCCATATCTCTTGATGTGCTACATCACATGATCTAAAAATTAGCACAAATAAACTATTTATAAAATTTAATTAACCCATATGATCACCTTTTCTTGAAATGTCTACATGTGCAAATGTTTACCTCATCAACATGTTTACTTGGCTCTTTCTGGGCATATTGAAAATTTGGCTAAGTATGGGAAAATAGTGAAATTTATCCTAGAAGACAATTTTGTAACCTCATATCTTTGACCATGTTTCAACACATGACTTGAGATCTAGTGCATAACAACTAGGGACTATTATGATCACAACCATATGACCAGCTTCTCTTGACTCATTCATACATGGTAATGGTGACATCATCAAACTGCCTACTCATATTTTTTGCCACTAGACCCAAACTATCTAGATGAAAACTATGGACTACTAGATGAATTACACTTATGTAAACAAGCTCTAAAAGCATAGATAACATCTTAGGGATGTCTTTCACATGATCCATTCATCATACTCAACCCTAAACATCTCTAAATAGTCAAACTTTAGAAATCAACCAAGCATACTTTAAGCACACTAGGACAAGCACATTGCACACTTTGTCATTGTTACTTGAGCTATCAAATCACTTCATCCACTCACCAAGACACCTCCATGACATCAACATGACATCACTAACAAATCTCCAACACAAATGTCAAAAAGACATGTTTTTTAAGACAAAACAAAGATGTCAAGTTTAGCTAATAACAAATCCAAGAAGAGTATATAAAATGTGGGAAATTAAGGAGAGATAAAAATAAGGTGTTATTTTGAATGTGAGGGGGTTTGGCCACCTGCCAAACCAGACCTCACAATCCAATCTTTGACTAGTGAGGATATGAAGAGTTTCAAAAAAATACGAATATCTTATCATATTTTAAAATGATACGAATTATTATTTTTTATTAACAAAAAACAAGTAAGAAACTAACTCTTAAGACTTAAAGTTTCCATAAATATATTATTTAAAAATCCATTTAAAAAAATTATCTTTCCCCCTTACAAAAATTATCACCCTCTCATGAATAATGAAACTAATAATATTCAAAGTCAAGGGCTTTCAAATGACTATAGTGCATTATAGTTTGAAAAAAAATGATTTAATTTTTTAAAAGAACATATCCTGCCAAATGAAAAAATGAAATCACCTAGAAATTGATCAAAATAATGAATTTAAAAAGGTAGTGTTTTTTAAAAACCATGATTTGTGTTATAAGGTGGTTTTTAACTAGACAAGAGTGGTTTCAAATAAATACCATTTGGAAGGTAGTTGGAGGAAGGTCCTAGAGTTCTAAGAGTGGTTGAACCAAATCTGAATGTGCTTTTTTGGTGATTTAAAGGTTGTAAACTCAGTATGAGAGTGGTTTTGAGGGTGAACATCTTGTTGGTGGGTCGATTAGGGTTGAAAATGCCATTGAAATAATCATGAATCTTGAGACTAGCCATATGTATGTCATGATCAGTCCATCAAAAAAGCAGGAAACTAGAAATGATGCCAATGGATTATGTGGATTAGAGGAAGGCTTAGGGAAGAGGATGAATCTATAGGTTGAATAATGAATTAGGTAAGTGAGTCAACTTTCCTTCACAAGACATATGACTCAAATATTCCATGAATCCCAATGAATATTTAAAAACCAGACAACTTGTCTAAGTTGTGAAACCATGTTTTATAATCCCATGTAGGTCACCATAAGGTGGTTTTGAATACAACTTAGTAGAAACATTACACAGGCCAAAAACCATTTGGAAAATTGGGTTGCACTAGTGGAAGCTATGACTCTTTAAATGCAACTTTGGTTTCCTTTTTATGCTTTCTAAGTGAATAACTTGTGGATAAAATTCTTCAAACCAATAAAAAATGAAAGGATCTAGCCTAAAACCAGAACCCTCAAATAAAGCTTTCTAATCCAAGATAAAGACAATATAACAAAACTCAATATTTTAGAAACATTTTAACAACAAAAAATAGACACATAATTATTAGAGTGGATCTGATACCATATCAAGGTTGAGCCCAAGGTCAAGATAAGTCAAATGCAGAAGTAGAGTGATCACACAAACCAAGAAGGTACACACCACAATGTAGCTGAAATCAAATGAAACTAATATGTAAGAATATTACAAAAGATAAAATAGGAGCCAAAATACTAATCTTCCATTACCAAAGTTCATAAATGTGATATGTACATATGAGAGAGTGTATTTGTAACTCCTCCCTAGAAATCTCCATAAAAAGCAGTTAAAGAGCTAAGAATAAAAGAGTAACTCCCATACCCAGAATAGTCGGTCAAGGGAGTTACTTCCTATTCCTCCAATCAAATTGTAACTCTAAGTACACATAATCAAGCTTATCCATAAAAGTAGAGAAACTCCAAGTGATGGAAAAATCCCATAATAAATAAATATGGGAAAATAAATAACCCCTACTCTAATACTTAGATGGGTTTAACTCGATGTTTTAGAAAACCTATGAGTAAGATGAGACATACGATTAAATGGGATGATGATTAAAGAAATTTGTAGGTATGATGATGGGTGATATGATTGGGATATGGGATAAGAGGATGATTATCATGTGAATATTAGATAAGGAATATAATTTTGACATAGGGTTTAAGTTTAGACTAGGTAATTGGTTTGTGTGTAGGTCTTTACAGTTTACAAATAATATTAGTCTTGAACAAAATTCAAAGAAGAACAAGCAACCCAAAAACCTATAATTAGTGATTGGTACAGGAGTACAACTCAACAACTAACCCACCAAATGAATCACAATGATAGGTACCTATATTATTATCATATAAACCTCTCTCACTATGTATAACTGGTGAGTGATGTTAGGGAATGTTATTTTCCCTGCCTTGATACCTATTGCAATTGAGGGTATTATTATAGGTTAGACAAACTCTCTATTAGAGTCCCCTAAACACTTTATGGTATATGGGACCTAATTCTATGTTGGATGTTGTTTGATGCCTGAGTATTGGAGTGTTACCTCTTCACCTCATGAAATCATATATGGGTAATTCTAGTTAGCTTAGCAAAAGTTGTCCTTGATATTTATACTACACTAGAACATAGAGTGTCGTCTTGTGTGTGGTGATGAAATGCACATAAAAATCCCCTTAAGACTATGAAAAGTGTATGGGTGTTAATTCCACATCATGTTTCCCACCTATTAAAAAAAAATGGGAGATTGATTGATAGTTTATAATCCCCAAGAATCGCCCTACAGGTGCAAGGGGAGAGCATACCTTGTTGTATCCCTAGGTAAAAAACAAGAAGCCAAAAGAGTATTCTAGATTATTTAAACTAAAACACACACAAAAAAAATTTAATTAATTTATATTAATATGTGATTAGAAATTTTCAAGATGGTTTTAAAATTTCTAATTATTTAACAAGCAGCCTACAAGATAAATCTGTAGTAGTTTTTAAATTGACTATTTAGGGGTAAACCTAAAAAAGGGTTAGAACAAAAACAAAATTTAATACAAAAGAATATTTTTATGCAGTCAACAAGGTCACTTTTATGTAGAATAGGCCAAAATTAGACAAAGATCAATTTTGACAAAACTACTACTATAATTGACAAAACTGCTAGTCTAATCAACAAAGCTATTAATTATGAAAAACTAAAGTAGTGACTTTGTAAAAATTATCAAAAACTATACCTAAAAAATTTGTTGATCTCTATAATAAAGTATCTAAAGAGAGTGACAAAGCCACTAATATTGACTCTATGGAGTAGAGGCTTTATAAATATCCTACATAGGTCAAAAATAGAGTAAAAATAAAGATAAAAACTACCCAAACAGAATAGGAATGGACTAGAATATGGTTAGAAGCTGAACAAAATCAGGTTAGTTTCAAAAACTAAAACAAAAATATGTATAAATGAGGTCGATATTAGGATGAACAATGTTGCTAATATCAAATTTGTTATTAGTGACTCTGTAAAACCCTACATAAAAATAGTTTTAGATATATATAATAGAAATAAACTAGGATAGATTAGATACCTCTTATAAATAATTTATTAGTGTATTAAAAATATATTAAATCCAATTATAAATTGATTAGGAGAGGGTAATAAATATATGACAAACCTACTAATGCAGTTAACAAAGCTGCAAATTTTGAATACAAGGTTGTTACTCCATAGTAGCATATTTGTAAGGCCTACACACAAATAAAAAAATAGAAACCAGAAATAGAAACAAGTTAGAGATAATCTAAGAACCAATTAGAAAAAAATCAAAAACATAGTTTTGAAGTAGAATATAAAGTCACTATTGAAAGCAACAAAGTCACTAATGATGTCAAAAAAGCTATGGATTTTGAAGACAAGGTCATTGCTCCATAGTATCAAATTTTTAAGACCTACACATAGACCCTACAACACTACCAAGTTATGATTGTAGTTGAAAATTCACTACTATAGGTGATAAAGATGTTGATTACAAAAAAAGGCTAGTAGCGGCTTTATAGGTCTATCCCAAAAAATGAGTTATATGCACAAATTCACTATTGTTATTAACAAAGATGTTATTAGTATTGAAAATTTTTATGATTATAAAAAATGATATTAATGGATTTATTCTAAGTAAAAAATTCAAAAATATTGTAGACAGCGAGTGGTTAAGCATAGTAGTTAGGACAAGTTTGTAACTGACATGAACAAAACCCACATTTACAAAGTCATTCATATATAGAATAAAGTTGATAGTAACTTATAAATGCAAAATTATGAAATTTTGATATCTTTGGCCATAAAATATCCTTTGAATGGTCATGCAAGCTCAATCACTCACACCAAAATCTCAAGAACATGAAATAAAAGGAGGACTCCCATTTTGGTCACCATTATATTATTGACACAGAAGATTGCACCCTTGGCAAGAGGCCGAGCTCCTGCCTTCTTCACACAACTATGGAAACTCCCCTCTCACCTGTGGGACTAGCGAAGCTAGAGGGGAGAGTCTCTAGATAAGGGCTAGCTCCCTTTGACGCATCATGTTTGTTCCAGTAAGTGCTAACACATACATATATAGGTATATATGGGGGGGTTGAAAAGGGAGAAAGATCGTAGGAAAACAAACTACTCTAAAAGAGGTGATGCACCAAAATGAAATGACCTTCTCACATCCACACTAAAATTAGACAAATGCATACATACACTTCACACATGGCAAAAGGACTAGGCTACAAGAACTTGGCAGTGAGGCTTTAATGGAAAATACAAAAACAGAGATCGACCTAGGTGTTGTGAGATGCACACTGTAAGTAATTTCTTTTGTTCTTTACTTCAAAGTAGAACTCTTCTTACCAGCTGCAGAAATGGCACCTTATAGACAATAGGTATGTTGGTGTTGAACCTGTGAAAGCATCAAGAAGTAATGGCTAAACACAAACTAACACTCAAGACATACACAGAAATATCTATCCAAGATAGAGGTAAAAATGTATTTATTGATTCAAGTGAAATTTTGCCAGGGCTACACCTTACAAAATGTGGAAGATGCTTCTCAAATGACAAGTCTTCAATAAATAGGAGAAGAAAGGAGGCCTTTTGGTGCCCCTTTTTACAAGTGGCCTATTTGCATCCCCTCATTAGGAAGAGCAAGTTACCCAAAAAATAAATGCTATGTTGACCCTGGCTTTGACTTCAGACCCCTTTTGACATGGCTGCACTATTTATCCATTAACTGAGGCTGCTTCTTGAAGGCACCTACACAACTTGTCTACTCATAAATATGAAATGAGGAAAAAAGGGGTGCATGGTTGGCCATTCGCATCTTCTAGTGGTCAATTTGTAGCCATTGTTTCACCTGCTAGAGTCACTTCTCGAAACGGTGCTTCCCTTCACCACTTGGGCAACCTACCTTCTCCATGCTTGGCACTTTGTCCTTTTCCTATCTTTTCTTTTCTGGCTCCTTCGGCCCTCAGGGGCAAACTTCTAGTGGGTCACTACATTTTTAGGCTTCCTTTCATGGTTGGCATCCTTTCAGTTTGAAAGCAAATGGATATTTCATTGTGTGAATTTTGACATTCACATGGCTATCACTGCTTTAAAAACCAACGGCTAATTTGCTTCCTTGAATTTGATGGCCTTTGAGACATCACCATTCTCATTAAAATGTCATCAGGTCCTTCATTGGCTTCTCTATGGGCTTTGTCTTCCTCGGCCCTCTCTGTGGGTACTCTTTTGCTTGAAGTCCCTTCCTAGCACCTTCAACCATTGAAAGTGCCCCTCATTTGGTCGAGAGTCCCCCGCAAGGGCACCTACCCTTCGGGGTCCTTCGGCGGGTCATTGTGCTCTTCCAAATTAATTCCCAAGTTGCTGCAGACTTTTGTCCTCAGACATTTTCCCACAAACATTTTGTTTGTGGATGGTCTCCCGGCCTTTGCTTTGAACTGGGGCCTGAATTCCTTAAAAAAATTTGTCCAAAGGAATTCGGGACTTAGACAAAATCTGACATTCCTTTCATTGCCTTTTCTTTTAAGTGTCTGCCCTTCGCAAGGGCATTTGAACTTTGAGCTGCCTTTCGGCCATTTGGCATACCCTTAAACCAAGCCATTGAACCAAAATTGGTTCAACGGTTCAAGTGGTTCAACCATTGCATGCCAATGAACTTGCTAATGAGCCGACTAATGAACTAGGCCGATGAACCAAGTGATCTTTTAAACTGGGCATTGAACCAATGTGTTGAACCAAGCCATTGAACCAAAATTGGTTCAATGGTTCAATGATGTGCGCCAAACTAATTGAATTGAACATTGAACCACTCGCTTTGAACCAAGCCATTAAACCAAAACTGGTTCAATGGTTTAATGGTTCAACGTTGTGCACCGAACCAATTAAACTGAACATTGAACCACTCACTTTGAACCAAACTCATTGAACCAAGCCATTGAACTAAAATTGGTTCAACGATTTAATGGTTCAACGCTGTTGAATCGAGACATTTGAATTGAGCGATGAACTTTTGTTGAACCAAAGGTTGTTGAACCATTTAAACTATGCCAAAGCATTGAACCTTAAGCCTTGAATCGGCGTGTTGAACCAAGTGAATGAACCAATTGGTTGAACCCGCTGGTGAACCTTTTTTTTGAACCAAGCGATGAACCAAGCCTAGAAATTGAAGCGATAGACTTGAAGTGATGAATTAAGACTTGAACTAAAATTGGTTGAACTACTGATTGAACTCTACATTAAACTTAGCTGATTGAACCAAGGCCAAAGAACTTAAAGCTTGAACCAAGCACCTGCAGAGTCCGTAGAAATTTTTGGACTTATGCAAAATCAAAAAATGAATTAGCCTTAAATAGCAGGGGAAGAAGGGGACCGATTTTTTGCCCTGTTGGACAAAAATGGTCAACAGATTGGCGCCTCCCAGGGGAAGCATGCCTACCATGCTTAGAAGCCAGTTGCCTTAAAAATCCACTGGGCACAGAGTTAGATTGTAACTTTAAAATAGCAATAGCTCTGATAAATTCTAGAATCAATCACGCAAATTCACTGCAAGAGGAAAAGAAAACACACACAAAGCTAAGAAAACTACTTGTGCAACAGCACTTAGGGAAAATAGGGAAATAAAATTGAAAACAAACTACTATATACAGCTAACTAGGAATGTTTTCCTCCCTCCTAGATTGAAGGATAAATTTCTTAAGTCCCCTTCCTAGCAAGAAGACTTATGGTGCCAGGCAAGTAGTTGAATAAAAAAGAGAGTTGGTGACCTACTCCCCTTGCCTGTCACTTGAGTTGGCTGGTATCTGAGTGAAATAGATTTAAACATGCTCCCAACATATGTGTACTTTGTTTGTTCTTAGAATATTTTTGAATGATGGTTCATCATATTAGTGCTCTTCACCAAGAAATCAATGGTTGTTGGCTCATCACCATAAGCCCTTTGATCTGCACATTCCCTCTGTAATGTATCATGGTCTGACTTGTTTCCTTCTACCTCATTGCAAACCCTGTCAGACTCATCCTCTGCTTCCTCTTGGCCCTCTTGAAGAAGGGTGATTATTGTGATGTCTGAAATGGAATCACAAACTAATTGCTCATCCCATAGAACATCACCTCTTTGTTCGAAGCTTTCTTCTTCAAGGCCTTCCTCCAGGAAGACAGACCTCTCCTTTTCCTCCTCCAACTCAGGCTCTTCAGTGTAGTTGTCCTCTTCATCAAAATAGCAAGGAAGTTCATCAAACAGAGGGGAAGAGAGCTCACCATGCTTTTGTTCCTCCTCGTATTGCTAGAACATCTGCATGTATGTAAGACTTGCATCTTCTCTATTACTGATGGTGTCTTCACAAGAAACATCAATGATAATTTCTTCTTTGTTGTCACTCATGATAGCCTCTTGAATAACTACAAATTGGTTCTTCTGCTCCTCACCTACCTCTTTCAAAATAGATTCCTCCTTGAGAAGCAATGAAGTGGAGAAAACATGTGGAAGAGGGGGCAGCCCTTGAGCTAGAATCAAATGATTCTCCTCCTTCCACTTGATCATCACTTCATCTATATCAGGTGTGGCCTAATATTTCTCTTGGAAATGTGTAGATGGGGTGTGTTCAGACATGGAATGTGTTATTTGGTCTGAACCATCCATCACACATTGGTTGAGGAATCTCTCTCTAGATTCTAACTCTACAATTCTCCTAGCTAGATCCTCTTGGAAGAGCCTTTTCTAGAGGTCGCCAGCATCATCCTCAGTAGGAGCAGCTTCAGCTTCTTCAAGGTTTTGAGAAAAACCTTGCTTCTCCTCCCTCCTTCCCCATGATTCTACTATTTTTCCCCAGTTCAGGATCTTGGAATTGGAATTTTGCTCCTATGAATAGGCAGCAACTTTGTTTTCTCCAAGGTCTTGGGGCTCCTCTGCAAGGTCTAGAAGTTTTATCTCTCTTTCAAGAAGTAGTCTCATCCTAGCCTCTAAACCTTCAATTTGTTTGGCTAGGTTGTCCTGAAAGAGTCTTTCTTGGATGTCACTAGCATCATCCTCTTCAAGGCTCTGGGTTGGTTCATAGCATTCCTTCCTCCATCTTGGAATCTGCACATCACATTGAAAAATTTGGGGAGGTTGAGGAATGCAAGGAAGAGACTGTTGATGCACTGGAAGAGTCTCTAGAAGAGGGACATGATGACTTGTGGTATTCCCCCCAATGGAAGATTCATGATCTAAGGAGTTTAAAAGGTTCATCTCTATGGGAGGTTGTTCTAGTTCTCTTTGATGCTAGAAAGCCAGGTGCACGAGATTGAGAGTAGGTGCATCAAATGAGCTGGAGTGGGCGAGTGCTATCTAATAGAAAGGATTTGGTGTAAAAGAGGGGGCTTTCTTCAGAATAGGAGGGGGCACACAAGGTTGACTGCCTTGAATAGATGGATTTCTCCATTTCGCTACCTCCTCTTCCATGGATTGCAAAGGCCTGTGCTTGCCTAAAAAAACACTCCTCTTTATACATCAGCTCCTGTTGATACCCATACTGCTCCTTTAGTCTATCAATTTCCATTTTCTACTTCTCAAACTCCAGCACCACCTCCCTTAATGTTACAGGGCAACTAGGAGAGTTGCTTGAGGTGATTCTTTAAAAATCTTGAGTCTGATCATAGTCACATAAAGGAAAATAAGACCATGATTTCAGGCAATGGAAATATACATGCAAAAAGTAAGATTTCTAATGGCACCAGGCTGCTTAACCAGCAGATTCAACTCAGAGTCACCATTGGTGTTTGATGTAAAGCCTCCAAAGGCTAGTCAGTTGAAGAACACACCAAAAATTCTTCAACTCTTTGGACAAAACTTGTCCCAGTTGGTCCCATCAGGTGTGCCAAAACTATTGATGCAGAAGATTGCACCCTTGGCAAGAGGCCAAGCTCTTGCCTTCTTCATGCAACTATAAAAACTCCCCTCTTGCCTGTAGGACTAGCGAAGCTAGAGGGGAGAGTCTCTAGATAAGGGCTAGCTCCCTTTGATGCATCATGTTTGTTCCAGTAAGTGTTAATGCATACATATATAGGTATATATGGGGGGTTGAAAAGGGAGAAAGATCATAAGAAAATAAACTACTCTAAAAGAGGTGATGCACCAAAATGAAATAAACTTCTCACATCCACACTAAAATTAGACAAATGCATACATACACTTCACACATGGCAGAAGGACTAGGCTACAAGAACTTGGCAGGGAGGCTTTAATGGAAAATACATAAATAAAGATCGACCTAGGTGTTGTGAGATGCACACTGTAAGTAATTTCTTTTGTTCTTTACTTCCAAGTAGAACTCTTCTTACTAGCTACAGAAATGGCACCTTATAGACAATAGGTATGTTGGTGCTGAACTTGTGAAAGCATCAAGAAGTAATGGCTAAACACAAACTAACACTCAAAACATACACAGAAATATCTATCCAAGATAGAGGTAAAAATGTATTTATTGATTCAAGTGAAATTTTGCTAGGGCTACACCTTACAAAATGTGGAAGATTCTTCTCAAATGATAAGTCTTCAATATATAGGAGAAGAAAGGAGGCCTTTTGGTGCCCCTTTTTACAAGTGGCCTATTTGCATCCCCTCATTAGGAAGAGCAGGTTGCCCAAAAAATAAATGCTATGTCGACCCTGGCTTTGACTTCAGACCCCTTTTGACATGGCTGCACTATTTATCCATTAACTAAGGCTGCTTTTTGAAGGCACTTACACAGCTTGTCTACTCATAAATATGAAATGAGGAAAAAAGGGGTGCATGGTTGGCCATTCATATCTTCTAGTGGTTAATTTTTAGCCATTGTTTCACCTACTAGAGTCACTTCTCAAAATGGTGCTTCCCTTTGCCACTTGGACAACTTGCCTTCTCCATGCTTGGCACTTTGTCCTTTTCCTATCTTGTCTTTTCTAGCTCCTTTAGCCCTCAGGGGCAAACTTCTGGTAGGTCACTGCATTTTTGGGCTTCCTTTCATGGTTGGCATCCTTTTAGTTTGAAAGCAAATGGCTATTTCATTGTGTGAATTTTGACGTTCACACAGCCGTCACTACTTTGAAAACCAACAGCTAATTTGCTTCCTTGAATTTTATGGCCTTCAGGACTTCACCATTCCTAGCAAAATGTCATCGAGTCCTTCGCTGGCTTCTCTACAGGCTTTGTCTTCCTTAGCCCTCTCTATGGGTACTCTTTTGCTTGAAGTCCCTTCCTAGCACCTTCGTCCATTGAAAGTTCCCCTCATTTAGTCGAGAGTCCCCCGCAAGGGCACCTGCCCTTCAAGGTCCTTCGGTGGGTCATTGTGCTCTTCCAGATTTATTCTTGGGTTCTTGCAGACTTTTATCCTCGAACATTTTCCTACAAACATTTTGTTCACAGACGGTCTCCTGGCCTTTGCTTTGAACTGCGGCCCGAATTCCTTTGGACTTTTTGTCTAAAGGAATTCATTCAAACAAAAAGTCTGAAGGAATTCGGGACTTAGACAAAATCTGACATTCCTTTCACTGCCTTTTTTTTTAAGTGCCTGCCCTTCACAAGGGCATTTGAACTTTGAGCTACCCTTCAACCATTTGGCATACCCTTGAACCAAGCCGTTGAACCAAAATTGGTTCAACGGTTCAAGTGGTTCAACCATTGTGCGCCAATGAACTTGCCAATGAGCTGACTAATGAACTAGGCCAATGAACCAAGTGATCTTTTGAATCGGGCATTGAACCAATGTGTTGAACCAAGCCATTAAACCAAAATTGGTTTAACAATTCAATGGTTCAATGTTACACATCGAACCAATTGAACTAAACATTGAACCACTCACTTTGAACCAAGCTTGTTGAACCAAGCCATTGAGCGAAAATTGGTTCAACGGTTCAATGCTTCAACACTACGCACTGAACCAATTGAACTAAACATTGAACCACTTGCTTTGAACCAAGCTCGTTGAACCAAGCCATTGAACTGAAATTGGTTCAACGGTTCAATGGGTCAATGCTATTGAATCGAGACATTTGAATTGAGCGATGAACTTTTGTTGAACCAAAGGTCACTAAACCATTTGAACTATGCCAAAGCATTGAACCTTAAGCCTTGAACCAGCATGTTGAACCAATTGGTTAAACCCATCGGTGAACCTTTTATTTGAACCAAGCGATGAAGCAAGTGATGAACTAAGCCTAGAAATTAAAGTGATATACCTAAAGCGATGAATTAAGGCTTGAACCAAAATTGGTTAAACTGCCGATTGAACTCTGCATTAAACTTAGTTGATTGAACCAAGGCTAAAGAACTTGAAGCTCGAACCAAGCACCTACAGAGTCTGTAGAAATTCTTGGACTTGTGCAAAATCAAAAAATGAATTGGCCTTAAATAGCAGGGGAAGAAGGGGACCGATTTTTTGCCCTGTTGGGCAAAAATGGTCAACATATATATAAGGTGCAATTTGGAAATATTAATTCAAATGTAAAATGAAAAATCTATCATGTCAGATCACTAAATATCCAATTCTAAACTCACACTAAACACAATATTGGGCAAGGAAAGTAAATTGGATAAAAATGATAATTGAATAGGAATAATATACCTCAATCTATGTAAACAATGCACCTCCAAATGTAATGGATGTGCCATAATTTTAAAAAATATAATTTCACTTGATATCTTGAATGTTGGATTGTAATGGAATGGCTCAAAGACTATTACATCAATAGAGATTGATAGAGTATTGATAAGGTAAATTGACAATAAAGGATTATGTAACTTTATGTTCATGGTTTGTGCATGGAGTAAGGGTGGTTATATAGAGGGTAGTGGATGGAATGAAGGGTCAAATGTGATCTAAGGAGGATTCAAATTAAGGGTGGAGAATATTTCAAGGAGTTAAAAATTCCTAGGGAGGTGAAATGCATTTAATATCTAAGGAATTAAAAATTCCTTGGAAAATCCTATAAGTGGTGGTGTGGGGCTCTAGGAGAGTGTTAGATGGTTCTAGATGTGTTTAGGATAGTTAATGAAGCTTAGGTGAAGGATTAGCAATGGGATTTCTATGATGAGTTGGTGGAGGTAGGTAGATTTAGAATTTAAAATTCCAAAATGATGAAATAGAGTGTTAGTGAGTTAATAAGGGTGTAATAAGAATATTAATCAACATGTAGGAAGGGGTAAGGTCAGTGAATGGATGTATAATGTACGAAATTCTAGCTTAATAATAGGATAGGTTAGCAATGATGAACTATGAATTAATTAATATGTTTAATAGATAAAGTTAACGTGATGTTAGATGATATTAGACCTAATGAAAGAGAGGGAATATTTAGGTGTATACATTGATGAATATAATATATAGTGTGTCCAACATTAATCATGTTAATAAATTATGGCTTCCCTATTCAAAATGATCATTAATGAGAATAATAAGCTTTAAATAGGTGAAAAATCCCTTTCAATTTGTATCAACAATTAAATGGAGTTAGGGAAGGTTGTAACTTTTACATGATGTCTTACTTGATGGATACTCACTATGCCAATGTAAAATTTAATTAGGAAAACTACCCAAGTTGGCATTATCCCTCTTATTAATCCATTCATGTTTTGCATACCAAACTATGTGTGTGTGTGTGTGTGTGTGTGTGTGTGTGTGTGTGTGTGTGTGTGTGTGTGTGTGTGTGTGTGTGTGTGTGTGTGTGTGTATATATATATATATATATATATATTAGGAGTGCATGCAATAAATATGTTATAAATTATATTCCCTTATGTACATGGAAATTAATAAAAATCTAATACCTCAGATTTCATAAGAAATGGGAGAATCCATTAATAAAATTGGAACTTAATAGTATTATGACACATTCACCATTTTAAGAATTGAATGGGTTATGGTGGTTCCTAATAAACTACCTTATTATGTACTCGATAAACTTTTCTCTTGATAAAAATTTATGTATGGAGTTGGAGGAATTTGGAAAATTATAAATCAAATACCATGGCCTCCAACACCACTACAACTTAGAAATTCAAATTATAAAATGTGACCTTCATTACAACAACTTGCATTACATAGGGAAACATTCAACAAGTTTGAAAATAATTTGATCAGATATTTATATCTTATTGGGAGGGTATCCAAGCATTTGGAAAGGAATCCATAAAAAATTATCCTGACATATAATCACAAATCCCACACAAATGATCAATATAAACTCAATCCACAAAATAACTTGGAAGTTCTCAGAAAAAGTGAGGTAGTAGGCTTGTATAAAATATCATCTCACATATAAAGAGGAATACATAATTTGAATAGTGCAGTAGTTAAATAAAGGAGGAGTCTCAAGGTACCAACATAAATTTATTGAATAAATTATTGTATGGATTTCCTATAGAATCACCATCAATGAATACTCATACGGAAACATTACCTTATGTAAAAAGGTCATTTTTTACTTCTATTACTATGACATATATAGATTCTTCATTTGTGGCTCCTATTCCTGATAGTTTAGATATTTTAGAGCCTGTAGGTTTTTAAAATATTTCATTATTCCAAATGTTCAATTTCTGTCTGTAGACCCTTTTGAATTATTATAAAGTTTCTCTATTTATTTCCCTAAAATGAGTGTCGCTAGAATTCAAGATATTGGGATTATTTCCAATTAAGTAACTAAGGTCACTATTTTTGGGATTATTTTTAATAATTAGGGGGAAGTGAGTTATGTGGGATCCACCATAGACTCACAATGAACATTACCAATAAATATTCATGTGTCTTGTGTACTAGTGGTCATACTATTTCCTAAAGTTATGTTTTC
Source organism: Torreya grandis (assembly GCA_037957365.1). Taxonomy (NCBI): domain Eukaryota; kingdom Viridiplantae; phylum Streptophyta; class Pinopsida; order Cupressales; family Taxaceae; genus Torreya; species Torreya grandis. The sequence continues at coordinate 1,050,273 of JARHVA010000709.1, read as the reverse complement.
TATCCCTTCACATGTGGTTACCATGGAAACAATTATAGACTTATTTTTTTAAGACTTTATATTGCCACTATTGTTGATCATGGTGAAAATTTGTCTCTCAAGGATTATTCATCCCAATCCATATTTGGATTGATGCCATTCAATTTGATAGAAAAGGTTGTTGTCTTATCCCTTGTTTCCTCTATTTCCCCTGTTTCTATTATGATAAAAAGTCAATTGATATTAATATTATGGGGTTAATTGTTTCCATTATAGCTACATTAAATTCCATCATGGCCACCAATATTTCATTTACACTTCCATCCACTATTTTTAGTCTCACCATTTCTACTCCATTCCCATTTGTGACCCAAGGGTTGTCCACACCTACTCCAAAAGCAAGTATGACTCCTTAACTCAAAAATTGGTATAAGGTAGTTCGATATATAATATGTAGTTGGATAAATATCAATGAGAATTTATGGTCATATACAATCAACCAAAGATCAAAATTAATTTTGATAAATTCATTAGGAAACTGAAAATAATCACTACAAGAAAAATATTAAAATATGACTCACCAATGATCTCTAGAGAAAAATAATATTTATTCACAAAAACATGAAAAAGGAAAAGAACAAGTAAGGATGTTATAAAGGCCTTTGCATACTCTTGTAGTGAATAATATTATGAGGAAGATCCTAAATATATTATTAAGTCCACAAATAATATTAAAGAGGGATGTTCATGGAATGAAGAAGGTGGTAAAATGTTTAGAGACTTATGGAAGGATCAATGTGCCAATAAATATTGTCAAATATGTTGATACTTCTCTTAGTTTTATTTTAAAATAGTTGGTAAAGGTGAAACGTGTTAAATTAAGGATTAACTAGTCATGAAAGAATGCTTTAAATTATTTAATTGAGGTTTAAGAGATGGAAAAGAAGCTCATTGTCATTGCCTTGGTTGACAAGGTTTTCTTATTAATGCTCCAAATATGCATATTTTTGACTTTAATTTGCATGAAGATTTTATATCGAAGGCTAGATAAACATTTGGAGAATTTTTATTTACTCTTACTACCACAATATCTCAACTGAATATATTTTGGGGGAAGATTCTCTTGTTATTTGTAAATATAAGTATACCATAATCATATAAAGATGACAACAATTTGGTATGTTCTAATTAATTCATTGAGTTGATAGATAGCTTTATTATTGTATTAAAGAAATAAGTGGCTATTTAAAATAAGAAATTCAATTATAAAATGTTGTAATTTGTGGCAGATGCAACCAAAATAATGAAAATGATAATTGTTGTGGATGAATACATGGGGGGTTCCTTATTTAATAATACAAAGGTGATTACACAAATTGAAATCCAATTTAAAAAACATATTATTGACATATATCAAATGGATAAAGAGTATTCTCTTTACATGAAAGCCTTAAAAATAAAATAACCAGTGAATTGAAGGATTTCCTCCATGTAAATAAGTTTGAAGATGTAGCGATTTTTTATGTTATTTTAGGATAGTCAGATAAAAGTGATAAGAATTTTAAGTTCCAAATGATTAGTTATATTTTTAGTAGTAATTTGAATCAGGTGTAAGTAATTTGAAGAGTGGTTGCAACCCATCTCTTTTATTTTTTAATTATTTGTAAAATTAGGGTTTTGAAAGGGTCCCACTCTTTTACAGTGAAGAAAAAGATAAAACATTCAAATCCCAATGGAAAACATCTTTGAGTGGAATCGATATAGGCTAAAGATAGGGTATAAACTAGTTACAAACCTAAAATAGAACAAAAATTAATCATAAGTGTTACATTTCAATTTTTCTCCAGACTTACTAATCTATTTATTATTGAGTCTATGGTTGGTGATTAGTTTGTTTGATGTGCTAAGTAACTATATTAGTAGTATGTTAATTATGGGCAGTGTTTATCACTTGTGATCATGATAATTAACTAGTAGTTAGTTGTTTGTATTTTGTTGTGATATATTTTAATCATGATTATACATTATATTCTATTATAGTAGTTTATTATGATTTTAACATGATATGGTCTAACTACTATTCACATATATTAAGGTGGATGCAGGATAGAGTCCACCCTCTTGATTATGACCAATGGAGGGTATCATTGGATAAAATGGTTTAGATGGAGACAAGTGGGGAGAAGAGAATGAGATGGGAACCTTGCACACACCACATAGATTATAAATATGTTTGTTAATTGTTAGTTGGTTAATGTTAATTTTAGCATCATGCATCATATTATTAATGTATTTTCAATTTTGGGATGATTGATTATATTTTGCATATTATTTTAATCCTTGAAAAGTGTGTTTGTATTTACAAGATCTTACATTGCCTGAGATGCTTGTATGTTGTCTTACTCTATTTTATATGATTAGTACCATATGGGTCATATGAATGAGGCATATTTGTGAAAAGGTAAAGTGAGATGTTTAATGTCTATTAGGAAGTTATAAATGTTTATTATGTTTAAACCATAGTTGACATGTAATTCATACATACCAAATAATTATTTAGATGATCATTTTAATAGGAAAATTACATGTTTAATCTAATCAATATTATCATTATCATATTTTTTTTTTAAGTTTGATTCTAAACTTAGACCATGATAAGTCTAAACAACTTTGCATTAGTTAATGGGAAGCTTGATTGTGTTATTTAACAAGGACTTACCTTAGGCCATAATTTAAACTTGTAAAGGTTTTGAAATTTAAAATGATGTGTATTTGTTTTAGCTAAGACTTATAGTATGTTGCATGGTTGAAGAATAAGTTTGAACCTTTTGATTAAAGGCATGATTATAATTTTATAGACAAAATCCCTTTCAAGCTATGTCATTATGCATGGTAATTGATTGGCATTGTTTAGTCAAGGACCATCATTCAGTTTTATAATGTTAAAATGATTTATAAAATTTGAAATATTCAATAATATAGGGTTATGAATTGTTGAGTATCTAGATGCTTTGAGTCATTATGTGAATCTTAGTAGACTATTTTGGTTGCATGGTTTTGTCATGATGAGTCATTGACTAGTTAATTGGACTATTGAGATTTTAAAGGAAATGATCATGCCAAAATTTTGGAATGCACATTGGAAAATTATGGATATAAATGGGAGCCATGGGTTATATAGCAGACAACGGTGGAAAAATAGAATAAAGTAGGAAAGCACGGGTTGAGGAGAGAAATAAGTAAAGAAGATCTATTAGATTTTTTTTACTTGGAACTGCATTTTTGAGGTAGGGTTTGTGTAAAATATTTATGGTTTTCATGTTGAACCATTATGTGAATGTAATGTGGTTGCCATCAGTTGTTTTTATAAGGTTTTTGACGTTCTATTGATTTTATTTTTTTTCTAAATATAAATATGGGGTTATATGTGGTCAACCCTAAGGATGGGTATGACCCATCCAGAGGGCTGAGCACATATAAAACCCACAATTCAACATCAGATGTATTTACATTATGTTATGTTTATTAATGACTGAAAAGAAAACCCAAAAATTAAATTCAAAAGTTTGAGGATACAAATAGAGGGTTAAACTCATAACAGTTTACAGTTGTCTTTAAATGGCATTAGGTTTGAATTAGATGCATTTCACTATCTTTTATTTCAGTTGTAGATGAGGAGGTTGATGTAATTTATTATTTTAAATTCCTTTGCTAGCATTTGGATGGAGGATTGTTATTAAAAGTTTTTACATGGATTAAAATTGTATATACCCAGAATGGGATGAAGATGAAGTGGATGTGAATGAATTGGTAATTTTCAAATAGTTACTAATTGTGTTCACTAAGGAATTACCATTTAACACAGAAATTCAAAATCCAAGAGGCCTAATAATGTGAGCAATGAGAATCCTAAAAAATTTGGTAAGAGATGGTGATGACAGTGATGTAGCAAGAAAGGCAAAAGAAAGCATAGGTTAAGGGGAAGAGTGTGGCAGTAATGACAGTGACTAATGGTGGTGAATAGGGGCACAAGCAAGGTAGGAGGTAGGGGATCGAGTGAAGGAGTAGATCAAGTAGAATCAGGTGCTAGGGTAGGTTTGGTAGAGAGTGGGTCAGTGCTCAAAAGGAAATGGGGTAGAGGGCAGAGTATAAATCAAGGTTTTGGTTAAGTTTTGTCCTCATATGAGTAGATTGTTTCATGTTTTATTTCTCAATCTGATGCTTTAGGGTTTGATTAGTTGGGTGAATATAGTGATTTTTCAATAGGTGGATCTTGTTCAGAGAATAAAATAGCTTGAGATTCTGTAGGGGCGGTTAAGGTTTTACCTAAGGCTCTAGTTTTTGCTAGATGTATTAATATCTCTAACCCATTTCATCCCTATGGAATTTTTTGCAAGGAAGTTATTCTCAAGGATCATTCTGGTTCAGATCTAATTATTATTCCTAGAAGCTAGATCCCTTTAGAAAAAAATTATGAGGAAGAAACAGTTGATATGGAGGGTGATAAGGGGAATCTAGAAACAAAAATTTCTTAAAAGAAGGCTCTAGAAATAGGCTATCTCGATAATGTTCTTTTGATTTTCTCTGATACTCCTCTTATTCTAGAAATTTTAGACTCAGATATTTTAGTGATACGTACATAAAGTGGAAGTAAATCTTTAATTTGTAGTGTTTTGGGAAATGGCCTTCTTAGGAAGCTCTTCAGTAGTGGGATTTTGGTTCCTAGAATGAGTTAAAAACCCCTTCTGTTTCTTTGTTGTTAAATGGTTTCTTTATGCTTCAGTTTCAATCTCTAAAATATAGAGATTTTATATGGAAGAATGGGTCTTGGTTTTTGGGTAAACATGGGGTGTTTTTTAACCCCTAAGCATTGTTCTTTGACATAGCAGCTTCAATTATCTCGCAAGCCCTGGTATGGTTAAGATTTTATCATCTTCCCTAGTTAGGCATGATCATGATCTTTTCAAATAATTGGTGAGTAAGTTGGGTTTTTTTGTTAAGATTGATGAATCCATCAAAGCTAAACTGAGTTTTATCAATGTGTGAATTGGTTGATTTGTCCAAACCTTTATGCCATTCCATTCAAATTTTTTCCTCTCATGGAGTATGATATCAGTTTATTAATTTCTAAGGCTTCCTTTTAGATGCTTCAAATTTAATCAAAATGACCATAATATTTTTGCTTGTCTTGAGAAAGGTTTCAAAGGATCCTAAGCTTTGATTCTTCAGAAATGGGTAAGAAAGGTTGGGTGCTTGAATCATAATTTGGTTTACAGTCTGCAATTCAAGGTTAAATCCAAATATATTGAACCCCCTTGTTTGGAAACCTTTTGGTAGGTTCAGTATAATTTGCATAAGAATGAGGTTCCAATGGCAAAGGAAGAATGGAATGATCTGGAGTCAGAGCAACCTTCTTCATCCAAGCTGGTAAAGGAAATGATTGTATGGAATATGGGTCATAAGAAGTATATAAATATTCTCCATTAGTGGATAGTTTCCAATAGAAGGAAGTTTAAAAAGAGGAAGGGGAAGGATAGGAGGAAGAAGATGATGAAATGGAAAGTAGGGATTTTTTGTCTATTGCTCAAAGGTCTTGTGATCTGAAGACTCCAAACTTTGATAAGAAAGAGAAGAGAAATAGGAAAATAGAAGCAGAAAGATTATAGTTTGATGCTCAAAATTATATTATTGGTGGTACTCAATGAAATATGGAGTCTTTTCTTTATAGTAGGGGCATAATATTGCAAGAAGCAAATGGTTGATTAAACCACTGACTTCGATGTGTGGATATAGATCTAGGATAAAAAAATCCTTTTATGCTTTGGTGGTTCCTTAAATTTTTGTATTGAAATTGAAACTTAGTTATTTATCAAGTTCATCTCTAATTTGAAGAGTTTATATAGGTTTAATGGTTTATTTTGTTTATGGTTTTAAAAATTTTGGGAGACTAGACCTTTTATTATGATCCTGAATTGGTTTTAGCTCTGATTAAAAGCTGATATATAGCTAAAAAAATGTATATACCCTATTGATGTATATGAATATGATTATTTGCGCATTCATTTTTAGTATTAGGGTTTGGTTTTTTTTAAGTATAAATATGGGTCATTTATATGTGACCCTGGGGATGGGTTCAACCCATCCATGGGGTCAAATATGAATGAACCCCTATTTCAATAACTAGTGGTTAGGAATATAATGTATGAGAGTGATTATTTAAATATCATAACGAATACATATAACTTTATATTGATTCAATATTTCAATTTTAGTTAATTCATAGAGGTATGGGAATAGGATTTATGAGTTACAGTTTTGATGGAATGACTAGACTGGTTTAATATTGAATAAGGGTTTTTTTATTTTAGTTGATTCTGATAGAAGTAAATGCACTGAGTGTTGATTATGATATTTTTTTAAGCTTTGAATATATCATATTAGTCTCTGGTTATAAGGAAGAATTGAACTAGATCTGTGTTTTGTTATATTGTATTACCTAGTCTTTGGGCTATAGATGTATGGGTATTATGAAAGAAGTTTGAATTGTTCATATAGTTAAATAGTTTGAATATTTTTTTTATGATTATGCAAACTTTTGAATAGTTGAACATTGAATGTTATAAATAGTTAAAGGACTGACTATTGATAGTTGATCTTGTAGTTATTAGTCAGTTCATGGATTTATGGAATTTGCATTCTAAGTTGAGAAATTGTATCAAACCAAATATTTTTGGTTGATTGTATGACAGTAACTTGAATAAAATATTATTTGTATATTATGTATGTATGTATAAATACACACACACACGCACACACGCATGCATGCACGTGCGCACGCGCACGCACACACACACACACACACACACACACACACACACACACACACACACACACACACACACACACACACACACACACACACACACACACACACACACACACACACACACACACACATGTAAGTATGTAGTCTAATATGTTATGTAATTGAAGCGATTGTGTATGATCAAATGCTTTATCCTAGAATGATACGTATGTTATCATGTTTCATATTGATCTTGTGTGGGATTAAATTTGTATTATATTTCTCTTGAATTAATCTTGAAACTTTCTTAGAATCAAAACACTATATGATGTATTGGTAATTAATATATGATTACTTAATAGTAGTTTTATTAGAGTTTTTATAAGTGAATTATGGGGGTTTATATGAGTATCATAGGGACAAGGGATTATGCATATATGAGAATAGTATTTTAAGTAAATATGAACCTAAGAGAAAAGGGTTTATAATTAAATGATCATTAAAATTTTGGTATAGAATTAAATGATTACTAGTATTGTTTATATCAGATATCTTAGAAAATGGGGTTATTTAAATGTCTACTAGCTAATTATGGTATATAGATGCTCATAATGAAGAATAAGAAAGATTATGATGATATTATATTCGTGCATACTATAACATTCATTATGAAAATCTTAATATGTTTGAAATCTATGGATTTAGAATTATTATGCTTATCTAATATTATTGACATTAAATAAGTAGGTGTAACAGAATTCACATACTTACTTAGTGTCATTAATAGGTAGATTGGAGTTGTTCAAATGAGTTGTGTGTGAATTTGATTGATCTTGAGATCTATAAATTTATATTAAAATTTTGGCCAAAGTAATGTTTATGGTTTAAACATCATCATTTCACCTATTTGACTTAGTTTTTATGTATTTCATGATATCATGTTAGAACGTATTTATTTATGATATGATGCATGTGATTGTTATCTTACAACACACAGGTTTCTAATTGACTTTCTCAATTTTTGCACTATCATTATATGTCCATCCATGAAGGCAGGGCCATTATCTTGTTGGGAGATTATGCAAGGGATAAATGGTATGTGGTTAGTGTAAAAAATCACTCAGATGATACTCTGCCTCCCCTTCCAGTAGTCAACTGATAGAGACTTTATTCAAGATTATTTTTTGATAATAATGAGTTCTTTGAGACTCATATGTTCTGTGAAACATCACATAATTGTAATATATTATTCAGATATGTAATATTTTATACTTGTACTATTTGATGTAAATTATATAACAATATAAGTTGGTTATAATATATCTATACTTATTGTATTATTTAATCAGCAGTGACTAAATTATTAACTCGGATTATTCATACATTATATCATTGAATTTTTTAAAACAAATCAACATATGTTATATTGATCACTAGGTAAATGAATCAAACACTTAACCTTCTAATTAATAGTAAAGTTTATCTTAAATGATGTATTTAGTTAGGGATCATTAATGTTGAGATAATTTAATAATTGAGTTAAAAAAATTAACCTAAATCTAGTTAACCTTGAGGGGTTTTTACACTAAGAGATTATGTCCCTCAAAATCCACTTTTTTTTAGATCAAAGGGTCATATTAAATGGTTTTGAGGTCCTTATTAAATTGACATTTCCTCTTTTTGTTTACTAGCATCCAATCTCCCCCATCCCCTAAATTAGGAAAGATGGGTATAAATATTTTAAGTGAATCTGAAGGATAGGATTTCATCGTACCAACTTGATCAATGAAACCTTAATTTAGCTTAATTTCCCCTTCCTCAACATTGATTCCTTACAAAATATCTTTCATCTTGGGTCCATCCTCCTTTGTTTAATCCTCTATATTATTATTCTTAGGAGTTGTTGGTACTAATTTAGAAACTTCACTCTCATTTTCACTCTTAATATCATTAGTAACTTAAACTATTAGATGTTGTAAACTAGCATCCTTCTACCAATAGTTTCCTTTTTTATATTTAATACTCAAACAATCATAGACCAAAATACTTATTCTAAAGCATCTGCAATATCTAAAAGTTAATCCCTCATAATATAGAGGTTTTACTCATCTTCAATTGCTAAATTTTAATTCCACATGTATAGGAAGATCCTCTATGATGTTTGTGTACAACGAATTAGGATGGATCTAAAACTTGTCCTACTTAGTGAATTTAAAATGCATAGAAGTTAATCTTGCCAACAACTCATTCCATAGCTATTTATATTTAAACATGATCAATTTAGATCTGTTAAACCTACCTAAGGAATATCTTATCACACAAGACCACTAAAGAGGGTTTTAAAGCCTCTAGTCAAGTAGCACCATACAATAACCCTAACTAGCTCTACAATACATAAAATAATTATAATCTAGTGCTCACTAAATCTTGTGGCATAAATGGGGATAGTTAAGCAAATAAAATATAACCTGCAAAGGAAAATTATACTCAAGTCAATGTAGAGGTAATTATTTTTAAGGAGTAAAACATTCAACCTATTACTTTGTGTAATATCTATCTAACAAAAAGAATGAGTAAGAGTTAGGAATACTTACCTTGAATGAACCGATCATGCCTCAATCTCTCCCTTGGCTAATCGTGATTTGCAAGAGGTTATCATGGCTTTATAAGGATTATAATAAAAAATATCTCTAGGCTAAAATACTCCTAATTTTCATCTAAGACATTCCCATAAGACAAGCTTCTTTCCTTCTAAGGAAAAATCCTAAGCAATGACTCCTCAAGTGTAGAATTTATAAAATTACGAGCTATAACAATGTGAAATGAATGTCCCTCTCATTGGAATGAAGTGAAGGTGGTATTTATATCCAAGGATTGACCTTAAACGCTTTGGAATTTTACCCAACATGATCAATCAACTTGATTTTATTAGGCATAAAAAGTAGCATTGAGGTCTCGAATTAAGTCAGATGGGCTAATGTACTTCCTTAATATGTATTGAGTCCTTTCTAACAAGATCAACCTAGATGAATTAGTAGGAAAATTAATATAAATGATGTTTGCTTAGTAAGGGGTTATTTTTAAAGGGGAATTTCTTAGGAAAGTGGATAAAAGTGACTTATAGTGGTCTTAAGTAATAGTATAGGGACCAAAAATCTTGCTAAGCACCAAAGGTTTACCTACCCCTTTCTCAGTGTACCCTTTAAGGCATGCTCTTAGAAACATTGAAGCTTGATAGGTTTTTACAAGAGAGATAGTGTCAATAAATGATAAAGTTTTAAAAATATTATCTGTATAAGTATTCCTCACTCAAAACTCATTATGTGTCACGAAGGTGTAACATGGAATAGTGCTTTGAGAAATAACATAATAATGCATAAGAACTGAGCTAACAAATTATATTAGAAAATAAATGAAAATAAATAATTTATAAATACATACCTTCACTTAACTTGTTTCTATTGAATAGTTGTTGCATGCGAAGCAGATGAGAAAGCTGACTAATGTACAGAACAAGAGATGTACCTAAAAAATAAGATAAAATTTGATTTGTTTACAAAAATATGTGATAGGTATGGAAAGATTATTTATGTTTTATGATTCCATAACTTCTTATGGTTTATAAAAAGAGATTTTAGAAGCAAATTTATAAGTAAAAGATAGATTTTTTTGGTAAATAATTGTTAGGTAAAGGATTTCTAAATTTTGAATATATAATAGAATTTTAACTATTCATTTGCATATTTACTATTTTAAGAAACCATAGCTATGTGTTACCTAAAAGAGTGATGAGAGAGATGATGGCATGGATGCGAGGTGCATAAGGAGGAGGGTGTGTTGCATCTACTACTAGCTTAGTCTAGGTATGGGATATATTAAATATAAAAAATATATCATTTATAATGTTAAATGAATTAAATTTAGAAAATTAAATGTCAGAACAAATCCTTGTAGTAGAATTTTCCCTAATGTTTTTTGGATAGAGTAAAAATTATGATGAAAAATAGGTAGGGATAAAAAATGGAATTTTTATGACTAGGGTATTAATGATGAGTTAGTTAAAAATCACTACAAAAAATAAATAGGCATTTTAAATAGGCAAGTTATTTTTAGTAGTCAATTGTGTATTAGTGGGTCAATCTAGTGTAAAAAGATTAGGGTGGCCATCCATCTACATATAGTTATATTTGTCTAGTAAGTTTTTTAGGTGGTCAACTGTATAAGGTCTAGATAATCTAGTAAGTCCTTCAAGTGGCCAATTGTGTATAGCCTAGCTGATCCAGTAAGCCCTTTAGGTGGTCAAATACATATAGCCTAGCCGATATAGTAAGACCTTAGGTGGTTGAATTTATAGTAAGTGGCTAATTCAGTTATAAGTTGATATTGGTTAAAGTAGTTAGATACGTGGCTGATGTAGTAGAGAATATATCCTTAGTTGGCATAGTTAGGTATATGGCCAACATAGTAAAAAATGCAAAAAAAGAGATAAAATATGTTGATGAAGTAGTTAATTTAGATTTAAATGTTTATGTTTATTTATTCTAGTAATAAACTTGATGATTTAATTGATATAGAGAATTGATATGTGATTTGTTGTTTGTATTTTATAGAGGTGATGAGGCTCTGGTGATTGGTGGACACAATTTGGTTAACTAATTTGTTAAAGAGATTGATAATGGTGGACTAAGTATGGTTGACTACACTAGGATTTATGGCTATCATAAAAATAGAATGTATTCCATTGAGTGTTGTGTTAGTCACCATGTTATTAGGAACATGAGAACAACTAATAAACACATTTAGGTGGGTGGTGGATGGGGATATCATTGAGGTAGATATCACCCTATAAGATTTCCATGTGCTATATTAGGACTTACCATTGTAGGTACACATATGATTTGTGATACTCCTGAGATAGATGTTGAGAGATGAACCTTAACCTTATGGATGACTAGATACAAGAGATATTTTGGTGGGTTACAAGTTTACTTATTTAATGTTTATGTGTCAGCCATTCTAGATATCCAGAAGGCATTATTGGTAACTGTAGAGTAAAATTTTACTCTGTGTTGCATTTAAATTTTCTATCAAGCACTTCAATTCTAGTTCCTGCACACCTTGGATGTCACAGCAAAATTTTGAAGCAGGGCGCTAGTTCATTTTGACTAAGTGTCGAAGTGCAGTGGAAGCTGCCAAGTGTCAACCCTCGATAGCTAAACCCTTTTTCCCTTTTTTGTTTCCTTCATCTCTTTTTGCCCAAGTATCAAGTTCAAGTGGAAGACACCAAGTGTCGCCTTCCGAAGGCATGAATCCAACCAAGCTGGCACCCTCCAAAGCCCCTATTGTAACTTTTGGGAAAACTGCAAAATGTGCCATGTGCCAATAACAGCTAAGCAGAATACACCACATGTCAGTGTCTGCATCACACAGAGGCATTTATGTTTCATTCTACTTTTGATAAAGACTTTAAATAAACCAAGTAGCATAGAGAGTGAAAAGTGCCAGATGGCAATTGTAAAGACCCTGAATGACCTTTTTAAAGAATCAGCAGAAGTCACCACGTGTTGACTGCTGAGAGACTTTGTTTTAATGCCTCGATCCAGTGCTTTCATTCAATGCATAAAGGCATGAAGTACAGTGGAGGCTATAAGGTGTCACTCTTTGAGTTCTTTTCTACCCCATCCCCAGAGAAAGCAAAAGGCACCACGTACCCTTAGTCGAAGAAGTGAAAGATGCCACATATCTCCCAAAGAGTAGTGGAGGTCGCCACGTGTCAACCTTTGAGAAACCATCTTGAGCCTAATTGCTGAATAAAGATTGTGGTGGGTCCCAGATGATTTTTCAAAGGACTAAGGAAGCGTCTAGTGTCAAGAAGTGAAGACTGCCACGTGCATCCATCCTTTCTTAAAGGTTGCCCGAGCAAGGAACGCAGGGAGTTTTGTTTTGATAAAACTATAAAGTATCGAGAAAGCAGAAGCAGCCAAGTGTCATCCTCTGGTGTCTTCTAGACAAAAGGAGAGAAATTTCATAAATTGACTAAGTGTCCTCTTCCATTTCAATAGAATAGAGTGCCCATCTACCTATTACAACAAAAATGGAAGGAAATTCAGTGAGAGTTATTCCTGGTAGATAGAACAGTGCACCAAGTAGATTTTGAGGGCTTGCAAGCATTGAAGATGCCGTCTGTTTATCCCATAATAGCAGAGGTAGAGTAGATAATTAAGTGGTTAAACAGGTGATGGAATGAAGAAATTCAAGTGCATAAGGAGGTACCAAATAGGAATTGACATGCCACAATCAGGGCGGTCGCTCTTCTCCAGCATGGCCTTTTTTGAAGCATTGAATGCACTGAATCAAAATGTATCCAAAGCATTGAATGCGCCAAATTTCAAAATTAGTTTGTCTGGGAGCCCGAGGCTATAAAATAAGAAGGATTGTAAAATCTAAGGGGGAGAGAATTCTATAATATTAGACTTGCTAAAATTCTTGACCAGTAACATCATTTGCTCTTGTCTCAATTTTCTTGAATTGTAAAGTTGATATAACTGTGCATGTTTTTGTGCCCTTTATGTGGCTAAATGAATTAAGGAAATTTGAACTCCATGCCTTGGTTGGTGTTTTCTATGTCATTGGAAAAGTAGTTTATGTTGTAGATTTTCTATAGTTGTGATTAAGAATGTCATTTGCTTTTGTCTCATTTTCTTGAATCACAAGGTTTACATAACTATATGTGACTTTTGTGCCTCTTATGTGATTGAAATATTATGTTAGGAAGATTGAACACTATGCCTCTATTGACATTCTTTGTGTCTCAGTGGAAGAACTCCCTGTTCTGAGCCTCTATTTTTGTTATCTCAATCTTTTACATTGATCATGCACTTGTCTACTCTTAAATGTAATTGAATCCTATAATAGTCACTCTGTGCTCAGGTTAGGATTAGGATTACACTCAGGTGCATCACCATAGTTAGATTTTAATTCCTGCATTTTGTGTTTCTATTTAGTCTCCTATCCCTTTTCCCAACACCCAATACCAAAAGAAGAGACCAGCTTCTCTAAAATATGGAGGTTGTTTCAAGCCACATTGTCCCACAGCTTGAAACTTCCCATTGTTGATTGGTTAATATCTAGCACAATTTTACGCCATCAATATTTTTTAGCATGCCCAGTGGGATTGATCTTTCAAGGAGTTGAATAATTTTGGTGATTCTTCAGTCAATTAGCCTTTGGAGGTTTTTTAGCAACACTAACGATGACTCCGAGCCATCAGCCGATCAAGCAGTATCATCAAGAAATCCCTTTTGGTATGTATAATTCTGTTTCTCATAGCTATGAGTCTTATTATCCTTCAAATATGTTTGATCAAGGACAAACTTCTCTTGGAATTATGTCAAGTAATGAGGATGCACATGGTCACGAGCTATACCAATTTTATGCCTAGCCTAATCTCATTTTTACCCTCAAAAAAGCATTGCTGGGATTTTAAAAAAATGTGTTAGAGCTTGACAACAGAAGGGGATATGGCCAATAAATTCCTTGTCATGTCATCCAGCAAGTAAGGGACACAATAGACCTGATTAGAAGTGAGTGGGATCCCATTGAAAGGGCAAATTGGCAAGAGCTTACATATGAGATGTTGGATGTGTGTGGATTGATTGCATTTCTAGAAGAAAGGCTAAGCGTTTATGAGAACCAGCCTTACCAAGCCTATCAAACTCCATATTCACCACCACAAATCCCATATCAAACATATGCCACCCCTGTTCATAAACAAGGTCAAACTTGTCAAGGTCACTTCCCCAATAAGGAAGAGACTATGATAGCAGCAAGGGAATAAAACCTCAATCACTCACTTTCCCCTCAAGTCCCTTCCACTCTTCCTTAAGAAGCTTCTTATTTTTTATCACAACCTTATTCTTCATCCCCTTTTAAAGAAGAATATATTTTGAAGGAAGCAATTGAGTATGCAGAAGAGTAAGCTCAATTCATAGCTAGTCAAGAGGATTCCATAAGTACAGATGAGTAAGAAATCACCATAGGTACCCCCTTTGATGAGCAAGAGGATAAGCCGCAAGCTTTTTCCTTAACTTCAAATGAGGAGGAGATCATTTCTAACTTCTTCCTCACTTTGCAAGAAGACATGAAGGAACATGGATACTCCCTTGACCAAGTCATTAAGATAGGTGACACTATCCTTCAAGAAGGCTATGGATTGGCCCAATGTGGAGAAGACAGCATCGAGACTTAGCTGAGTATGTAGGAGGAATGCCAATTTTCAGATTTATCCTTTCAAGAGGATGAAATCAACAAGGAGCATGCTAATTAAATAAAGCTGGAACTTGAAGGAAACAAGCCAAAAGAGAATGGGTATCAAAAGGCACAGAGTGAAGAACCAATGGCCAATGATTTCTTGATGACACTCGACAACATGAAGAACCAGTCTTTGACAGGCATTTAAGGACAAGAAGAGTTCATAGGTGTCGAATACATGTTTTGCTCAGACTCGTTCGAGTGTAGGAAAATTCATGTGGTCGGCACAGAAGACATCCCATCAAAGGTATACCCATTGTAATCACTAGTATGGCAACACAAGTTGGTTGGTCATAAAGAAGACATTGGAAAGTTCATTTTTGATCTTAGAGAAAAATAAGGATTTGTAATTAATGTAGTTAGAGTCGACATCTTGGAAGCTTTAATTCTTTAAATTCTACTGTAATAAATGCTTCCCTAAATCTTTCAAGATCTCCAAGGTACCTTGCACTGCATAATGTGTCTGCCTCACTGTTTCCCAAAGATTGAGTAGGATTTGCTAACAGTCACCCAAAATCAATGCTATTTGGGACTTGATAGGCACATAAATACCCCTTAGCAAATTTTAAAGTTTACAAACTCTCAAGCATTCCTGCGAAAATATCTTGCTCATTTGCGATTGTTAGCACCTAGTGAAATTATTTCAGCAAGCATGTTTTTATCTTGAGCAAAGTTCATACCAGGGTATCATAAAAGAAACATAGAGATGGTAAGAGCATCATCATCCCAACAAGGAACAGGAGCACCTAGATATCTCGATAGATTACTGGCAAGCAACTCTTACGCTATAGCTCCCGTGTAACCGCCAAGAAGCTACCTGAGAACTAAATCCCTGAGAGTCAGCTAGACCAGTGACCCATCAAGGGTAAGGGACTATGCAGATGGAATCATGGACCCAATTCTATAAAGAGCCAGTGGCAAGAACCTCAGAGAAGGGGCACACCAATGGTGTCTGCAAAGAGCCAGGGCAAGACAATATGAGACATTTGAGATGAGGATATGGACCTCATAACTAGCTCAATTCATTATCCCAACTGTGCACCCGTGCCTGAATATAATTGAATTATGCACAAACTTGCTCAATCCACAATCTTGTTCCATCCAACAAGGCCCCTTCATGCTGCAAGTCACCCCTCAAGTGATCAGGGACATGCTTACCCTGCCATACGATGGTACCACCACCTTCCCCACCATTGATAGGATGCAAAGGACGTGGGCAAATGTCAACACTCAGACCAAGTTTTTGAGGTTAGAGTTACAAATGGCTGATGGTGATACCACAGTGCCCATGCTTCCCACTTTAAGGACTCATTTCGCACCCGCTAGCCAAGATGCACTGTCAATGATGGCTCTCATCTTCAACATGAAGGATGATGTGGCTATATATGTTGAACAAATAGCCATCCTCTTTAGGCTAAAAATAGTTGACAAGACATAAGAGTATCATCTAGACTTCTTTGAGCATATCGCCTTCTCAATAATGGAGTAGCTGACCCAATTCAGGTCAAAGGTGATATTCAGGTACTCCTCCTTTCTATTTCATCTAATACTGCATCAAAATCTTGACCTCTTCTCCCAATTTATGAACTTGAACCTATATGACCCAGTCTTCGATCCCCAAATAACTATACATGTGTCTGTATGAATACATATTTTATCAAAAACTAGTGACACATATGATTTTTGGGAGCTATTCATCACCCCTATCCTCCAATGCCTTACCCTCGAGCCTGTTATAAACAAGTTATTCCCAAGTGTCATGAATCTCCTGGTTAGTTATCCCATCCCATGTGATTTCTATTTTGGGGCCCATCACATGACCGTAAGGGTCCATGGATTCTGTGGGGAACTAGTGTTGCTGCCAAAGGTTTTAACTCTTCGATTAGCGTTCCTAGAAATCACTAGGCAGGTGTCGGTGGTTGATAATGAATATGGCTCTAGGAAGAAGAAAAGGAGGATGTACAATCTTTCATGGATGGTAGGCAACGTAAGCCTAAAAGCTAAAGAAGTTGAAAATGTATTGCTGAGGAAGCTCACCTTCCTCAGATTCTTATTGATAGAGGATAAGTGGGTTTATGACCCAGCTGATTACATAGCCTCCATGGTGAGGACAAATAGAATTGGAGCTAGGATTGTGCATGAGAGTCGCCTCTATTGGGAAACCAAGAAAAATCCTGTGGAAGACACCCCTGGTCTCTATGTTGAGCTAATAGACCTACCTCTCCCACCAAATAGGCCATGGGAGACCTTTTATGACAAATAGAGGGATTATGATCCCAAAGTCAGGATGACCTTTGGTTTGAGAAAGACGCTGAGAAATAAAGGTTGGGATGCAGAGAAAATCAAAGCCTATTAGAAATATAGGCAAGAAATTTCCTAGACTACCCATGCCTTTAGAGGCATAAAATTAGATGAAAGGTGGGAAGAACTTTGAGATGAATGGAATCCATCCCCTGTTTCTAGCCCAGACACAAGCCAAACACTGACACTCGAGGCAGAGTAGGAAGCAGCTAGAGCGGAACCAAGCCAACAGCCACAGACTTTAGAGCAAGCTGTAGAGGCCACAGAACAATAAGGAAGTGTGGTATCTTCACCACCATAGGCTTCCCCATCATCAAGAGTAATTGAAGTCCCTAGTTCCCCACATGCACCACCAGCAACAACAGAAGTGGAAGGGAGACAAATGCAACTAGAGGTGGAAACACCTAGAAAAAAGAGAAGGGTGCAGTTCTAATTAGATCCAAAGGAGGAAGAGGAACCTTCACAGTGCCCCATGTAGAGCACTAAAACTTATCCACAGGTAAGCATTCCTCCCCCTCCTCCCTCTCAACCTATTCCTCACCCTACCGGCATGATGCCTCTACCCAGTCAGATGACACCTCTTGCCACTGCTGCCATTCCCATCTCGCAAGCCACCCCATCATCAACACCTCAAGCCCTCACATTACCCCATTTTTCCCCCTCTATTCCCAAAAAGATGCCCTTACAACTCACCCCTAACCAACCAATGGCTCTCTAATATGGCCTACCATAAGGGTTTCCCTTCGCAAGGGGAGATATTGCATCCCCTTCCACCTTCTAGACGTAGGCCGATGCTGCTAGGAAGGCAAGAGAAGCTTGATTGGAGAAGAAGAGGATTAAATAGAATAAAGCACTAACTATTCCATATTTGAGGTCACAATTCAACCCTATCTAATAGTAATTGATGGTGACCCATTTGTCACCCAATGTTGCCAGGCTGAGTGAACAAATGTAGTCGGAAGACTACACCATGAACGCATTGGCCATCGACATGTCCCTGTTCAGGCCTCAAGACAGAGTTGAGCTGCTGACTGAATCCACTTCTATGGTCACAGAAGATTATTTGAAGAAATCAAGGAGAATACAAAAGATGGAGGCTGATTTGGCCTAAGAGAAGACAAACTATAATAGTTTGGCCGAATAAATAAACAAAAAAGACAATGAAATAGCTAGTCTGCAAAAATAGTTGTAAGATATTGTTTCCCTCTAGACTCAATGGGTGATTTAGGCCCAAAATGATTCATTGAAGATGGAGCTCACACTTGAAAAAGATGCAGCTACAGCTCTAAGATGAAAAAATGTGACATTGTAGGGAAGAGTTGAAGGACTCCAATTGTAGGTTACCCAATCATAGCAAGGGCTACTGGAAGAACAGAATAAGGCTACATCTTTTCAAGCCCAGCTCTGAGTTGAACAACAGAGGACCGCACAACTGGAAATTGAGCTGACCAATAGGCCAAGAGGTGTTAGAGTCACACATTTGGTGAAGGAGCTCTATGAGTCAGCATGGGTGAGAATCTCTTCTAAGATTATCTAGCTCAGGCCACTTTTCACCTTCCTACACAACACATAATAGCTATGTAAAAGGGCAGAGAATCTAGTACAGAACACTTTAGCCATGATCTCCAGGAGAGTCATAGACTCTCATTCATTACTAGAGAAGCTCTACATCTCAAGGGATGCGACATTGGTAGCTATAGAAATCTCGAATAGAATGGCTGCCACAAAATGGGTCAATAAGGAGCTCAGTCACAATGTCATGGCCAACAGTTGCAAAAGTTGTCTCAATGTCGCAAAAGAAGGCATCGATGAGATGAGACACCACATTGAAGATTTGGGGCAACTAGACCTGCCTTCCCCATTTCTAGATGCAAAGATGGTCCTGATGGCTGATCAACTTCAACCATTATTGCTAGCTAAACAAAGGGATCAGATAGTTTTCCAGACCTTGTGGGATGATTCCTCAGTCCCAGAGGTCAAAACTATTTTGATTCCTATTTTCTGGTTAGAATCTAAGCTGAAAGCCACTGCACAAGTCCTACAAACCTTTTTGCACAAGGATATCATTAGCTTGGATCTAGCCCTCGATGAATTGCAGAGCAAGCAAGGATTATCTGACCATGAGTGGTCTATCTATTAGACAACTCTTTTGAAGCTATACTTTTCACAATTTTGATCTAGTAGAAGTTGGAGTTTCTTTTTGAGCAGGCTCAAAAGTCCTGAGGGTCACCAATAATAGTAGAGTAAAATTTTACTCTATGTTGCATTTAAATTTTCTATCAAGCACTACAATTTTGGTTCCTGCGCACCTTGGACATCGTGGCAGAATTTTGAAGTAAGGGGTGATTCATTTTGACTAAGTGTCGAAGTGCAATGGGAGCTGCCAAGTGTCACCCTCGATAGTTGATCCCTTTTTCCCTTTTTTTTCCTTCATCTCTTTTTGCCCAGGTATCAAGTTCAAGTGAAAGATGCCAAGTGTCACCTTCTAAAGGCATGAAGCCAACCAAGCTGGTGCCCTCTGAAGCCCTTTTTGTAACTTTTGGGAAAACCACAAAATGTGCCACGTGCCAATAACGGCTAAGTAGAATGCACCACATGTCAACATCCACGTCACATAGAGGCATCCATGTTTCATTCTACTTTTGATAAAGACTTTCAATGGACCAAGCAGCATAGAGAGCAAAAAGCACCAGATGGCAATTGCGAAGACCCTGAATGACCTTTTTGAAGAATCAGTAGAAGTCACCACATGTTGACTGCTAAGAGACTTTGTTTCAATACTTGGGTCTAGTGCTTTCATTTAATGCATAAAGGCATGAAGTATAGCGGAGGCTGCCAGGTGTCACTCTCTGAGTTCCTTTCTACCCCATCCCTAGAGAAAGTGGAAGGCGTCATGTACCCTTAGTCGAAGAAGCGGAAGATGCCACGTATCTCCCCAGGAGCAATGGAGGTTGCCACGTGTCAACCTCTGAGAAACCATCTTAAGCCTAATTGTCAAATATAGATTGTGGTGGGTCCCAGATGATTTTTCAAAGGACTGAGGAAGCATTGAGTATCAACAAGTGAAGACTGCCACGTGCATCCATCCTTTCTTAAAGGTTGCCCGAGCAAGGAATGTAGGGAGTTTTGTTTTGATAAAACTGTAAAGTATCGAGAAAGAGAAAGTGGCCAAGTGTCATCCTCTAGTGTCTTCTATACAAAAGGAGAGAAATTTCATAAATTGACTAAGTGTCCTCTT
This sequence comes from Torreya grandis, assembly GCA_037957365.1. NCBI lineage: Eukaryota > Viridiplantae > Streptophyta > Pinopsida > Cupressales > Taxaceae > Torreya > Torreya grandis. Next base: position 1,029,640 of record JARHVA010000709.1, on the reverse strand, counting down.
CTATTTCAATAGAACAAAGTGCCCATCTACCTGTTACAATGAAAATGGAGGGAAATTTGGCGAGAGTTATTCTTGGTAGATAGAACTGTACACCGAGTAGATTTTTGGGGCTTGCAAGCATTGAAGATGCCATCTATTTGTCCCCTAATAGCGGAGGTAGAGTAGACAGTTGAGCGGCCAAACAGGTGATGGAACAAAGAAATTCAAGCATGGAAGGAGCTACCAGATAGTAATTGACATGCCGCAATCAGGGCAACCACTCTTCTCCAGCATGGCCTTTTCAAAGCATTAAATGCGCTGAATCAAAATGTATTAAAAGCATTGAATGTGCCAAATTTCAAAATTATTTTGTCTAGGAGCTTGAGGCTATAAAAGAAGAAGGATTGTAAAATCTAAGGGGGGAGAGAATTCTATAATATTAGACTTGCTAAAATTCTTAACCAGTAACATCATTTGCTCTTGTCTCAATTTTATTGAATTGTAAAGTTGATATAATTGTGCATGTTTTTGTGCCCTTTATGTGGCTGAATGAATTAAGGAAATTTGAAATCCATGCCTTGGTTGGTGTTGTCTATGTCATTGGCAAAGTATTTTATGTTGTAGATTTTTTGTAGTTGTGATTAAGAATGTCATTTGTTTTTGTCTCATTTTCTTGAATCGAAAGGTTTACATAACTGTATGTGACTCTGTGCCTCTTATGTGATTGAAAGATTCTATTAGGAAGATTGAACACTATGCCTCTGTTGACATTCTCTGTGTCTTAGTGAAAGAACTCCCTGTTGTGAGCCTCTGTTTCTATTATCTCAATCTTTTACATTGATCATGCACTTGTCTACTCCTAAATGTAATTGAATCCTATAATAGTCACTCTGTGCTTAGGTTAGGATTAGGATTACACTTAGGCACATCACCATAGTTAGATTTTAATTCTTACATTTTGCATTTTTTTTTAGTCTCCTATCCCTTTTCCCAACACCCAATACCAAAAGAAGAGACCAACTTCTCTAAAATCTAGAGGTTGTTTCAAGCCGCATTGTCCCACAGCTTGAAACTTCCCATTGTTGATTGGTTAAGATCTAGTGCAATTTTATGCCATCAATAATATTATGATAAATTATGTGATCTATCACAATCTAGATGGGAAGATCCCACTATATGTGATTGCCTAGTGTCAATCTATGTTGGATCAGGGCATGACGTATGATTTAGGACTAGTGATTTGGGTATAGTTAGTACATGATTTTTATAGTATCTTATCACAAGGGTAGATGACTATGGACCCTATGATTTTATTGAGAAATTAGATATATGAGAGGTTTTTGATGTATCAACCTATAGGATTGTTGCATGTGATAGATGGTACTTTACCTCGTGTCATGAGGTGGAAATAGGATCATGTATTAATGGTTGTACCATAGGCCCCAACATTGCATAAAATCACTCAGGTGGAGATTATTTGACAACCATATATGGGTACTATTTTCACTTGGATTTACACCCTTTGAGGAATCACCTCTAGGCACAATGGAATCACCTCTAGGCTTGTGGTTAGCCTAAGGAATGAGATGAATCTCTAGATAGGGCTAGCTCCCTTGATGTACCACTTTGGATTGTAATTACTACCAAACCTGGGGGGTGAAAATGGAGAGAGATAAATAAAACAAAAATATCTAAGGGAGGTGATACACTAAATAACATGATGACATCCAAACGTATGCATGTTACTCTTGAAATCAAAGGACAAACTGAACATACACTTCACCAATCTTCATCTTCTCACATCAATGTTACATTGTGAGGTTATAGATAAATGTGCAAAGCTAAGAGGAATAGATAATAGGCCTATGAGGGAACTAATGAATAGGCTGAATCACTAAATCTTAGACATTTTCTAAAACACTTCACATGCCCTGCAAGAAGAAACTTTCCAACTGCAAATAGATGATAGAATAAAACAATATGCTAAGGAATCCATAGTCTTTACTTATGAAAAATAAAACATTCCAAATGAATACATTAAGAATATTAATGGATGAGGTAAAAATTAGTATTCTTATTGATCAAAAGGTATACATTTGAATAGGGATTCAACATACTCAAGTGGAGCATCCCATACAATGCCAAAATGGCTAGTTCTTTTAGAACTAGAGAGAAAGAGAAGAAGAAATAAGTCCATAAGTCAAAAATACACTTTTAAAGCTAAGAAAAGAAATTATTTTGCATGATAATGGTATGTGGGATTAACTATGTAATTTTAGGAGCTAAAAGTGTCAATCCAAGTCATAAACTTCATGAAAAGTGGCAAGAAACTCCTTGTTCTGGCTCAAAAAAACTACTTGCGTGATTATCCCTATTTGAATGCATTATAAATAATTGGTACTAGGTATAATGATTGTAATCAAGTTTAAGGAAATAATAAATTCCTTTTCATGCATTATTTTTAGGCTTGGTCATCTAGAATCACCTAGAGAGGAGCAATCAACATCTATTATCAAGAAAACTACTCTTCTATGCACCCTGCACACTTGTCATCAAATTTGGCTTTAGTTTCTCATGATAATATGTATAATGAAGTTAATGAAAATTTTAAATACCCTCCATGTCCTTAGAAGCATTAGGGACACCTTAAAATGGGCTCACTTAAATTTTTCCACCCTTCTCACTAGCTTGTCCAATATGTCAGTTTTGACTAGCTGAGTTGAATCACCTAGTTTGGACACTTAAATGTTTATTCAATGCATAAAATGATAATAGGGAGTTATAAAAAGACTAAATATTACCTCCAAACTTTATTTCATCTTCAAACTCTTCTCATGTCCTACAGAACACAAAAAATTGTCAAAAATAGCCTATATATCACCCCATCCATACAAGTCCGTATAGATAATTTACATTGGAGGAAGCCTGAGTGAGTCTTATACAAGTTCCAATAGGTTTTATGAGAAAAATATGCCATTATATCAGATTTCTATCTCCATTCCTCTAATCGATTCTCTGCAAGGGTTTAACAAGGGTTTCTGAGTAGTTTGACCTCTTAAGCATTATTCATAAAGGTTTCACATCCAAATTTCAAAAAAAAAAAACTAATTTTATGTTAAATGACTTTAATAACATCCATAAACTTATCATAATCTCATGCAGATCCTCAAAAGAGAAATGAGCATTTGAAGTTGCCTACTTGAGCTTGTTTTCTTGTTTCCTGCATGCCTGAGTTGCTTTGAGGTCCAAAAATGGTTTTCTTTGGTTTTATTTTAATTATGAGAGATTAAACACCTCTCTAAGGATCTTATTAACATTTTATCATAGGTTATAACCCATATCTAGTGATACAAGTATGATTGACTCCTCATTTGGACACTAGGTCTTAATGTGCTTAGTATGCATATCTGCAAGTTTGAGAATAAAATGACCCTTTTTATGTATTCCCTACATTAAAATAGATTTAATATCTTTATCCTGACCATATAAACATTCATAAACTTATAATAGGACTTACCTCATGCTAGAAATGGTTTTGACCTCTCAAATGAGTAATAGGCCAAAACTTGTCTAGCATGCTTGACTACAACTATAAGATTCTAGACCTCCAAGATGGTAGTATTCCTTATATGGACTATTTATCATTCTTACCTTGATTTTATTCAACTCCCTATACCTCTCTTCAATATCTAATCAACTTTTGTCTCATCCTTTTATCCCTAATCTCCAAAACTGTAGGGTACATGCACAAAGGGACTTAAGTACCCCCTATCAAAGACAAAATAGGGGTGTTTCCCATATTTTATCAAACAAGATACATATTTTAGAGGCTTATCTATGTCATAAGGATGATATACACAAAAATTCATCCCTTTATTTCATGATTAGACATGTCAACTCCTTAGATTTCCAAGGCAGACTGTGTAAAGAACATTGTGTGCAAGGTTTTTCACATGAACTGTGTATTGCATTTGAAAAGGAGATTTTACATGTTTTTTATCTAATAATTATGTTTATATGATTCTATTATTACTATTATTTAAATTCTCCAATCTCATTCACCTCATATAACTGCAATCCCAACATCAAAAGTAACATCTTTTGCTCACTGTCTCTATTATGTTTTGATCGTGTTTAGTGACCCCTACTGGTGGCCTTGGCATGAGTTAGACCCTGAACACAATGTGTAAATACCCAATTTTAAGTTATAAATTGTTACCTATCAATGTTTGGAACCACTATGTACTTCAGGTCCATGCAATACCACCTTAGGTGCTAAGTCTCATTTTATTGCATGTTTGTATTTCATGCTTAAGAGGATCCCTATAGGTTACTTTAGCTCACTATAGGCATGGTCATGATGTATTATGTCCTCTCTCTAACTCCATTATGTCACAAAATATATATTTTTTCTTTCACTCACAATTTATGCCCTTAAACATCACTAAGACATCAAACTAGCTCATTGTCTACCTGTTGAGACACCCTATTGTAGGTGTCTATTAGGCTTCAATTGAGCTCATTCATGATGTTTGATAACTAACTTACACTCAATTTTATCATTAAAATAAAAATCATATTTTAAATTACCCTTCCTCACTTATCTTAAAACACTACTTTTGGGCCTCAAAATTGGATCAATGATTGTACTGAGGTACTCTACCTCCTTTAAACCCTACCTATAGGTGTTTTTTATCTATTTGGGCTTGGTGATGATTCTTGGAGACTCTCACTTCCAATTAAATTCACAAAACATTTTAATACACCTTCACTCACCTTGTATGTATTCAAGCATCACTAAGACATCAAACTAGGTCATTGTCTTGTTGATTGGTTATAGGTGCATAATTGGAGTGCAAAGAGGCATGTAGGTCTGTGTAGCAAGTTTTTGGATGAAAGTTGACTTTACCTCTATCTCATTACCTCTTTAAGCTCATAAAACATTTAATACATCACTTTCACTTTGAAAAAAATCAAGAAATGTGTCCATAAGACCTCCAACCTCACTTTAACTATTCAATGCATCTCCTTCTTCACCTACAACTATGTATATTGGTTGTAGGTGCCATGTTTGGGTTTCATTTAGGGTTAGATTGTCTTGTTTGTTTTTTTGATGGCCTATGAGCTAATTATGGAGTGGATGGTTTACAAAAACCAAATTAAGACTTCATAAGTACCCCAAAACCTTCCCCATGCTTCCAATATATGATAAATCCTATATTGGTTGTAGATAACACTGAGTAATTTTAGTGTCTTGAAAAGCAATTTGAATGATTTTGGAAAGCATCTCCTTCATTCTATATATATCTCTTATTTTGAAACATAATATGCCTATGTGATTTTTTTAAGATGGGTATCCTTATAGGTCTTGGGACTCAATACAAAATTGTATGAAGACACCCAAAAAATGGCTTGGACCTTTGTTTTGGTAGTTTTGAGAATTTGTCTCAAAGTGTCACAAATTTGCTTGGAAGGTCTCCTTGGCTCCAACTAGTATCCCATCTTATAAATATTCATTAAAATTATCACCAAGCATGTTCAAAACTTCCAAACTTTAGAGAGAGTTCAAAACACACATTTTATGCTCCTCCAACTGATGACAAGTCGTACAGTTGTTGTAGATGGCTACTTTATGTATTTGATTACTTTCTTGGCTCTTAAAGTGTATTTTGAAGTTGGATTTGTAATTTAAGATGAACTAAAGACATATATGAGCAATAAAACATCACTTTACACTCCTTATCAACTAAAATATAGAAGAAAACCTCAGTAAATGGAAGAAATGATTATAACTTCACTCCATTCCTCCTTGCAAACTGAGTTAGTTGGCTCATCAAATAAACTATAAATGTAAACCCAATCATGGATAACGTGATATAATGGATTAAACATCCTTTGGAACTAATTTTATCGAGTAAATTGTATGGATCTTCTCAAACCAACGTAAAACCTGTAGGGTACATAGATTAGCAGGCAGATTTAGAAGCTCAACTAAAAAGCGATATTCATCAAGGAGGAATATTTGAAAAATTATGATGGAAAATAAAGTGAAAAGCATGATATAGGCATTGTAAAAATCCTTAGTATGCATGATGCATGCTAAGAAAATGGGTAAGTGCTAAGAATTTGTTGGATGATAAAGTCCTAAGATATTTATTCATAGTAGACACAAATATTTTTATGAATAAGTGAAGTAATTAGCTCATCTCATAAAGATGAAATATGCAAGAAAAAGAAAACTAGCCTACCTTCCCACAACATGTTCCCCATTCCTTAGGACCCCTTATAGAGTCATCAGTCTACTGAAAAATTGGTACTTGTGTGAGAAAGTTGTTATCACTATATAAAATTTTGAGACCTCTTATGCTAGTCTACTAGTGTACCACACACCAATGGTTAGCTCTATCATGAGGCCAACTATGAAGTTTGAGATTCGACTAGAAATAGGAGATGTGCTAAAGTATGAATTACATTTTTTGGTGTGATTTGGACTTTTGATTTTGTATGTATCTTTTGATCATTTCTTTTTATTTAAATGATTTGTCTTTTAACCTTTTTATGGATTTTTTTATTCTTCCTCCATATATATTTGGAATAACCAAACATGAGCAATAGAAGTGACCAACATAGATAATTTTTTATCTTTGGTTATACGATACAAATTACCTAGAGATTTTGTCAGCTTCTAAATAATAAGGCTTGCCCACAAGTAAGTATTCAATCTTGAGACTAACCATATGTGTAATTAGTATGAGGGGAGAAATAAGGAAAAGTGTGGATTGTAGAGATTCATGTATTAAATGATGTAATGAGAAATATCCTTAGTAGTTGATCATAAGGAAAATAAATAATAAATTGAAGGGTTTGGGTTATGAACCATGTTACAAGAGCAACTACTTGATTCAAATAATTAACCGGATGTCAATATGCAAGTAAAGAGAAATAATTTTATAATAAGGGAAAAATAAGTGAAAATTTAAACATGAAATTTATCCATTGAACAATTTTAAGTGATAAATAAAATATGAGATAAAAATATATTCATAAATCATGTCCAAATCATATGAAAGTGAAATAAATAATGTGATGAAACACCATGATGTGTTCACAATTATTGATAAATTTTGTGACAAACATCATACATAACATCCAATACATTCTAGTGTAACTGTAACCTGACTTTAATCAAAGTCTCATCAATCTTCGTAGAGAACCATGAGAAGACCTATTGATGCATTATCTTCATGGGGGAAGTAGGTATAGTATAATAAGAATGGTGTTCATGGGGTAACTCCTACAAAGAATACTCGATGCAAGGAATTGATTTTGTATTTTGACTAATAGACTTAGATATATAAATTATAGAGAAGGTTAAGCCTTTGTCTATGAATGACCTGGAGTATGAAGTTAGGCTAGTGAGGTCGTAGATCATGTAAAATCATGAAAATACTATTCAAGCACTTGACATCTATCTGTATGATGTGTGGTACACTAATTCCAAAGATAATATAGTTCCACATATTTAGGGTGTATTTTAGAAGAATCTTAGGAGGAGCTAGGATCTTGTCAATAGACTATGCCTTCTCTAGATGAAATGTATCAATGTACTACTGAAGCTATCTAGAAAGAGTATAATAATGCATGTTCATGCCATAAAAACAAAAAGTATGTCTAATAGTAGCAGACTATGAAGGTCATCTATCTATAGTAAGAGTAGATCCTGAAGCTTGGTGTTGTGTTATGAATCACTAATGTACATGAGAATCCTTTGCCTAATGACCGACAACACTATGGAACTCAAAATATGGATCATATACCCATCATGTCGATAAAAGATCAAGCTTTCGTAAAGGTAATATTCCATCACCAACAAGAAGATAACTTGGAGTATGATTAGGACTAAGCTTGGCCATGGCAAAAGATGATCTCAAAGTGGGTCAACATAATGTAGCTGACATCTCAAGAGGAAGCATGCTATAAGGTTTGAAATATCTAGTAAATCAATATGTTCCCATCATGCCATGGTCAAGAAATGTACTCTAAAGAGGATCAATAGTGACTAGATGAGAAGTAGTGTGTGTGTGTTCCATCTCAAACCTATGGACATCAAGTGAAGAAAAACTAATGTCAGGTATAGTACAACAAGAAGGAATTACATCAATAGAAATAAAATAATCTTGTAAAAAATAATGATATCTAAGTATCTTTGCATTTTTATCTTGAGAAAATCCATCTAAAATGGATCATCTAAATAATATCCATCATCATAATCAGGGGTGTGAAGATCAATAATACATGTGTTACATCTCGATTTCACCCTAGGTTTTATAACCTTTGATTCTGTGGATTATTATGGTTATCATTTGATTGTTATTGATTTGATTGAGCTATAAGACATATATTGGTTATGGGACATTTATATGTTGATTAGTTTATATAATGGATTAATTATGTGATAGTTGTACTTTTTTATTCTATAGATTATGGATGAATATTTATTAATTATACATCATTAGTTTTTGATTTATATGATGACTCAGACTAACTACCTACTTGTCATGAGGTGGATGTAGGATTGATTCTTCTCTTAGAACATGATGGAGGGAGAGCATCATCAGAGAGGATGACATAGATGGGATGATTAAGGGATGTTAAAGGAACTGCTAGTAACCCAACACACACCACAGTAGAATAACTTGTTTAACTCTCTATTTGGTTTAGATAGGTAGTTTTTTTTTAGTGCTAATATACTTATATTATGATCATATTTTTTATGCTTACACTAAATTGATTTTCAACTTGTTTAACTCTATATTTGATTTAGATAGTTTATTTTTTAGTGTTAATATACTTCTATTATGATCATGTTGTCGATGCTTACACTAAACTAGTTGTCTAATGCCTGGTTTAAATGATATTCGATAAATATCATTATCTTGATTTGATGTCTTTATATAAAGTCAAGGCATTAGTATAAATCTATGATTAGATAATGATAATGCTAGCATTATTATAACATTTTTGTGTGTGATGAAAGATTATAATGTGTAATAGTTCTTTGTGGTCAAAAGTTGGTTATTGATTTCTCCATAGTCGTATTTTGATTCAAAATTAAAATGTTGTTAACCTTTTGAGTTAATGTGAATAGTTACATTATGAAATTAACTATTAGCTAAAGGATTTAAATGTAAGTGGCATTAATCTTATGCTATAAATGGAATTATTAAATTGGTTCGATTTATATTTTAAAGAGATAATTACCTATTACATTTAAATTAAGGAACTTTAATTATCAAGATAAAGCTAACATAAGAGATAAGTCCTTTGCATGAAATACGTTGAGAATTAAAAGTCTAAAATTAGGCTTAATTGAACTTAAAAATAGTAATTAACATGGCCTTGAACAAAAAATTTAAAACATGCACAATTTATGATACTAAATGAACTCAAATTAAGATTTTGAAATAGAAAATAGCTAAGAGATGACTTATGCATGAATAATGAAATTTAAAAAGAGGAGATTATAATAAGAGTACGGAGAGGAATAAATAGAAGAGGACAGCAAAGGGATAGAAGAGAATGGAGAGGAAGAAATAGAATAGGACAGCGAAGGGATAGAAGAGTATGGGGAGGAAGAAATAGAATAGGATGGTGAAGGGATAAAAGAGTATGATGAAGGGATAAAGGAATACGGTAAAGGGAAATGCACAACAAGAGGATGAATGAAACAAAGGAAAGCAAGGCATGAGATGAAGCAAAAGGAAATAAGTAAAATCTAGTTCAAATTTAGAAGTTTGTAAGGTAGGTGACACATTAAAATTCATGTGTTTATTTTCATGGAATTTGAGTTATCTTCTTGTTGTTGAATTCTGTAATGACCATTTTTGTATAGCAACTGGAATAAGTAAAAATGTAAAAAAAAAAATTGAGTTTAGAATATATATATCAACTAGTTTTTTGGTAGAAGACATTTATTTGAAAAGGATCGATGAGCCTATAATATGGTTGTCAATTTATAAAAATGAAAGACTATATATATTAAAGTCAGTTTCTTATTACCATCATTATACACACACACACATATACATATCAAAGCCATTTTTCTTAATGAATTTTTTGTATATTATAAAAATTGGTTTCTTAGAATATAGTGAACACTTAGACAATAATGTATAGTTGATTATAAGTTTCCATTAAAGGGACAAAGTAGTTGACAGAGAGAATAAAAGAGCACAATTTGTTGCTTTTTATAAAGTCGATTGATTATTTCTATATTTGAATTCTTGATTAGAATATATTAACCCAAATGATGTTACTCTTATATAAAATAATCAAATCAGGAGTGATGTATTTATACTATGTATATAAAATCCAATTTCAAGGTGACTTATAAGATAGAAGCAACAATTAGAATATTGAATATACTCATAACATTGAATGATAAACAATGGTTTTGACATTCATACTAAGTTTGGATTGTAGCGAACTGATTTTACAAATGTAATGCAACTAAAAGAGAAGATCAAATCAAATGGAATAATGAATAAAACTTTAGCTAAAAGTTATAATGATTATATTACAAACCTAAAACTTAAAATCTAGAAGAGAGATATGCATAGTAGAGGGTATGATATCAAAGTGATAGCCAAAGATTACATAAGCATGAACATAATCACATATAAAGAAGACATCAAAGATTCATAAAAATATACCCTTATTTACATATGATATCTAGTAAATCATTATCGATAGAAAATAATCCCATAGTAACAAACCTAATTAGCATTATGATTAGTAATGCTAGTTATGCAGGAGACTACATATGATATCTAGTAAAACTTTATCGATGATCCAATAGAAAATAGGCCCATCAATATAAAGTGAGACCATAGGAAGAGACTTAATTGAGCATTATGATTAATAATGATAGTTATGCAAGTTTGGAGGTAATGCGAGTGTTCTAGTTTATAAGCTATATTTTTACAAAGAGTATATGTTAATAATGTGTATAAGTTAAAATTATGATATTAATAATTATTATGTATTTAAACATACACTTTAGGTAGTGCATGTTATGCAAGGTACATGATAAGAGAACATATATACTTTTATATAGACACTGCGATGCATGACTATAAGTATAGATGCAGATTAGTACATTATCTCAACTTTGGTGATTCGTATGTCTGTGCATCATGGAATCTTTTGAGTATCATTTAAGAGCAATTTACATGTTGTTGAATACTTATATGCGAACCCTGATACAAAGACTAAGTGTTTTTGAGAACTTGTGTTTGACTTATATATGTTTTATGTATATCAGGATGAAAATCTATTTAGTTATGGATAAATCTATGAAGGAATTTTATAATGTTGAATCCAGTTGTAAATCATAAAAAAGTTTGTGAACATGAGAGTTTTATGGATTGTTGAAAACATAGGGATTTCTTGATTAAGAGATATGAATGAAATTTGATATAGTATATTTATATCATTTGAGTACTCCCATACAGTATATATTATGATGTAGAAGTACTCATATATAAGAAATATACCTATAACTAGATTGATAGACAAAGGAGTCATAAGGTGTCTGAGGAATCGAAACTTTAACCATTTAAAGATAATTTCATAGGAATAAAATTAAGCTATTTAAATGAAGTATTATGGTATAACTTAGTTATCTAACTCTTTAAAAATAGCTTATTTGAATTATTGAATAAATTTACTTACAGTAATGAAGACTTGTGTGCAGTACATATTATGAATATATTTTGAGCAAGTGTTTAGATATATAGCATATAATAGTGAATCATAATTTGCATCTATAATTTGTGTTTCTTTTGAATGTTAGTATGTAGTTTGAACATAGGGTATATCAGGTGGTATAACCCGTACTTGCTTAATTATTATGTATGATTATGAGTCTAGTTATTCGTGACTGATTAGACTGCTCATGCACAATGATCTATGATATTATGGGATGTCATAGAGGGTTTTAATTTGAAATTTATAGACTAAATGCATGTTATACTTGGATGGTACATATAGTAAATGTCATGTCTGGACTCACACCTACATGTGACTGATTAAATGTATGCGTGTTGGCTACTACTACGAATAGCATGTTTTGTGATAGTTAGTAGGACTTTATGTATGCATGATTACAACCTTTGAGAGTGTAATGAATGTTAAGATAGAATTTATGTATTTCATGAAGACTATGACTTGATTTGTTATATCTAGTTGCATGAATAGAAGCTTATGTTTCCATATATTTAAGACTACTTTATAAGACGGATTGTGGAAAAATAATAGTTATGTCTTAAATTAATAGACATGGTAATATGGGTTATCATAGGATGTAGTATGTTTGGAAACTAAATGTGGTAGTTGAAATCTGCAGTTAAATATATATTTTACCCGAGTGGTATAAACTGTAGTCATTATTTCTAGTATACGATAGATAATAATGTAAGATTTATTCATACAGTTGACAAAATAAATGTATGCTTTGAATACTCTTATGTTTAGCATGTTATGTGATATGATTGATAGTAGGATGTAAATTGTATGTATTTTATGGTTAAATTATGTTGACCAATCTCACTTTATTGATACTGAGTAAGGAGTGAGACAGACTTCACTAGCTTACTATCATCACAATACCAAATGAAGGCAATCGATCAAGTGGTGTGTATGAATTTGATTGATCTATAGATCACTATTAATTATGTTTAGTGAGACATTATCATTTCATGAGTCTAATTTACATGTTTATGCCATATCTTGCAATAGAACGGGTTTTCTATAATACACCACATGTTTAGTTTTAGAAATCATATAATACACAGATACTTTCTTATTTTTCTAGATTCCCATGCCATCACTATCTACTCATCCATGAAATGAGGGCCATTCTCTGATGGGATTAGTGCAAGAGATCTTTGGTATGTGGTTGGTGTGAAAAATTACTCAAATGATGCTCTCCCTCCCCACATTAGTATTACTTTTGAGATGACTCTTGAGATTGCCATAGATACTGGAGAGACTGGGGAACTCATGCTCCAAGGAGCCTTGTATATTATTTTTATACATTGTAATATATTGTTTTTATTATTGGAAACATTATCATGAAGAATTATAATTATCTATTTACTATGGATTGATAGCAGTGTTTGTGTATTGTACCAACAATGGCTGGTTATTTGTAAAAACTTTCTATGATTATAGTATGATGTGTTTTCATATATTGATAGTGATTAGTGATTGTTATATGTCATGTGATTATTTACAGTTAGCACACTTAGAATATTTTATATGATCACTACTTAGATTCTCATGTTGTGATATGTTTATATTATATGCATTAAACCAAAAAAATCACATATTTCTAATTAGATCCCAGTGAGGTTGTTACAACATGCATCGATTATTTTATTGATTGAAGAAGCATGATGAATGAAGTGTTTAATATTTTTTATAATGACAAGAATTTCTTCTAATGGTTTTTATGAGATTGTGATCGTAAAGAAGGAGGCAACTTAGCAATTATGTGAGGAGAGAGATCAAAAGTTTTGATTTTCAAACTAATTTCATCAAGTTCATCATCATCCAAATCTCTAAATTGAACACCAATGAATAATGGAGGATCATCTACATAAATTAATATTTCATCAGGGATCACTGAAGTGATAAGAAATTTGATTAAGAGAAAAGTATCTATCATTTCATCAATATGGATAGACATTTATTCACATTGGTGAAGATGTTATCCTCAAACCCAGACTAAGTGGCTTCATGACCCATAGACTGGGGGTGAGGGATGCTCATTTCAAATAAAATTTGCATTAGATGATTACAATGATGAGGAGAAGTTATCATTAATTATAGAAAAGTAATTTGAGATGGGAGATGTGAAATTTTGGTTGTAAGATCCCATTCATCATATCTAGTTAGAATTTTATCGGATAAAAGTGTATAATGTTGAAGTAAATATTTTAAATGTGTAGTGGAAATGAATTTAAATTGATGTTGGTAAGGTGTATTTAATTGGTACTTAGCCAATATGGGTTGACCAAGTGTGTCTAATTGTGTTGATTTAGATAACATAGTTGAATCAATAGTCATTTCTTATAAAAGAGATGAATAAATCCCAATAGTACACGACTTTGTAATTTCCAAGTGAGATAATTTGGTTATGGAAGATATGGTTGATAGTTGAGAACTACAAGTTATGTCAATTGAATTAGTGTGTAACTATGTCATTTGATTGGGCATATGTGAGTTAGTAAATTATGTTGTTAAATTGGTTGGAATTCTTTATGTGTGCCCCAATTTTGTAAGATGAGATGAGTAAGAAACTGAACAGTATGGAAAGTTGCAAAATTATTATAGTTTAAAGTTGGATAAAGATAAATATAAGAGATTAATCTCCTTATATGGTTCATATTAATGACATTATCATCATTAATGTGAGCATTAGGATCCAAAAAACTTTTGAAATTGTTAGTAGTGGGAGGTTGGGTAGTACTAGATTGATGATTAGGAAGGGGATCCTTATAAATAGTTGGGTGAACATTAGCTTGATTAAGGGATTAATTTTTAGTTTTTATTTCATAAGCCTTAGTTTTTGCTTTATAATCTTGTTGACATGTACGTAGGAGTGTTTCATGATCAAAATTAGGCCCAACAAGATATTCCATAGACAAAGTTCTTAGTTGGTGACAAATTTATTGAGAATGACCATAACTTGCATGATACCAATAGAATTTGTGTAGATCATACCAATGTTTGGTAGGGCGAGTCAAGTCAAGATATCATGGTGAATACCTAGGAAGATTCTTTTAAATCTCTACTAAGGAAATTAGTTTATGGATGTCTACATTATTTACTTGATAAAATGTAGAATTAGGATGTGGATTTTTGGAAATTGATGGTGAAAGAATAAGCTCCATGGAACCACTAGGAGTAATGAATTGAATGGTGTGTATGTAATCATAAGTATCCATAACACCATTTTTGGTTGCATGTTTATTTTTATCTTTCATAAGCATTTGAGTTCAAGGGAGGGTGTAGAGGCTCAAATTTTTGTATAAGAAAATCTTGATGTTCGACTTGGTCGAGGGCTTCTTCTAAAGATTTTGGAAAAAGAGTCATCATATGATATTGTAATTTAGGGTGAAGAGCATTAGTGAATAAGTGGAAAATATTATCATCTGACATGTTATGCTCAGCTTTATTATACAAGGCTTTCCATTATTTAATGAATACTTGGGTTGTTTCATATTTTAATTACTTAGAATTGATAAAATGTGCTAGGCTACTTTCATGAAGATCATTAGTTTGGAATTATTGAACCAAAGCATCAACTAAGTCTTCTAAGATAAAGATAGAATGGGTTTTGAATTTATTATACCAGTCTAAAGCATCACCTAAAAAGGCTTTTGCTAAGAGCTTGGTGGTGGTAAAGGTCTTAAGTTTAACCCAATCCTTATATAGGTTTCTTAAAGCTTTCAAATGCAAAGTCAGATAAATGGATCCATTGTAAGTGATAGTGGGAACTATGCCACCTTCATAAATGTTAATAATTTGAGGAACTATGGGTTCATTTTGTAAATGTTTAATATCCTTGTTAAGTAGTGGTGGTTGGGGTATAAGATTACCTTATGCATCTTAAAGCGGGGTGGGGGCATTAGGATTTTTTAGCATCCATTGAGTAAAATGAGGATGATTTTAGAAATACATTAACTAGTTTTTAATTTACATAATTTGATTGGCATTATCAATTTTAAAAGTAGCCATTTGATTTAAGGTTTATAATAAAAGTTGATTAGCATTTTGACTACTGGAAGTAACATGAGATGCATTAGTAGTATGAGAGGCATTGATAGTTTGATATTCACCTGTAGTTTGAGATATAATAGTAGTTGCATTAATTTGATTATTAATGTGGGCATTTTGAGTAGACCCACCAAAGGTCATGCCTGCCATGTTTTTATAAATGGCTGGCATGGAAGACGAATATCCCATGGAAGAGGACATGTTAACATAGGAAAGTATGAGGAGAAATTTAAGGATTAAATTTAATAATGTTTAAAGTTAGGTGAAAGACCCACCCTCTCTCAAAGTTCATACATGACAGGAAACCTTCAGGGGTTATTACCTTTACACCCTTGCACTAGTGAATGTTTTGTGGCCACTAGGTCTTAATTTAAAGTTTTCATTGACTTTCTAGATGGTCCTAAGATATGTACAAAATCTATCAAATAATATATATAGGTGTTGGGTTGTTTATGATGGGATACAACCCCTACTAAAGAGGCCATGTATTCCTTAATGGTGATGTCCAATGGCTTAGAATTAAGATTTAACTTGTTGCATTCACAAAACCCTTTATGTGGAATTTTAATAGGCCCTAATGACACCTACCAACTATTTATATCCCCATCAAATGTATGGGGCTAGTATAAATGTTAGGATATCAACCCCTAGTCACCATGCCCTAAAGACTCATGATAAGGCAATGACACCCTAATTCATAGCCTAAAAGAAAAAAGGGGAAGGTGTCACCATTTCTAATTTGTAGGAATATCACTAAGGGAAAGCGAAGATCACACTTTGGCAAAACTCCCAAACCTAAACTAGGTGGTTACCTTCATGTTTTTGGGTCACCCGAGTTCTTAAAAATGAGGAGAGAGTATACACATATAGGAACCGCATAAACACATAACTCCAAGAAGCAATAAAAGACAAGAAAGGAAAATGATTTAAAATTAAACATATTTTAAAACCCAAATTGGAAGTGTGTGTTTGTTTTAAACCCAAATTAAAATGTTTTAAAAAAAAGAAAATGCTTTGTCTTAAAATCTAACCCCCTTTATTTAACAAAGGCCCTGTGAGAAAATAGTCAATAGTTTGTAATGGGATATTTGACTAGTGTGGGAAGTTGAATTCTGAGTTTTTATAACTCTCAGGCATAGGCCATAGGGCACAATCATTGATTCTGTGAAATAGAGATAAGAAAAATAACTTTTTGGCAAAATCGTCGATTAGTAGGATGTTTATGTTGATTAGTCTAGAATGTAAATTAGAGAGTTTTGAAGAA
The DNA here is from genome assembly GCA_037957365.1 of Torreya grandis. NCBI lineage: Eukaryota > Viridiplantae > Streptophyta > Pinopsida > Cupressales > Taxaceae > Torreya > Torreya grandis. Next base: position 1,012,554 of record JARHVA010000709.1, on the reverse strand, counting down.
ATTTAGGTGAATTAAGCTAAAAAATAGGTTAATTCTTGTAATTACAAGAATATGATAGGGGTATAGAAGTGTTTATGGGCTATGAATAGTCCCATAAGGTGTGTTATTATGTAGATCAAAAAGACAAAGAGGATTACATCATTGTTAGTGAATACACATCAAAAATAATTGAAAGACAATAACACCCTAAGCCTAATCTCTATGATTGATAAAAAATAAGCAAATGATGAATTAAAGAAAAGAAAAAATACAAGCATTTATACCTTCCTTGAAATACTCCCTTTGTTTGTCAGTCGAAAGAGGTATGTGTTTGGCTTGTAAAACTAGAGGTCTTTGGCAATGTCAACTCCACATGTTGACATCATCTCCCCTTATCTACACTTGGTTTGGTGTGGGAATTGGCATGAGAATTATGAGGATCATTATATATTTTTTTAGAATAAGTTTAGGTCCAATAAATTTGCCTATAATGGAGGAGGCCTCAACTTATAGACTTTGAGAATCAATAAGGACTGTCTATCTTGGTCTCAAGATGGATGGTTGAAAATGGGTCAAAGTTGGATGGTTAAGGAAGGGATGGGTTGAATTTAATGAGGCATGGGCCAAGCATGGGCTTGAATTTCCTTGGGTTTTGGTTGAGTGATGTAATAGGTATGGACTGATGTGAGGATATATAAATTTATTTAATTTAAATAAATATTGAATTCTAAAAAGCTATGGAAAATTCCATTAGTGATGAATTAGCTAATTAACAATGGTTATTTAATTAATATAATGTGATGTAAGAGGTATGGAGTGTACTAATGAGGCATGGGTGAAACATGGGTTTGAATTACATTGGAATTTGGTTGAGTGATAGAAGAGGTATGGGTTTGGTTAGAGTTTGTCCCCCTTTATGCCTTGTCATGTCATGATTTGGATTTTTGACTTGAGATAGGTTAATGTGAGGATAACTATGATTTATGAATTTTTATAAATTATGGATATTCAAAATCCATGGAATTTTCTATTAAGGAAGAATTAGTTAATTATTTTGGATTAATTAACTTAATGAAATAGGATGTGAATATTAAATAGTGGTGATGAGTAATGATAATAGATGAAATGATCCACTGCGCATAGGGGATAGTGAATAATGAATAGTGATAGTGAATGAAAGTTAAAATTGATATGAAGTGTTCAGTTTTAAGTATCTACAAGGGGAACCTCTTACCATGGAGATTAGTGAAGAAGAATCCAACCCTTTTATGTTGTTGGTGCAAAAATGTTGCACATTTGGAATTGCATGACCACATGCTAGCCTCATAGAGTGAATGGAGACATTTACAGTTATAGAGGTTATAGTTGAGGAAACACAAAAAAAAGTGGTGGGAAGAGATACTTGTGCATTTGAAGGGTGCCTCCAGTTACATGATAAAAAAATTGTGCCAAAACACCAGGTTGCACCTACTACTTTGTTCACTCCATCATCTTATCCACTAATTTGAGTCATCTTCACCCTATTTCCCCACCCCTGTGTAAGGAACTCCTTCTAATTTAGAAACTACTAAATTTTTAGATTGAGATGCACAACATGAATAGTCACATTAGAATCAACCTCCTAGGTAATACCACCTAGATCAACCATAATCATAGGCTCAAACAAAAGAGTAACCAATAAAAGACACTACCAAGGCAAAGATGAATAAATAAAAAGCAACCAAGGAGAAGGGTTTGAAAGATAAGGACACCTTACTCAAGAAACAAAAGTAATAAAAATAAAAAGTTGTGCAAGAAAAATAAAAATCTAAAGAAGGCTAAAGTAGAAAGAGCAGCCAAAGAAGCTGAGAAGAAATACCATGGAGACCTATGTAATTCAGAAGAATAAAAGAAGAAAGCCGAAGAGGAACAATTAACAAAACATGTAGTTGATAAATCTGTAAAGGCCAAGGAAAAACACAAAAACAAGATGCAAGAATATGCTATGAAACTCATCTAAGTAATCATAGGTCAGGCTCAAATAATGGCAAGCTAAGAAATTCCAAGATAAGAGTAATAATAATAAGGCATTAGAACAACGTAGGTTATAATGGGTGATTCACACATGTAACCATTTGTAAATTATGTGAGTTTGGGTTTAGTGCAAGGAGAAACACAAGAAGAAGCTTTATAAAGTCAGGATGATTCCATTAGACCTTAGTACATGGATGTTCAAGATTTGGTGATGTGGGAATCCATCTTTACTCTTTTAATCATACACATCAAACAAACACCAATGATATCTCCACTTTATTCCATTTAATTACCCTCTCTATTTTAACTCAAGAAGTTGTTCTGGTTGCTTCACAACTATCCTTCACAAAGCAAATAGAAGGTACTACTACATTCCAAACCTCTATTACACAAAAGGCAACTGAGATTGAGCAAGAAAATGCTCAGTTGTGTAAGAAAAACACTAATTTTCATGAGTATTTTATTAAATCTCTCAAGATGATTGATGACACATGTCAAACCTTGGTACAACAAATTCTTGGTGATCAAATCATGTCAAAATAAAAGTATTTTGTTTCTCTTATCACCAAGTTAACAAAGGATTGGCCCATAGTGTAATGCCTATAGGAAATTAAATCTCAAGTATGCAAAATCCATAATGAAACTAAAGAAATATTTGAGTTGTTGGAGTATGAACCATTCATGGACACAGTTGCACTTCAACCTATGTAAATTTCAAGGAAGATGTTCAATTGGAAAAGCCCATTCCAAAATTCATGGAAGGACATCACATTGGATTTATCCCAAGCAGATAAGTCAAAGGTGATCATGGAAATCCAAACATCAATAATTAAAATAGACAATGATCTGTAGGAATTACTAGCATTGAGAGATAATGTCATAAGTAAAATGCACATTTGGAAGGTATAGATGTAACACAAGACATATTCAGAAGTGAAAATGCAATGTTATGTCAATCAAATTAAATAATCAATGCAAGACATAACACAAAAATTTGTGCAATGCCAACCAATCATTATTGTTATAGGTGATGATGATGTTCAAGGCATCATGTAATTTAAGTTGTCATTTGTACATTATTCATCATGGTCAATGATGTATTGGTATATTGGATGAATTATAATAAATATTTGACCAACATTGACTCTTTGGTCAAGGACATCATTGAAGAACCAAAATACATCCCATTTGTCAAACTCATAACTATTATCAATGTGAAAAAGGCTCCTAAGATTATGCAACCTCCACAATAGAAACAACCTCGAGTAGCAATAACTTTTGCATCATTATATACAACATCATTAGTGGTTGCCAAGTCTTTTCAAACCACTCCTTTTTTAGCCTCACATGTTATGCCTCATCCTCCCTAACAAGGTATTTCATCCTCACTTTTTTTTTCGATTTTGACTAGAATAACAATATTGTAGGAAAGAAAGGTTTAGGAGTGGGGCTAGGAAAGTTGGAAACCCATTAAGGGTGGCCACCTAATTAGGATAACCTATTGAAAACCCATAAATGGTGGTAGATTGATACACTGCTTAGTAAAAAATATAAATGGCAACTAAGTAGTGTGTAAGAATTGATAACCAATAAATGTCACTTCAAGCGAAACTATGACCAATGTTTCTTAGCCATCAAATAAGCACAACTAAGAGAAACTTTAGCCATCTTTAAAAGTTGATCATAATATTATTTACTCTACCAACATCATTTTCTTTAGACAAGACAATTGTTTAAGACTGATAAAATGTTAGTACAAAGATGTAAACCATAAATTACATTTTTGTAAGTTTGAACATCTGACAAGTGTACACCATGGCATATTTTGTACAAAATACAAGGTCATGTAAATTGATGAAACACATGGAAGTTTGAATGGGCACCTCAAATACTATAGTAAAATAAATGAAAAGTCAAAAATACAAAGAAACATAATCTTTTATCAGTCTATATATATCCTACTTTTGTAAAAAAAAAGCATTAGAGATAATTTTAGGGAACAATTTGAACCTGTATTCTTCTATAAAAATGTCTCCTGAACTTTATATGAATATATCTTGAGTTGAGTATGTCTTTATTATGAATGAATTTATTCTCATCTAATGTTTAAGTTTGAATTCATAAAAATAATAAGAATGATAATAAGTGTGTATACATCTGTTACGAATAAAAATAAAGTTTTGTGTATGATATTTTACTAAATTTAGATTTAATAATGTTTGTAATTTCCTGTAGTAATTCAGTGTCCTAGCATAATGTTCATAGACTAAAACATATATAACATGTCCTAATGGGAGATTCAATGGATTGCTATTAACAATTATATAACACTCACCTTTTCAAATAATCTCTTTGTTTCTAACGAATCACAACTTAACAATTTCATAGTCTAATGTTGAGCAAAAACATATTTTATGTTTGATTGTAAATGACATTTATCTAGTATTTGATTGGGTGGTTGATTTTTCCTTTCATTATTCAATATAATTGAGGTAAAAAAATATTCACTCAAACTATAGTTTTAACCAAATGTTTTTGATGAATAACTCTTGATAGCCTAGTTATTTGTGCGTCAAATATCAAGAGAGATAAAAAATGGCCTGATAGATTGAGGTGAAAGATAGTGTTCTCATCAAGGTATTTTTAAGGATTGTTGGACCCTAAATTTTGACTAAGTGTTTTGGGTTTTTAGTGCGGAACCAACATGGTGCAAGAGGAACATGGTGTAGGAAGACCATGGCATAAAACTAGCATGGCACAGGAAGACTGTGGCAAAAAACTAGTGAGGTGTGAGAGGAAAAAATTATAAAAGATAACAAGCACAAGAAGCCCCAGTCAAAGATGGAACATAAATACAAAGAACCTAAGATCATAGGACTTAGAATAGCAATGAAAGGCTTGGGGAGTGTGAGGGAAGTAGGAGACGATTAAGGAACAATTCTCAAGGATAATCTAGACTTTAATCATCACGTGTTTTGCACCAGCCTATGGAAAGGACATTTGGCAACAAGGATCTAGCATCGAACAAGAATATAGGGGGCATGAAGGCTTGGATCCTTAAGAGAAAATAAGTAAAATACTGTCATGACTCTCAGTATACTAAGAGATCATTTGCCAATCACCCATTTATCATTAATTATGTAACTACTTGGTCAAAGAAAAACAAGTATAAATACCCCTATATGTATTTATGTAAGGTGACTGATAATGGATAACATTTAGTGACTATATAATATAATTACAAATATTACAATCAGTTTAGGTGTTATGTTTTTGATAATTGATAGTTAAGCATTAACAATGGGTTTGCATTTACTTATTTGTGTCTTGTCATTCATTATGAGATTTATAGAACATGCATTATACAAGTTTGCATAGACAACCCTTTGAACCTCATGGAATTTATATTCATGTTCTTGGTTGTTGTGAGTAATGACTCAAGGTCTATAGTCGTATATTTCTTTTTTTTGTGTAATATCTAATCAGATATATGAATAAACTCAAGTATCTGACTAATGTGTTATTGAGAAACATAACCCACAGGAATCGATCTCTTGATGCATGCTTCGAGTGAGCATGTAAGACCATAATCTTGCATGATAGGCCAATATGTAAGCTTGTTGGGGATACATTCTAATGCCTAAAGAAAAATATGATAAAGAAAATAAACCTATCATTTTGGTTTCATTGCCAAGACCCATAGGCTTTATGCACAATAATGGAATATGCTTAAACATTTATCCCTTGAAAGTATTGAACAATGGATTGCCAAGGTAGAGGATAATCTTATGATTCCCTATCTTGAACCAAGAATTTATGCACATGTATAGGTGGAACAACATCTCTACAACTCATTATATGAAACCTTCTTTGTCAAAGTCCCTATTCATTTACATGCTTGGCTCTCTACTTATGCTCAAGGTCGATCATGAAATTTTGGGAGAAAACAAGCTTATACAATAGAATGTCAAAGGGATTTGGCATGACTAGGAACACCATGGACAAGGGTTGTTAATATCTGGTAGATAAGAGTGTTGAATAGATACATTTTAGAATATGTTGTAACCACTTACTCTTATCTTGAAGAAGCCAAGTTTCAGTTTCTTAGAGAACCACGTGGTCGGTATATTAAACATTTCGCAATAAAAGTAAAGAAGTTATTTATTGATTATGGACTCAAAACTATGCCAATAGAGGGTTAAATCCATCCTTGCATGAGCCACACAATTATAAGGGGAATATAGAGGTGTTGGTAAAGAATGTTTACGTTTAAAAGGGTAGCCAATCAGTGGGCATTGCGAAAGTGAAAATATGATGAAGCTTAATAGAGGATCATAGGTGGAAGTAACATAAGAAGGGAATGGGAAAACTTGAGAAGTGTTATTAGGATCCATAGTGAAGCAAAAAGGCACAAGGAGGACTCAATCACTTTCGAACCGTGACTAATGCCAATTTTATCATATGAAAGAGAAACTATCCAGATAAAATAAAATGAAGAATCACGTTTGAACCACCCAAGCTCCCCAACCATAGTGTGCACTCATGCTTTTGAATCAGACATATTACTTACACATAATTGGGATACAGATAGTGTAGAATTAGAAACTGATCCTATAAGGTAAATTACAGCTGAGCTTATTTTAAATCATACTAAATTAACATTTTTTCTTCCTCTTCAAGGGAATTTCATGGCCCAACTTGGTATGCCTGGTGGACCTATCATTCATAATGGGCAAAGTATAGGTCCAAGTATTATTAATCAACCAACTATTATGTCCCACATCATGGGTGTTACTATTGGAGGTGTTGGAGGTGGACTAGGAGATGACACAAGAGGAAGTGGTGGATTTCCCCCTCAAAGAACATGATATGGGGGTTCTCAATAACCACTAGTAAAAACACCTCAACTACCAATGGTATATTACGAAAGGATGCTTCATCTGCTTGAATATCAGGGCATGGAGAATTTTATGGAGCATGTCCATAAGTGTGAACTCATTCGAAGGGTGCAAGGCATAACTTATTCTAAGTGAAATGCCACACAACTTGTAACCACACTTTTGGTAAGAGAACATAAGTGGTAGAGGAAGTTTGACCCTTAATAAGCAATAATTAACTATGATCAGATCAAGATGACATTCCTTCAACAATTTGATATTCCTAAATTTGAGTAATAAAGTATTATTGCACATGAATATATAAAATAAGAGCTCACTAAGAGTGTATGGGAGTATGATTCATGGTTTAAAACATTTTTGTCAAAGATTTCATTTGAAATTAATTTTTCTTAGCATGCCCAATAGTTTGCAGGAGGTTTTTTGCTTCCCTTTAGATAAATTCTATTTCAAAGTACCTTTACCAGCCTGTACAAAGCTCTGGAAGCTACCCTTTGCATTAAATTTGTTGGTAGCATTGACACTAGAGTCAGTCCTTTTATGTAAGCTCAAATAGATTCAATGACATCACAATTAGAGAAACTAATTGCAAATAATACATACAACACTCATAACAGTCTTTGGTGTACTGATTGTGAGTTTGAAGGTTATAATAGAAGCAATTACCCACATAAAAACATTTATGTTGTATTAAAGTAGTCATGTAAAATTTGCCATGAAGAACATGATGTACACTCTTGTCCTCTCTTACAGTAGGCTAAACATTATAAAGTGTTTGAATACTATAAAATATGTGATATTTAAACCCATGACACAAATGATTATCAAATGATTAGTGATATATATAAGGCACAAGTGCACAATGTATGTGAAACCTTTATTTTCAATCATTAAGATAATGGTGGATATCATGGATGAGGCTAAGGATGAAGATGAGGAGGTGGTTGTTTCCCACCAATAATGTGTTGTAAGTGTGGACCTTTAGATCACTATCAGTGAGATTTTCCAATCTATCCAACATGTACTTTTTATAAAAAGGAAAATCGATTAGAAGAATGTCCTGACCTATACACGACCATCACTAAGGAAAAATGAAAAAGGTGTTGATATGATTCACATTAAGAAACCTCACTATCAATCACATTTTAGCGCCCTAACAACTCAATAGATTAATATCACTACATGTAGCGGTGGACAATCTCATTTTACATCTATTCCTCCTATTAAGAACATATAATGCAAAGAGCCTCGTGTAAGGAAGTATCTTGATGCCAAAAAATGAAAATATGTGCTCCAAGATACAATGACTTTGGTATGGGAACTATAAGGAGAAATTTAGTTTCTTTAAGACCCAGAAGCAATATAATGTGTTGATCTGCAAAAGTCCATAGAACCTCAAAATATGGTGTGAGATGATTTTCAAGAGCTTTGCAAGCATATGTTGGATAAAGACATTTTCCCATAACGAAGTAATTAGATTAAGAATTAAGTACAAACGCCAATTAGTGCTCAACCTCAATTTATTCAACCAACTGAATATCATCGATTGAATCATGCATGGTGACAAGATACTCTTATTCATCCCAACCCTCAAGAGGATAAAGAAATACTGGTGAATGTTATCATCAATGGTTGGGTGATTTGAGATATCTTGTTGACACTGGTGCTAAAGTTAACATCCTCACAAAGGATGCATGGTGCAAAATGGCTATCCCATCATTGCAACCATCACCATATGTGTTGTTTATGGCTAATAAAACTTGTACTCAACCAATTGGCACTATTAAAAATGTAATGATCGATATCCTTGGAGTACCTTTCAATGCTAATTTTAAAGTTCTCAAGTTAGTTGAAGTAGATGATTTTCCAACTCTATTGGGGTGACCTTGGTGTTATGCAAATAATGTAAACTTAATCTTCAAAAATCACTACATCAATTTTAAAAATAGTGATCAACATGTTGTAATTCCATTAGATCAAACACAAGGGCACCCATATGTAGAACCTGTTAATGCAAAAGAATATATTAACCACATCTACAATGTCATAGCTAGAGATGGTGAGCATCATGATCCCACTCCTGATGGCATCCTCTGATGTATGGATACTCAATCTCTTTTTGATACTATAAGTAATGCTTGTAATTGTTTAGCACATAATAACTATGACCTCACTGGAAAAGTTTATAGTGACATTAGTAGTTGTGAGAATGTTCCACACCAATATCATAAATGTCATAGGTTTGTTCTCCTTATTATAGGATAAATCATGAGAGGACTAGTTATGGATGCACTGTTAGAAATAATTGATAAAGTTTCTCTATTTCATGGATAAATAAAAGTTTGTGCCTTCATCTAGCAACTTGAAGAATTCTATAACTCTAATAATGATCATATGCATTTATTATTTCACCTATTTGATGACACAACTACAAGGTGATGACAAACCCATAATGAGTGACTTATCCATTGGGATTAAATATGCTCTATTTTGCATCATTGATTTCATCATGACAATCAAGTCTAGGGTATAATTAGCTATATCAGAGTATGAGCATAGAACCACATATAGAATCTTTTGAATCCATGTGGAGGGTTGAAGAGTCTTTCTTGCCAAAGTATGTATGGCTACATGCTTTTTATGTCACCTTATGAACTTGGGATAGAGCATGGTATGTGTTGGTTCCCAATTGTATACCTTGTTTGCTTGACCTTGCACACTTGAGTAGAAATGACAAACAAAGATGAAAAACCCACTAATATATCATTATATTTGGGGAAGTGTTTGACATCAAGACTGGACTAGATGCAAAAAATAATTAGAAGGCATCGATAGAGGGTATGGTCAGCTTCTTTCTATTATGTCTCTGCCTGTACTAAGGTGAGAGAACCTATGGGGTAGCTTGCTCATATGGATCGATTCTGCAATTCAACATCCATGGGGATTTTTGGCACAAATAACAAATATGACTAGGGCATAACCAAGTTTCAAACTCCACCTAGGAAGGGTTGTCACATGGAATGCATAAATGCATTAAGTCACATACAAGCTACTAAAGATAGATGGGAAAGTGATTTCAACCTTCATCCTAGAGAATTTTTCAACAATAACGAGCTGAAATGAAGGACTACAATGTTGATCTTTAAAGCAAAAAAATGCAGACACATTTTAAGTATGCAAGATTCATGCATTTGCTAATAAATAACACTTAACATATGCAACAGGGATATTATTTGTAGGGTAGGATAGGTAGGATAAGTTAGTTATGAAAAAGGGTGGTGTGTTGGTGGTTTTTAAATAGTAGGGTTTTTTTAACATACATGACATCACTTATTGTAAAGATGTAGAAAAATTGAAATGCAAGCTAAAGGGAACTACCAAGAGTGGTTTGCATCCATTGGTGCCAATACAATGAAAACACCCAAATGATCCTTGAAACCCTAGAGCATACACTATAACTAAAATTTCAAATACTTTTCCCTATCAAATACACAAACCCAAGGTTCCCTTAAAAGGTATTTAATAATATATTTCCAAATCACAATGTAGAAAGGGATTTATAACCTAGATCTAAGCCCAAAATGACAACCAATAATGAGCATAGAATAAGATATCGAATCAACTAAACTTGAAAAACGCATCATTGTATTTCATTAACAGGAAAGAGTAAAAAACCACAAGTATTCTCATTAACTTTGCAAGAAAATCTTACATATATTAGTGTTTAAAAATGTTGCCATGGGGACAAGCATGATGAGTTTGCTCCATGTTGGATAGGGGAGACATATAAACATGCTCTCAGAGCTTGTTAATGGTTTTACAGCTGTAACCACCTTAGTAAGAGAGATAATACATACCCATAGCAAGGACCCCAAAATTTTGAAGAGCCTGGACTTAGACAGAAAAACAAATACCAACAACAACAACCTTAGAATAGAGGACAAGCACTCTATTTATACATTTTTACCACTTTACAAATCTAGGAATGTGGGTTGTAATTGGCAATTTTGTAAAATTGTAAAATATCCCTCCAAGTTTTTCTAAGATGCTCCCAGCTAGAAAATATTCCTTGCCATACTTAGAATCTTCATCCATTTGCAAGAAAAAACACTATTCTAACTACCTCTACATGAAATGATGAACATTTGCAATAACCCTTTATTCTCCTTGGTTGTAAATCCATTTTACTTGAGTTGGAAGAAGAATATTCACGTTTGGAGCCAACAATATCTTTGTCTTCTTGTGAAAATACCTAGAATTGCCTTTGACCACTCATTTGCAAATCTAGAATCTTCTTGAAAGTTGCCCTTCCTTCCATGCATGCAAAAGAACAACCCTGATCTTGTAATGATGGCATTTGAACACACTAGACCCATGGTTTCTTGAGAAATATTCTTTGGAGTGGTCCACCTTGATCTTACAAACCTGCAATATTTCTCCCATGGAGGTGTTTGAACAAGCAAAACAATAGAAAATGTAAAACTTAAGGTTATTTTACCTTCTTACTTTTTGGCTCCAACTTGCCTTTTCACACTTTACATTTTTCACATTTGGATTTTTCAATTTTGCTTTTTAGGGTTACCTTCACATTTTTTAATGCATAAATGCATTACTTTTCATGTTTTAGCCTTTTGGGGAAATCTTGGTCACTTTTACAAATTTGCAATTTTCCTTGTTTGGGGGAAATTCAGGTCCCATTTACAAATTGTTAATTCCTTTGTATTGGGGAAATCTGGAACTCAGTAGCAGTTTTACAATTTACAAATTGTAGAATTGTAATTTATAATTGTAGTTCCCCTAGAAAGTTCCTTTATGGAAATGGGAACTCCAGCTGCAATTTGCAATTTGCAAATTACAGTTGGAATTCCCATTTCCTTAAAATCTTGAGGGAAATGGGAATTACAATTTATAGTTTGTAAATTTGCAAATTACAATTCGCAATTACAATTTCCCCTAAAAGTTCCCTTAGAGAAATGGGAACTCTAATTGTTATTTATAATTTTCAAATTGAAAATGGCCTTGGAAGTTCCCATTTGCACTAGGACCCTAAGGGAAATGAGAAATCCAACTACAATTTGTAATTTTGCAAAATTACAAAATTACAATTGGCCTTGAAAGTTTCCATTTACAAATAGACCTCATGTTGATTGGGATTGACTGGGGGGTTTGGTAAATCCAAGTGCAATTTGTATTTTCATAAGTGCAAATTTACATTCTTCCATCAAATCTCCTTGAAGTTCATCTTGAGTTGACCTTTCTTCATTAACTTTAACTGGCGAGATTGGGAGAGGTGACCGCAATTTGCAATTGCATTTTAGAGACTTACATTTTACAATTTTATTCACCCACATAAATCTCTCAGGGACTTTTGGAGCTTCTTCTACAATTTTATATTTCTAATTTCTTGATTTTTACCCCAAATCCATTCTTGCAACATGATCCAGCAAAGTACCTGTAGAAGATTTTTTCCAAAAACCAAGCTCTTTCCTCTAGCCATTATTTGATTTTCCACAAAAGCATTCTCAGAAGTTTCCCTGACTCTACATGCTCTGGATTCATCTATGGAATCAAATTCTCATTAGCTATCACCAAGGATAATTTAGGTAGCATCAACTAACCTTTTCCTAGATTGATACTACTAAGAGTTATCACAAGCACATCATTATAATTCAAGCCCTTACTTCCAAGAATAAATTTTACATTCACAGTCATCTGCAAGAAGTTCACTTCTACAAGCCATATTTTTGCATTAATGTCACCAATAGGACCCAAAATGCATACTACATGGCCACTTGTAATCTTTGATCTTTTTTCCCATCCATTTATTCTTAAACCTTTTGCCCAAAATATGATACCTTTGCCTTGATGAAACTCACACCAGTGAATTTTTTTGATCTATTACAACACATAGTAACCACTCTTATCATCTGGAGTTCAATTATAAAATAGTTGATTCTTCAACCTTGGGATTCACAAACCATTTGGGACCATATTTACTATATGAAGTGGATCTAGATTGCCAATTATGTACTTCATCAACATGCCAACCATTTTTAAATTGCTCATGCTATGTTTAATCAGCTCCTCCCATAAATCATCATCATGTCATATTATGACAAACTCTATAGCTTGCTCCATATCCTCTGCCTCATTTATGACAAGTGTCAAAGCTTTCTTCAAATTGACCATCCTTCCAAGAATAAAAAATTTCTCTTTTGTAAGGCCTCTTCTGATACAAATCTTGTAAGCCTTGTCAAGAGAGTAATGTTGACTGCTACAAAGGAAAGGGAGAAGCAATCTAGGCTCATATTCTGCATAAAGCTCTACCTAGAGGCCATGAAACTCTTCCCTAGCATTAGGATCTATCTAAAATAGTACATGCAAATATTCATGCAAGAAATAGCTATGTGCCTTATCATTCACAAACTTCAGCCAGGCTTACTTAGATCTACATATATTGCAAAAGCCTTCTCATACTATTTGTTGATGATATACAAATCAATTACAGCCTCTCACAAAGTTAGAGTTTTGGAACTCATATTTAGTTGTGGTTCAATATCATCAATGATAATGGATGTGTTGTATATAGATGGTGGCCAAGAGCAAATTGTTGACAATAGTTGTTTATGGAAAGATGGACTTGTTGCTAGTGCTATGAGAGCTCTCCCATGTAGCAACATATCCACATAATAATTTCAAGCACAAAATAGTTGCTTTATCATATTGCCTTTCTGACAACACCAAGTAATGAAGGTATTTTGAACCTACCTCATCAAGAAGTTTAATCTGAGCTTTTTTTACTAGAAATGATATTCTTAATGGCATTGCCACATGACCAATTATAGGCATGCTTCTACATTATATTAGCTGGGTACATGTTCTTTCCTCTTTGATTTTTATTACTTGTTTATCTACCTTATGTGGGATCTGAATTTGCCACAATAATTTTCAAAAAAATTATTATAAATTGTAGTTCATCTTCCCTTTTTTGCCATCCATAATTATTCCATGTTCTCCTCTTTGCATTTCGAGATCCAGAATTGTAGAAGAGAATTGTAATTTATCATTTCAACATTTTTTTTAAAAGTGTTTCTCCCATGAAATCTAGTGGTATCATTTGTAATTGGAACATAGTTTAATCTTGTAGTCAATACATAAAGTTTCATGAGGTTCTCACCCACAAACATAATTATTTTTTGACCCCTGATCTTCCAATGGAACTTCATGGTGTCAAATGCAATTTCCCCCCAGTCAACATTGTAGTTAATGGGGAATTATCCATCAAGCTTCCTTGTAGCCACATGGTCCTATGCATCCCGTGCATTATTTCTTTTGAATACAATTCAGTCCTTATGCCTCCATGTCAGACACTTGCTTAATTGTATGTTTAAAACCCTTGCTATGCATGGAACTTTGTTGCATTTGAAAACATTACCTCCACATAGGATGTTGTGTTGTCATGATTGTTATGTTCAAAGCTTTTTTGTGTTCTATGTGATTTTCTTTAGAAAATAATAATAATGTCTAGTGCAAATATGAGAACCAACATTGGCTCTCACCTAGGGATGTACACCCCTACAGGTGTGCAAAGAATCCCTAAAACATAAGACCAAGTGCCAATCCATTGAGCCATTGAGTCAACACTTGATAATTTACAACAAACACCCATGCAAGCTCAACAAAACAATGGTAGACTGATAAAAATAGATCAAGAGGATCTGAAAATGAACGCATGACAAAACCTAGGAAAGGAATTGTACAAGTAAGGTTGAAAGTAGAGGGATAAAAAAGTAATGAAATAATAAAGTTATAAATTATAAAATTATGTACATAGTTATGGACCCAGTCTAGGAATTTTTTTATATGTCTTCCATTAATTGGAGGCTCCAAAATCTCATCATCCTTTAATTTCTTTAACTTTTCCAGCAGCTTAGTAGGCAAGATGAAACAAATCAATCTCTACACATGCCTAAAAGGTCTATTGTTAGGTTGTAATGAGATGAAGTTATAAAATAGAACCTTCATGTATAATCTCAATTTTAGATAAGACCAAGCCAAAATATCTTGGTACTCCTTCAGTAATTGTAAATAAGCTTGTTTCTCGACTAGAATTAGGTGAGTACTAAGCAAGAGTGCCTCATTATCCATAATGTCATTCATGCACTTGAAGTACTGCTTGAAAGAACCCTAAAAACATTCATCATTGGGGGCATAGAGGACAAGCCCAACTCTATCTAATGACATTTTCCAAATTGCACCATCGTTGTCAATCCTAGCATTAAGAATAGTTGGTTGCTCAACAACATCCACATTCCTAATAAAGTTACCCGATTCCACATTTGAGCACAACACTTTAGTTAGAGCACACTTTGGATCTTCATTTGCATCATGATTGGGTAACTCATATGCTTATGTCATATTAACATCACAAACAAATTTAGAAATTAGGATACATACCTTCTTGATTGCACTCTAAAACTGATCAATAGTAGTAGCACTCAATAATTCCATGGAGGTAGATGATTTTCTTTGAGAGTCTTGATAATTAAACATTAAAATCTCATAATCAGACTTAGATTCAAGATTATTTGTATCTTCATCAATCGATTCAGTAATATCACATGGGGGATGTGGGAGGAAGCACTTGACACACCAATGAATGTCAATGTCACAATTCACTACATTCACTTTGGCATTCAATGGATCAATCACTTCTTTTCTAGCACCTTTGTTCTAATTTTTATCCATTCTTTCATCACGTGCATGCCTCTTCCCTATATCATTATCTCGATTGTGCAAAGTAGGCCTCCCTTGTGCTTGATTTAGATTTAGAACTCTCTCCTGACTTGTAGACCAATGAGGAAGCCCCTTCTCAACCCTACCAAACTTGTAGGACATTTCTTTAATAGTAGAGGCCAAAGTCTTAATAGTCTCCTCAAGGTTGGCATTCTTAGTGGACTACATTTTTTTGGATTAAACAAGTTTACATCAACCTACTTGTTCAAGGGTTTACCCACATCCTTTATGTTGTTCTCAATTTGGATGGCCATATTGAATGTCGGGAACCTTGTCCCTCAAGAAGTATGCAGCCTTCTTGTTAAATGCATCACAATATTTAATCAAGTACACTATATCACTAGGCCTGATGTTTTTGGGCAATTACATCATTGTCTTATTAAACCATTTATTAAAGTCCTACATGCACTCATTGGGGTTTTTTTCAATGTTTTCAAATTCAATGAAGAAAAACCTTGGATCAATTCTATCATCGTATTGAATCTTAAAAACATCCTTCATCTCTTCTCATGAATCAATGAATCCATGGGGAAGGGAATTAAAAAACTCACGAGCATCTTATTTTTGCATGTGCATAAATAGATTAATGTAAACATCCTCATGCTCAACCTCATAATCCTCAATGATAATGTGGAAAGCTCTCAAGTGTTGATCACCACTCACTGCATTATTCCCTTGAAACTTTGGAAGGTAGTTCCTTACTTTATTCAAGGGTTCATTGGGATAACCTTCCATTTCATCAAAATTAATAGGTCTAAATTTGGGAATGCAGGATGCTCATTCTCATCTTGATCCCTATGCCTCATAATTGGTTCAATGTTAGATTCAATAATAGATGGCAAAGGGTTGTGAGGGGGTGAGTGAGGTAGATTTGGTGGATCAAACTTGGGAGGGGATTCAATTGGTTGAGGAGCTGGATAGTAAATGGGGCTATATGATTCAAAATAGTTAGAAGAACTATGATAATCCTCAACAATAAGAATTTTAACAAATAAAAGTTTAGTATTACCAAAATTTTGATAGCCCAAATAGTCTTTAGCAGCTGCACTTTGCTCTTCAACAGGGCTCCAAACTTATCTCCTTCTTTGATGAATACTTGAGGATGAGACAAGTTTCTGAAATGAGTCACCTTTGAAGGATAACCTCAGTCTTTCTGGCATCGAAAGCAAAAGAACTCTCAAAGTTGAAGATATTTGCAATGGGCACTGAGCTTTCTTTGAAACTAGATGATGTTTTGGAGTCACCACTAGAAGAAAACTTCTAGAATATAACCATTTATAAACTTGCAGTGATACATACTGAAACCATATCTTGCTAAAATTAGTGATGATGTATAAAATCAAAGACAATGAAAATTTTAGACTCATGTTCAAAAGGGGAAACCACCTCAAAACATGACAAATTTACATCTCTTTACAACAAATTTAGGAGATGTCAATTAATTAAATCTCTCTATTCCTGGCACGTCCTTAGTGGAGTGTTGTGATGTTGACGGCCAAGATAACAAAGTATACTCATAATCTCAACTTTCAAACACATAAGATAATATGGATAAATAATGTCTAAAAATATAGCTGAGATTACTTGCATAAAAATATTCCAATGCAAAGAACTTGATATAACCTAAATTATTTTAGCTCTCTGCAAGAGTCCCCGGTAACACAGGTGACAAGGAGTGTCCCCGATAATGGCACCAGTGAATTGTTGGTTCTTAGTTGTACACCTCTTTCACTTAACCTTGCACACTTGAGTAAAAATGGTAAATAAAGATGAAAAACCTACTAGTATGTCATTATATCTAGGGATGGGTTTGGCATCAAGACTATACTAGATGTAAAAAATGATTGAGAGGCACCGACAAAGGGTATTATCAACTCCCTGCTACTTTTGGCTCTGCCTAAACCAAGGTGAGAAGACCTATGGGGTAGCTTGCTCACATGGAGTGATTCTACAATTCAACCTCCATAGGTATTTTTAGCATAAAGAATAAATATGACCAAGGCATAACCAAGTTTGCACACTCCACCTGGGAAGGGTTATCACACGAAATGCACTAAGTCACATATAAGCTACTAAAGATAGATGGGAAAGTGCTTGCAACCTTCATTCTAAGGAATTTTTTAACAACAATGGGTTGAAATGAAAGACTACAATGTTGAAATTTAAAGCACAAAAATGTAGACACATTTTAAGTATGTAAGATTCATGCATCTACTAGCAAATAACACTTAACATATGCAATAGGGGTATGTTTTGCAGGGTAGGACAGGTAGGACAAGTTTATGAAAAAGGGTCGTGTGTTAGTGGTTTTAAAAAAAAACATTTCTTTCAACATACATGACATCACTTATTGCAAAGATGTAGAAAAATTGAAATGCAAGCTAATGGGAACTACTAGGAGTGATTTGCATCCATTGGTGCCAATACAATGCAAACACCCAAATGATCCTTGAAACCCTAGAACATATACTACAACTAAAATTTCAAATACTTTTCCCTGTCAAATTCACAAACTTAGAATACCCTTAAAAGGTATTCAAAAACATATTTCCAAATCACTATGTAGAAAGGGATTTATAACCTAGATCTAAGCCCAAAATGACAACCAGTAATGAGCATATAACAAGATATCCAATCATTTTAACTTGAAAAACACATCATTGTATTTCATTAATATGAAAGAGTAAAAAACCATATGTATTCTCATTAAATTTTTAAGAAAATCTTATGTACATCAGTATTTAAAAATGCTACCATGGGGACAAGCATGGTGAGTTTGCTCCATGTTGGACAGGGGAGACATATAAACATGCTTTCAAAGCTTGCTAATGGATATATAGCTACAACCAACTTAGCAAGAAAGATAATACATGCACACAATAAGGATCCCAAAATTTTAAAGAGCCTAGACTTGGAGAGAAAAATAAAGACCAACAACAACCTTAAAATAGAGGACAAGCCCTCTATTTATACATTTTTTACCACTTTACAAATCTGAGAATGGGGGTTGTAATTTGAAATATTGTAAAATTATAAAATAGCCCTCCAAGTTCTGCCAAGATGCTCCTAACTGGAAAATTTTCCTTGCCACGACTAGAATATTCATCTATTTACAAGAAAAATCATTATTCTAACTGCCTCTACATGAAATGATGAAGATTTGCAACAACCCTTTGCTCTCCTTGGCTAGAAATCCATTTTAATTGAGTTGGAAGAAGAATATTTGCCTTTAGAGCCAAACAATATATTTGTCCTCTTGTGCAATTGCATGGAGATGCCTTTGACCACTCATTTACAAATCTGGAATCTTTTTGACAACTGCCCTTCCTTCATGTATGCCAAAGAATCTTGCAATGATGGCATTTAAACACACTAGACCCATGGCTACTTTAGAAATCTTCTTTGGAGTGGCCCACCTTGATCTTTCAAACCTATAATATTTCTCCCATGGAGGTGTTTGAACAAGCAAAGCAATGGAAAATGCAAAACTTAGGTTATTTTACCTTTTTGCTTTTTGGCTCCAACTTGCCTTTCCACATTTCATTTTTTACATTTGTTTTTTTCAATTTTGATTTTTAGGGTTACCTCCATATTTTTTAATATATAAATGCATTACTTTTTAATTTTTAGCCTTTTGGGGAAATCTTGGTCACTTTTGTAAATTTGCAATTTTACTTGTTTTGGAGAAATTTGGGTCCCATTTGCAATTTTGCAATTCGTTTGTATTGGGGAAATCTATAACTCAGTAGCAGTTTAGCAATTTACAAATTATAGAATTTTAAATTGCAAAATTATAATTCATAATTGTAGTTCCATTGGAAAGTTCCCTTAGGGAAATGGGAACTCTAGCTGTAATTTATAATTTTTAAATTTACAAATTTGCAAATTGTAGTTGGAGTTCTCGTTTCCCTAAAAAGCTTCCTTTATGGAAATGGGAATTCCAACTGCAATTTTTAATTTACAAATTTGCAAATTATAATTCCCTCCAAAAGTTCCCTTAAGAAAATTAGAACTTCAATTGCAATTTGCAAATGGCCTTGAAAGTTCCTATTTACAAATGGACCTTATGTTGACTGGCTTTCACTGGGGGGTTTGGGAGATCCAAGTGCGATTTACAATTTACACAAGTGTAAAATTGCAAAATTATATTCTTCCATCAAATCTTCCTGAAGCTCCTCTTGAGTTGACCTTTCTTCATTAGCTTTGACTAGCGAGATTGGGAGAGTTGATCATAATTTACAATTGCATTTTGGAGATTTGTATTTTACAAGTTGTTTTTCCTACACAAATCTCCCAAGGACTTTTGGAGATTCTTCTATAATATTTGAAATTTATAATTTCTTGATTTTTACCCTAACTCCATTCTTGCAACTTGATCTAACAAAGTACCCTGTAGAAGATTTTTTCTAGAAACCAAGATCTTTCCTCTAGCCATTATTTGATTTTCCACAAAAGCATTCCCATATGCTTCCATTGACTCTACATGCTCTAGATTTATCTGTGGAATGAAATTCTCATCAGCTATCACCAAGACTACTTTAGGTAGCATTAACTGACCTTTTCTTGGGTTGATACTACTAAGAGTTATCACAATCACATCATTATCATTCAATCCCATACTTCCAAGAACAAATTTTACATTCATAGTCATCTATAGGAAGTATATTTCTACAAGCTTTGTTTCTGTATTAATGTCACCAATAGGACCCAAAATGCATACTACATGACCACCTAGAATCTTTGATCTTTTATCCCATCCATCTATTCTTAAACATTTTGCCCCAAAAGATGAGAACTTTTCCTTGATTCAACTCACACCAATGGAATTTTTTGATCCATTGAAACACATAGTAACTGCTCTTGTCATCTGGAGTTTAATTATAAAACACTGATTCTTTAACCTTGGGATTTGCAAACCATTTGGGACCATATTTACTATATGAAGTGGATATAGATTGTCAACTATGTGTTCTATCAATATGTCAACCATTTTTGGATTGCTCAGGCTATGCTTAATCAATTCCTCCCACAGATCATCATCATGTTGCATTATGACAAACTCTATATCTTACTCCATATCCTCTAACTCATTTATGATAAGTACCAGAGATTTATTCTAATTTCCCATCCTTCCAAGAATAAAAAATTGCTCCTTTATAAGGCCTCTTATGATACAAATCTCGTAAGCCTTGTTAAGAGAGTAATGTTGATTGCTACGAACGAAAGGGAGAAGTAATCTAGGCTCATATTTTGCATAAATCTCTACTTGGAGGCCATGTGAATCTTCCCTAGCATTAGGATCTATCTAAAATAGTGCATGAAAATATTCATGTAATAAATATTTTTGTGTCTTATCATTCCCAAACTTCATCCAAGCTTCCTCATATCTGCATATATTTCAAAAACCTTCTCATACTATTTGTCGATGATATACAAATCAGCTAGGGCCTCTCACAAAGTCAGCATTATGAAATTCATATTTAGTTGTGGTTTGATAGCATCAATGACAGTGGATGTGTTATATATAAATGGTGGTCAAGAGCAAATTGTTGACAATAGTTGTTTGTGGAAAGCTGGACTTATTGCTAGTGTTATGAGAGCTCTCCCATGTAGCAGCAAATCCACACAATAATTTTAGGCACAAAGTAGATGCTTTAGCATATTGCCATTCTGACAATACCAAGTAATTAAGGTATTTTTAACCTACCTAATTAAGAAGTTCAATCCAAGCTTTTCCTATTGGAAATGATGCTCTCAATGGTATTGCCACATGACCAACTATAGGCATGCTTCTGCATTCTATTAACTAGGTACACATACTTTCCTCATTGATTTTTCTCACTTATTTATTTACCTCTTGTGGGATCCAAACCTACCACAACAATTTTTTTTTTAATTGCAAATTGTAGCTCATATTCATTTTTCTACCATCCACCATTATGCCATTTTCTCCTCTTTGCATTTCAGGATCTAAAACCTTAGAAGCAAATTGTAATTTGTCATTTCAACATTTGGTTTTTGTAAGTATTTCTCTAATGGATTTTGGTGGTATAGTTTGAAATTGAGACACATGTCAATCCTAAAGTCAATGCATAAAATTCTATGGAGTTCTCACCCTTTAAACATAATTGCTTTTTGACCCCTGATCTTTTGATAAAACTTCATGGTGCTAAGTGCAATTTTCCCCTCAGTCAACATTGCAATCAATGAGGAATTATCCACCAAGCTTCCTTTAAGTCACAGGTCTTATGCAGCCCATGCATTATTTATTTTGAATACAATTTGGTCCTTATGCCTCCATATAGGATGCTTGATTAGCTGTATGTTTTAAAACCCTACTATGCATGAAACTTTATTGCATTTGAAACCACTACCTCTATGTAGGATATTGTATTATCATGAT
This sequence comes from Torreya grandis, assembly GCA_037957365.1. Lineage (NCBI taxonomy): Eukaryota > Viridiplantae > Streptophyta > Pinopsida > Cupressales > Taxaceae > Torreya > Torreya grandis. The sequence goes on along the minus strand of JARHVA010000709.1, from coordinate 990,468 downwards.
TACTATGTTTTAATATTTGCTACATTTAATGTATTTTTTTATTTAGAAATAACACTAAAGCCTGGTGCAAATCCGAGCACCAATAATATGTTCATCAAGAATGACATATGGGTACCCATTTTTGGCATCTATTGAAAGAGAGCATGAACTTGGCGTTATCTTACTCATCTCTAAGAATGGCTTTGTGTTGCACACTCCAAGCTATGTGTGAAGTAGTTATTGATGACCTTAGTCCCATTGAATATCACCTATGATATATTCATAATGCCCTAAAATAAGGTTTAGTTCTCTTTAATGATCCATCTGACAAACCATCCCCATGCTAGACTCTATCCTTGATCAAGAATGCCATGAAGAGATTCACCTAGGGAAGTAAAAACTAGTGTTTCAGGTGGATGAAGGTGAAGGGTCTGACCCACCTAACCCATTAAAAAATCATTTGTATATCCCTACAGACTATGGTACTCAAATTGTTTATGATACTAGTCCTGACACAGACCACTTGTACTCAAAACCTGTTCAAACTATCCAGCATAACATCGACGTAGATAAAGAACCAAAAATAGATACTATGGGTAATTAATATACTGACACAAAGGTTTCAAAAATATTTGAGTTATTAAAAGAATACCAATATTTATTTCCAAGAATCTATAGTGAAATGAAAGGTATTCATCCATCACTAGGCAAAATGCATATCAAACTAGTTGACGGTGCTTGACCAGTCAAGAAATGACCATATAGGATGAATCCAAATTTACAAGCATGCATAAAGGGAGAAATTGATAGTATGTTACATGTTGGAGTGATAACCTCAATCGATGAGTCTAAGTGGGTTAATTCATTGGTCATAAATTAAAAAAGATGGGTGCAATAGGATTTGCATTGATCACTGCATACTTAAAGTATCTTGCATTACTGATCCCTTCCCAACACCATTCACATAAAAAATCCTTGAAGGCATTATTGGGTGTGAAATTTACCCTTTCACAAATGGATATCCAATAATCAATAGGCCTAGATCATCGAGGAGGATTGACCTAAGACTACATTTACTACTGAATGGGGATCCTTTGCATATACTATCATGTATTTTGGGTTAAATAATGTACCTATTATATTTTCCTATATAGTCATTGAGGCCTTTAAATACTTCATCCATTAAGTTTTTCAAGTTTACTTGGATGATTGGATAGTCTATGGCTTGGTAAAGGACCATTGTTCTAATCTACAGCTTATGCTTAAACGTTGTCGAGTGCCTCAAATATCACTGAATCTAAAGAAGTGTCTTTTTGTTGTACCATCTAGTGTTCTTCTTGGTCATATTATCTACAAGGATGGACTTTTGGTAGACCCTACAAAGTTAGTTCTCATTATTAATCTACCAGTGCTAATGAATCAGTGTGTAGTTTGTACCTTTCTAAGATATACCAAGTATTATTGAAAATTCAACTGAGGATATGCCAAGATTATTGTGCCTTTAGAGGAACTCTTGAAACATAATAAACACTTTATTTGGACCTCCTCTTGCCAAAAAGCCTTTGAGGCCTTAAAAGACAAACTAGTCACAACATCAATTCTCTAGTTCCCTGATTAGACAAAACCATTCCATGTCTATATTAATACCTCTAGAATGGTCATTGTTTTAGTCCTTGCACAACCCAGGTGAAGGTCACCTTGATCACCCTATTTATTTTGATAGTGGAAAACTTACTCTACTTGAGAGGAATTACACCACCACAGAGCGTGAAGCACTTTCAATGGTTTATGCTTTATAAAAAAAAATTACAATACCTATTGGAAAATCCTTTTGTATTCTATACAAACCACTAAGATTTAAAATATATGGTAAATAAACCCATGTTGCATGGCCAAATCTACCATTGGATAGTATCGTTTCTAGAATTTAAATTCTCTATCATAGTCAAACTAGGAAAAACTAATTGTGGTCTTGACCATCTTTCTCAAATTGATTCCAGAGAACCACCACATGCCATTAAAGATTACCTACCTAATGTACAATCATTTTGTGTTTCTCATGTTCATGAGGAGTTAGAAGATATTGCATCTTTTTTAACTATTGGCTTAGTTCCAGATTGTCTAACTCTACAGGATAAGAAGAAACTCATCATCCGTACTGCACCATTTTAGCTCATTGGAGGGGACCTCTACAAGCTTGGATGAGATGAAATTTTTTGATCCTATGTCATGAAACGCGAGCATTCCCAAGTACTCTGAGAAGTTCATGAGGGCATTATTGGTGGACACTATGTTGGTGAGGCTACTATGTGCAAGGTATTACTAGTCATACTATGTTGGTCTACCCTTTTTCAAGTTGTTAAACTACATGTTAGACAATCTTATATTTGTCAGTGTCAGAAAACTGAATCATCAAGATGCTATGTCATTACATCTTATTCTATCTCAAAAACCATTTGAAAAGTGGGCCATTGATTTTGTCAGCCCCATTAATCTTGTTAGATGACATACAGGTTCTTGTTATATCATTACAATAATTGATTATCTCATTTGCTAGGATGAGGCCATGCCAACAAGGGATTGTACTGCCTCTACTATCATGTGCTTCATATGGGAATATATCATAACCCATTTTGGCTTCCCATTAAGTTTTACTAGCGATCACGATACACATTTCCTCAATGAAACTATGTTCATCCTAGTTATTGAGTTAATGATTTCCCTCCACAAAACAACACCATATCATCCCCAGGATAATGGCACTGTTGAGGCATTCAATAAAATTTTAGGCACAACACTTACAAAGATTTAAAATATTGGCCACACTGATTGGGATGATAGAGTTTTTGTAGTACTTTGGGTTTATTGAACAAATCATAAGTGCCTTATCAAAAACACACCATTCAATCTAGTGTATCGCATATAAGTATATCTTTTGATTGAATTCTTGGTACTATCTCTTTGTATTACACATGTTGGATAATTAGACGAGTATCCATCATTAAAATCATGTTTGGATGTTTTATTGTAGTTAAATAAAGCTTGTTTCCTTGCTCATTAGAGTCAATATGTGGATAAATGCAAACAAAAAGCATGGCATGATCGACACATCAAGCAAAAGATATTTACCCCTAGAATGAAAGTCTTACTCTATGACTCCAATTTGTGTGCCATTCTGGGAAATTTCATATTCACTAAGATGGTCCTTTTGTTATTCATAGGATTCACCCTATCGGCACTTTTTGTTTACTAAGATTGGATGGCCAATTTCTTCCTGGACATTACAATGGTAGCTGACTACCTTTTTTTTTATATACTTAAAAGTAGATTTTTTATAGCATTAAAGCTTATGCCACTAATTTAGGATGTTTTGTTTTTAATAAAGAGTTGCCTTAGTTATGCACAATGTTTCTTTTATATTAGGTTATTTTATTTTGTACTTATAATTTCATAGAGGACCATGACACACTTTTAGTGTGAGGTAAGAAGTAATACATGCATTCAAGTTAAGTACTATAAGGATGCATGCACGAGTTGAAAAGTCCTAGGATAAGAGATACATGTCAATAGTTTGAATATTAAAAAAATTGAACAACTGGCTTCTAATCCAAAAAAAAGTGTGGGACAAGAAATGTCAGTAATATAAAAGGAGAAGTGGTTGTGATAAGTGTGTCAACATGATGACATGACAATACCATTAGAAACATTTACGATGAGAAGTAATGGTTAAAGAATGGTGGCCATTACAAACGTATTAATTGTGAAAAGTGATGGTCGAAAAGAAGGGGGGTGTAAATGCAAGTTACACCATTGAGCCTATAAAAAGGACTTAAGAGCTCATTTTAACCTTTACCATTGCTTTCATTTGAGTTTTGAAAAGTTGAAGAGCAAACTAAGTCCAGGGGATTCTAGAGGAAGTGCAAGTTCAGAGCATCAAATTCCTATACATAGCTATTGAGAAAGATATTAACTGAGGAATCAAGCATAAACTAACCTTGAAGCATGACTACAATAGAGAGAACTAGTAGTTACAAGTTGTAGATGAAGACGTTTGCCATTAAAGGGTGATAAAGTAGGAAAAGTTGAGTTACCTACACCGCAAACATGTATTTCTTTGGGAACATTGGACGATCGTGCCTTAACCTTCAAGCTCCACAGAGGGTGATGCAACCTAAGAAGAAGTCCTTAAGAAGTGATCCATTACCAACCATACAAGAAGATGAAGTACCACATGTTAGGGGTGATGCAATACTGATTAGAAAAGAAATACCTGAGGAACACAGGCAACATGCAAAAGGCAAAGAAATTAGGATGGTGCGTTAGGTAAAGAAGGCACAAGTACTCCCACCTCTATCTTTGATGATAGAAGAGATGCGATACCTAGAAATGATGTTATACATAGAAAATTAGGTGTCAAAAGTACGTTCATGTACCATATTTGATTACAACCACCATCAACTAGGAAATGAGGTTGAATTGTAGAATGATTACTGGGTCGAGTGCTAGAACACCAAAAATCAATTGGTGTATGACCTTAAAATATTCAATGCCTTGGACTCTGCAGGGCTATTCCAGTTATTTAACCTTCCATATTTTTGAAAATTAGTGCAAGCTATGAAATTTTATACTCTCACACATCCATGAGGACTACATCTATTTTATTGGGCGTAACATGAAAATTACGCCTGAGAGAATAAGCAAGGTGTCAGGATTATAATGCTCCAGCATAGATGTGGAATTTGACTTGGAAGATTCATAAAAAATAGAGAAAATAACAATGATGCTTATGTACCAAAAGTAGGGCCATGCCTTGCACATAAATAACTTGTAATATCATGCCCTCTGAGTAGCTACATGTATCATTATGACCAAGATTGATGGCATAGATCATTATAAAGAGGTGGATATGGCTCACCTCTACATTACCCACCAGGTGATTGAGAGCCTGGAGTATAATTGGGCTATATATTTCACCAACAAAATCATAACAGATGCTGAGAAGACCCATCAAATACCAGGCCATAGGTTTCCATGGGGGGTATTTTTGTAGTTAATGGTATTTGATGAGATTGATGTACTAGACTACACCTATGGTAAATTGAAGTGGGGGTACCCACCAGAACACAAGTCCCTTACATAGTACTATAAAGCATTTATGTGCCCTAGTCATATCACCCCAACATACAAGAATAGTATAAAATCATGGTATGAGGGAATGAAGGAGGCCTTTGGGAATGAATGGCACATTCTTAAAGACTTGTCTATCCAGGTTGGTGAGCAAGCCCAGTTTGTAGTGAAATTATATTTCTCTTTGGCCCATATCCAAATGGCCCCCTCTGTAGAACTCTCAACATGGTTAAAGTTGCCTTATGCTTTCATGATGTGATATTTCATCAATTGGGTGAATCACATTTTTTATGCATAGTCTCTCACCCTAGAAGCAGACTAAGTTGACTTGGAGATTCACACTCTTTGAAATATGTATGTTTATCTCATCAAGAAGGCCTATAAGGAGAAGCATGAGACTGATAAAATTGACACAAGGTTAAGTAAACCATGGTCAAAGAAATCATTCATAATCTATTTGACATGTTTCAGCGCAAGAAGAAATCTTCAAAAGGCACAGAGCATGCAAGGGAAAAGCTTCCACCTATACCACATCTTGAGAAGAAGAAGTGAACTATGCATGATGTCATCACAAGTTCACAAATATAACCTTCAAAGTATCAAAGGACTGCCCAGGCACTACCACCTAGAGCTTCTCTACTTAGGGCTTCTCCACCAAGAGCATTACCTCTATGGGCTTCTCTACTAAAAGCTTCACCTCTACGCGTTTCTCTACCTAAGGCTTCACCTCCATAAGCTTCTCCACCAAGTGCTTCACCTCCAAGGACTTCTCCACCAAGGGCTGCTCGATGAAATACACCAGAGAGACAACCTGAGGGGTCAACACCATTACCCCTACAAAATAAATGGAGGAAGAACCTGAAGGCCATAAGGAAGAAATGGAGGATTTTGACTCATAAAAGATACCCTCCTCAATGCAAGAGGAGGAAACCACCTTTGATGATGCGTAATTGGACATTGGGGGTCCATTTAATGAAAAGGGGGGTGGTTTTATTACTCAATAGATAAGTGTAATGGACATTGGCAACACTTCTTTGGATTAAGATACAGAGGTAGAAATCCTTGAGCAAGATCCTAACAAAGGAAAGGAGTTGACTATTTTTGAAGTTCAAACACCTTTGGTTGATGCATTCACCAAATTGTGCATTCAATATCAAACATGCATCTCAAATAGGATGTTCTATTTATGACCCCATTTGCTTCCTCAAGATGTAACCATTGATACCAGGCAACAAGTGTCCTCCCTTTTAGACATGTACAACAAATAACATTTAAAAATTCCTCAAAATAGCCTAATGTAAAATTCCCAAGCACCAGCACTGCCCACTCTAGTATGGGTTGATCCTTTGAATATATCTCCTCTACAAGCTAACACTGCATTTTTAAAAATGGCTTTTGAATGCATGCGACATAATATACTTTCAGATGCTAATGCATGCGATGTAGAGAATAAACATGGCTAGGTAGTGGCAATGTATGAGAAAGAAGTTGTTTCTTGGAAGGCACTTGAAGAAGAAGTGACCGCACAAAAACAATAAATAAAAGAAGCCATAGAGGCGAAAGTAAAAACTTTGAATTTGTGTGAATTGATTTTGGGTTAAGAACTAGCATTGGTAGATGGCACACCTTTGGATGGAGAAGCTATGGATAAATTGGAGACCCTTGTAAATCTCTTATTGAAACACTGCAAATAACAACCCATGTCTATAAATGAAGCATTATAGAAGGTTAAGAAGTTTATTGATGCCATAAAAGTCTACAAATGCATCCTCAAAAGAGTTAGGGAAGTGATCCCCATATTGGATGTGATTTTTGAAAAAATGGCATGACCTAATAAAATTTTGGAGGCTCAGATCAACGTAGAGGAGTCTCAATGGCATTAGTTGGTAGATGATGCCCTTTTAATAAAATATTGCATCGAGTGCATAAAGGAATTTAAAGATGTCAAAACTATGAAGGAAATAATAAAAATGCATTGGTAACAACTTAATTCTAGTTTTGTATCTCTTCAAGGACATGTTGTAGTTGACGTCACTACAATTGAAGAGGTTTATAAGAATGCTAGTACATCCCTTGACAAATTGGTTAATAAGGCCAATGAATGTCCCAACCAACCTGAGGAGATGAAAAAGTTAAAGGCAATAATATAAGAGATAACGTCCAAGTTGCTTGACACCTTGTCACATTGGGATAATGTTAGGAAGTAGATTGAACAAATTGGGTCTAAGTTTTTGGCTAAAATGGAGACCAAGACTTGGTCTAGGATAGACTAAGAGTGTAGTGTGGGGTGATGTTAGACCCCAAATTGTGACTAAGTATTTTGGCTTTTTGGCACGGAACCAACATGATGTGATAAGAACATGGTGCAAGAAGACCATGGCACAAAACTAGCATGGCATAAGAATACCATGGCATGGAACCAATAAGGCATGAGAGGATAAAGGTGAATAAGATAACAAGCGTGGGAAGACCTAGTCAAAGATAAAACATAACTATGAAGAACTTAAGAGCATATGACTCATAATAGTATCAAAAGGCTTGGGGAGCACGAGGGAAGCAATAGATGGTTGAGGAGTGCTTCTTAAGGACAATTTAGACTTTAATCATCATGAGTTTCACACCGACCCATGGAAATAAGGACATTTGGCAGCATGGATCTAGTATTAAACAAGAATATAGGGGTTGTGAAGGCTCAGGTCCTTAGGAGAAATTAAGTAAAAGACTATCGCAACTCTCAGTATACTAAGAGATTATTGGTCAATCACCCATTTATCATTAATTATGTAACTACTTGGTTAGGGAAAAACAAATATAAATACCCCTATATGGATTTATGTAAGGTGATTGATAATGGATAACATTTAGTGACTCTATAAGATAATTTACAGATATTACAATTAGTTTAGGTGTTATGCTTCTGATAATTTATAGTTGAGCATTAATAATGGGTTTGCATTGACTTATTTGTGGCTTATCATTTATTATGAGATTTATAAAACATGCATTATATGAGTTTGCTTAAACAACCCTTTGAACCTCATGGCATTTATCTTCATGTTCTTGGTTGTTGTGAGTAATGAGTCAAGGTCTACAATCATATATTTATTTTTCTATGTAATTTCTAATCAGATATATAAATAAACTCAAGTATATGATTAATGTGTTACTGAGCAACATAACCCACTGGAATCGATCTCTTGATGCGTGCTTCGGGTGAGCGCGCAAGACCTTAATCTTACGTGATAGGCCAATGCATAAGCTTATTGGGGCTACACTATAGCACCTAAATAAAAATGTGATAAAGAAAATAAACACAAGGATTATAGGGTTAATCACATGCTACTTTAAATCAATGACAATCTACTCATTGACAATGGTCTCATTCATGTTAAGTGGAGATGAGAATAATGTGGATGTGTTTATGAACTGTGGCCCCCTTTTCATTTTTACACTCAATGATGACTTGGGTTTTTCTATCATGTCTCAACTAGGGGTAGGTGGATTTTTTATTAATCTTATTAAGTTTGGCACCTAGCTTGATGGCCAAGATATGGGTAAGTGACATGAGCTCAGGGGTCTCATCAGTGGCAAAGTCAAATATGTGACCCTAGTTTCCTACTCTAATCTCAATAACTCGATGGTCTCATCAGTGGCATAGTCAAAGATGTAGCCCTAGTCTCCTACTCCAATCTCAAGAGGGCATTCAGTAAGATGTTTATGAACATGTTGGGCGATTTCAGGGCTCTACTATTCAATGTTTGACATCGAGACCCATATCTTCATAAATGAAGCCAATTTATTATAGGTTTTATAAATGATCTATTGATAGTTGAGAGTGTCCTTGGTGGCGAATTCATCGAAGACCATTATCATGTTGGTCTTGGTGCAAGTCTCGTAGGCCACTTTGTTTTTAGGGTCTTGTTCAAGGCATATGCCTAACACTATATTAGATATTTGGTCGTAAAACTTATCTAGGTGTCCCTTGTTCACTAATTCTGATGTGAACAAAAATGTCTCCATGTTATTACTTTCCATCAAATCTTACCTTAAATCATTCAAATTTCATGTTAAAATAAAATCCTATAAAAACTTCTACAATCTTTAAGGCAAGTTCCCACACCCATTTTCATTTTTACCACTCAACAAGCTAGTTTTTTCTTGTATTGATCGTCTGAACTAAGTCTCTCTTCTTTATTCTTCATGAATTATCATAGGTAGGTGTAATTTATTGAATCTAGATTAAATTGCAGGTGAAGCTTCTTTGGTGTTATAATTTGACAACTCCAAAGATAACAAAGTCATTGTAAATTTGCATGGGGGGTTTAAAATCAACTTTAAACTTCATCGTGTCTTTCTTGTAAAAGATAATTAAGGTCATCACATTGAATTTTTTATTATTTTTGAAATGAATCATATTTTATGAGTCACAACTAAAGGCCACATTATAATGGTTATGTTTTTGTGTCTAAAACATATATGTACCATCCTAGGACATGGAAGTTATTAATTTGTTGTTATGCATATAGGGGAGTGATGTTTTTTGCAAATATTATGCTTGTTATTGTATCTATTGTTAAATGGGTATAATGTGTGTATCTTTGTGTATGGATAAACTAAAGCTAGAAAGACATTAACGATGGAGGGCATTTTAGATAATATTGGAGTCAACTTTTGTACACTGGAGGAGTTTTTTAAAAGTCATGGAGAAAAGAAAGGGACAATGGAAGTATGGTATCTTGGTTAGTGTATTCGAAGTTTATAATGAAAAAATTCAGGGTTTTCTTGCATGGAAAACACAATAAAGACAAACTATAAAGAAGTATTAACTCTTGTTATCTATGTACAATCGATAAATACATAATAGTATTTTCTTTATGTCTTGTACTAGAACAAGATCGAGTGTTCAATGACTTTAGATTTTTTCCCGATATAAGGCCTATTAAAATTATTTTAAAAGGTTCTACTATAAAAGGGCCATATAACTAGAAGCCTTTTTGTTTTCCTTGAGAAAATAGTTCATCAACAAAGAGCCTATTCATATTTTAAAATTTCATTGAATTTGGTATTAATTGGTTGGAGATAAAGTAGGTTGATGAAGGAAGTCAACATGTGTGATCTAGGGGGATTTGAGACACCAGATATCACCATAATTATTAGGGGTTGTTCATCTAGTCGTACACTAACATCAACAACTTCTATATAAAGTTTAACACCCATGTACCAAAGGGAAAGATCTAACTCATTCTCTTAGTGCCTACAAAAATTTTGTAATTCAACACTACAAACTTTGCAGGTTAGTTTTGGAGGTCTTTAGAGTGTTTTTGGGCTCAATGCACCTTTCCACACAACTTTAGCTATGCAAACCTCTAGATAATGAGATTTTTTTTAAAAAAAGGTATGATGGTCCATAATCAGAGCATACCCAAAAATGTTAGGTCATGTCAAGTGAACTCACTTACTCTAGAATTTGCGGTATCTCCTTTTATATTATTCAGCTTGTTTAGCTCATCCTAAGTTGACGCAAAGCACTAAGGAAAGATTATACACATTACACAATTCCACACATGTTTATTGAACCTGTGTAACTTGTGTATCTCTATGACACTCATAAAAACTCATGACGTTCTCTTTACAACATCATGCAGTAGACCACACATCAATCCAACTCATCATATGACTCAACATCCACGTACTGGAACTATTCTTCCATGTGGCATGTTAGGTGACAACTCTAGCTCTACAACATGCCAAGGATTCTATCAGTAACATAGCACCAATGGAAATGTAATCATCAGACCTACAAGGAAGTCAATCCATCACATGAGTAAGGGATGAACCATTCTTGTGATTGTCTACTTTTGTAACTGTTCATTTTAACTGCTTCTTTGTAATGATATATATTGTAAGACACCGAACATGGAGAGTGGAGGCAAAGACACATAAGAAGATCACATAGTGACCAAGTGAATAGCCATTGTCCTCTTTCTTTTTTGGCCATGCCTACAATAACTTGAATACTCATATGCCTCGAACATATCACATTAGATGACCACTTCCCAAACTAGGTAAATTGGTTAGGATGTTTATCTGTATATAATCATGGCAACCTTCTTTCTCCACTTTGTCTGATGATATCACATTTTAGATAGATTAGTTAGGATATTTATCCCTTTTTAATCACATGAACTTGCATTCCTTGCCTTATTGTGCATTGTACATATATGTACTTTAACCTATTCTTTATATTGAATAGATTGGTACCATTATGCCAATCCCCTATGTTGAATGTGTAATGGTTGTTTCTATATTTATCTATTATATTAAATTACATGTTTTGCTATCATATAATCTGTTTAAATTCACTTTCGCATATAACTGCCTTAAATCTATGTAAGTAGGTTGTTCATTAAGTCTCATCTTGGGCCCTAAATCAATGTGTCAGGTCTCCAATGACAATATTTAATTTTACAATGTCAATGTTGGAATGAAATCAAGGATTTATTGTATTGGAAATAAATGTCATTAGTTAAATTTACAATGCTACACCCTAAACCTTTAGCGTGTCTATAGATATGTGTGGCCGACTTGTGGCTTACATACCTCTTTTATATTCTTATTATATTTTTCTATATTCTTAGTTAGGTTGGCCTATGGAATAACCATGGCTAAGTAGACTATATATAGGAGGTAGTGGATAGTATTTGATCATCATATTAAGTATTTTGCTCTTATCGCATTGTTGTGGAGGTTGCTCCCTCAAAGTGCCTTTGCTATATTATCCAGTATTCTGCTTTGCTATCAATTATCATTATGTGATCTCTCATATTTGCTTATTTTGTGTGATATATCATCATTTTGTGCAAACATCTAAGTAATTTCATTACAAGTGGTATCAGAGCTTTGATTTGGGCAAGTTTTTGGTGACATTTTTTTAGATCTGGCGAGGCATGACTTCTGCGTGTGGAAGGAATGAAAAAACATAACTTATAATCCAGGAAGAATTGATTTTTTCTGTTAGCGCAGTATTGTTTGAAACATTTTTTTGAAAAAAATATTTGAGAAAAGAAGGTCTAATTTTTTTACCCCCTTTGCACATTTACAGTCATTGGATTCATCTCGATGAGATGATCGCAACGGTATATTCTATTGGTACACTTTTTGGTGCTAAAGTTTTTTACCCTAGTACACAAAGGCAGTCATTAGATTCATCTTAGTGAGGTGATCATAACTGTACCATCTCCTAGTATACTTTTTTTGAGGTAAAAACCCTCCTAGGATTTGTATATGGTAAGTCCTACTTGGAGAAGAAAAGGGGGGTAAAAAACTCCTAAGACTCCTTCTGTTGATGACATGGAATCTAAAACTTTAGATCCATTGATTTCTCAACTTCAGGTTGACATAAAGGGCTTCGTATGACATAATGACTTTGTTGTAGTTCAAATTGATGTTTTAGGGTTACACAAAGAGATTAATGGGGTTCACACTTAATTTCATTAGATCACTGCGTAATTGGTTGCCCTTTCATCACAGTTACAACCAAACAACCCTCCACTTCATCATTCGGGTCCTCCTCCTCTTAACACTAACAACTCCAATTCTGGTGTGAAACTGATGTTTCCAAAAGTGGGCATGCATAAGTTTGATGGTAAGGATCCTCTCACTTAGATTACCCAAATTAAGAATTTATTTGATTTGCATCAAACTCCTAGTTCTCAGAAGGTGATAGTGGTGTCTCTATATCTGGAACCTGAGTAGTTCATTTGATATTGATGGTTGTGTGCTCAAAAGAAAAAGAATGGCACTCCCATTACATAGTTTATTTTCACTTATGATTTATTGGCTTATTATCAAAATAATGTCTCTGAGAAATACTTACGTCAATTAGCCAAATTGTAGTAAATAAGAACTGTGAAGGATTATACTCATCAATTTTAAAATCTATCCTTACAAGTGGAAGGCATCACTAAGGAAAATTTGACTGATATTTTTTTGGGTGGCCTCAAAGATAACATCCAATTAGAGGTTCAAATGTTTAACCCAACATATGTATCAAAAGTTATCCCTTGAGCACGCATGGTAGAAGAAAAAGAGATAGTCAAATGGAAAACTTTCACTACTGGTTGTGATCACACTTTTTCAGCACCATCATTTCTTTAACCCACTAGATTGACACCTCTACAAATTGAGGAGAAGTGAGCTCAAGGGTTGTGTTATGGTTGTGACAACAAATGAAGCAAATATCATCATTATGTTGAAAAGAAGTTGTTTTACATTGATGGTGCCAATGAAGATGACGATGATGAGGCAATTGGCAAGGATAAAGAAAGTCCTGAGGAGGAGTCTGAAGACTCTCAGCCTACTATTTCCTATCATGCCCTTTTAGGTATTAATATGCTCCAAACTCTTAAGATGGTGGGTTTCCTAAAGAAACAAAAGGTCACTGTATTAATTGATTCTGGAAGCACACACAACTTTATCAACAGTAAGTTGGTTACTTGTTTGAACTGTTTCATTTATCCTGCTCTAGAATTTTAGGTCATGATTGTAGATGGTGGTACTGTCAGTTGCTCAAGAAAATGCCATAGTTTTAAGCTGGCCATGGGAGACTACTTGTTGGATTCTCCTATGTTTGTTATTTCCATGGGGGGAGCTGACTTTATTATTGGACTACAGTGGCTCACCACTTTAGGCATTATTGAAATGAATTTCCAAGAATTATTCATGCACTTTCATTATAAGGTAAGGACATTTGAGCTAAGGGGATTAAGGGCTAAATCTCCACAACTTGTTAGCTCCCATCAAATGACAAAGATTCTCTGTAAGAGTGCTGAAGGATTTGTAGCTGACTTATTTTTCATGGAAGTTCAACAAACTCAGCCATCTACACCTCCTGATCTGCAACAAGAGATTGATGGCCATTCAGTTGTTTTTGGTGACATGCCGAAAGGACTTCCACCTAGTCACACGCACGATCATGCTATCAAACTTATTCTACCTAACATTAGGCCATACAAGTATCCCTATGCCTAGAAAAGTGAAATTATAAGATGGTATATGAGATGTTGGATGTAGAAATCATTCACCACAACCAAAGTGAATATTCTTCGCTAGTTGTCATGGTGAGAAAGAAAGATGACACTTGGAAGATGTAACCTTACTACAGAGAACTCAATAAGTGCACTATCAAAGATAAATTTCTTATTCCTGTCATTGATGATTTGATAGATGAATTAAATGGTGCTTTTTATTTTATCAAGTTAGATCTTTGTTTTGGGTATCATCAAATCGAGATCCGTGATGAAGACATACCAAAAATAACTTTTAGGACTCATGAGGGCCATTATGAGTTTCTGGTTATGCCTTTTAGTCTAACAAATGCACCATCCACCTTTCAAAGTTTGATGAATATTATTTTTAGGCCATTTTTGAAGAAATTTGTTCTGGTATTTTTTGATGATATCCTCATTTACAATATATTGGGAAGACCATTTGCACCATGTGAAATAGGTAATCTCAATTTTGGAACAACATTAGTTGTATATCAAACCTTCCAAATGTACTTTTGGAGCTTGTGAGGTTGAGTATTTGGGTCATCTGGTTTCACATGGAGTGAATGTGGATTCTAAAAAAATCCAAGCAATGGTGGACTGGCTGATTCCTAAGACACTCAAGCAACTAAGGGGATTTTTGGGGCTAATTGGTTACTATTGATGTCTTAAAATTGTGCTAGATCTTAATCAACAACAATGGGAAGTTTCAAGCTGTGGGACAATGCGGCTTGAAAATAACCTCCAGATTTTAAAGAAGCTGGTCTCTTCTTTTGTATTGGGTGTTGGGGAAAAGGGGATAGGAGACTAAACAGAAACGCAAAATGCAGGAATTGAAACCTAACTATGGCAATGCACCTAAGAGTAATCCTAATCATAACCTGAGCACAATGAAACTATTATGTGATTCTATTACATTTAAGAGCAGACAAGTGCATGATCAATGTAAAAGATTGGAATAACAGAAACAAAGGCTCACAACAGGGGAGTCTTTTGCTGAGATACAGGAATTGTCAACAAAGGCATAGTGTTCAATCTTCTTAATAGAATCTTCCAATCACATAGGAGGCGCAGAAGTCATGCACAGTCATGTAAATCTTCAGATTCAAGAAAATGAGACAAAAGCAAATAACATTTCCAATCACCGCACTAGAAAATCTACAATATAGACTACCTTGCAAACAACACAGATAACATTAACAAAGGCATGGAGCTCAAATTTCCTCAATTCATTCAACCACATAAAGGGCACAAAAACATGCACAATTACATAAACTTTACAACTCAAGAAAATTGAGACAAGAGCAAATGATATTATTGGCCACAAACTTCAGATAGTCTAAAACTATGAGAATTCCCCCTTCCCTTAGATTTTACAATTCTTCTTCTTTTATAGCCCCGGATACGTAAATAAAAAATAATAATTTGAACTTTGGCGCATTCAATGCTTCGAAAAGCCATGCTAGAGAAGAATGGCTGCCCTTAACTATGGCATGGCGATTCCTGACTAGTTCCTCTCTTCGCGCCTAAATTTCAAATTTCATCACCTTTTGGGCCACTCAACTGTCTATTTTGCCTCCGCTGTTAGGAGACAAATAGATGGCGTCTTTAATGCTTGCAAGCCCTAAAAAAAGCTACCCGATGCACTGCTCCATCTACTCGAATTAACTCTCACCAAATTTCCCTCCATTTTCGTTGTAACAGGTAGACGGGCACTCTGTTCCATTTGTAATGGGAGAGGACCCTTAGCTAATTTTTGAAAAACTCTCCTTTAGGCATCAAAAAATGACATTTAGCACTCTCCGCTGGGTTCATCGAAGACACGTGGCCCTCTCCCTTTCCTTGGCTATGCTGTAGATTTATTCAGGACTCATAACAGGTTCTTACGGATGGCGACACCTGGCAGCTTCTGTGAATTTTGAAGTAACACCCGAGGCCCACCACAACCTTTATTCAGCAACAAAACTCGAGGATGATCCCTCGGATGTTGACATGTGGAAATCTCTGCTGCTCTTTGGAAGATACGTGGCATCTTCCGCTTCTTCGTCTAAAGGTACGTGGCACCTCCCGTTGCCTTTTGGGGATGGGGTAGAAAGGGACCAGAGAGTGACACTTGGCAGCCTCTGCTGCTCTTAGCACTTAAGAAAAATAAAAGGACGCCTTTATGTGTTAAATTAAATCATTGGACCAAAGTCTCTCGAATGATGACACATGGTGGCTTGCGATTTTTCTCCAAAAAGGTATTTTAGGGCCTCCACAACTGCCACTTGGCGTTTTTCACCTTCTCTACTGCTTTATGTTAAAAGTCTTTGAATGAAGTGCGGACGCCAATATGAGACACGAATGCTGACACGTGGTGCGTTCTGCTTAACTGCTATTGGGTATGTGGCACGGTCCATGATTCTCGAAGGTTACAAAAAGGGGACTCGGGGAACGCCAACTGTCGGCTTTGTCTCCTGGAAAATGACACTTGGCAGCATCCGCTTGAACTAATACTCAGACAAAAATGAGACGAAGGAAACAAGAAGGGGAAAGAGACCTGCTCAGAGGGTGACACTTGGCAATTTCCACTGCATCTCAACACTTAGGCAAAATGAATCGGCCCTCTGCTTCAAAATTCTGCTGCTTCGCCCGAAGAACCAAAATTGTAGTGCTCGACTGAAAATAATTGAATACTACGTAGAGTAGGAAATTACTCTACAGTTACTATCATAGGTTTGACAAAAAATATGGTAGTATTGTAGCCCCACTCACCTCTTTGTTGAAGAAAGACTCCTTTTAGTGGATTGATACAACTACCAGGGCATTTGAACAATTGAAATTGACAATGTACACCACTCTAGATTTTTTCAAAACTTTTATAGTTGAATGTGATACATCTGGGTATGGTATGGGTGTTGTACTCATGCAAGAAGATAGACCACTTACATTTTAAAGTCATCAATTGAAGGGTAAAAATTAACACAAGCCCATATATGAGAAGGAAATGATAGCCATTTTGCATGCAGTCAAACAATGGAGACCTTATTTGATGGGTCATCACTTTCAAGTAAAGACTGATCATGGTAGTCTCAAATATTTTTTAGAACAACGATTGTCATCTGACGAATAAGAAAAATGGGTAACTAAGATGTTAGGCTATGATTTTGAAATAGTTTACAAGAATGTTAAGGATAATGTAGTGGCATATGCACTATCTAGGAAGGATGAATCAGTTGAAGCATTGTTATATGCTATGATCTTTCTGTAGACAGATTGGTTAGAGGAAGCACGATCAGAATGGGAATATGATAGTGCTACCCATGATTTGATTCAAAATCTTTAGTAAGGTTTGGGTGGATTTGAAAATTCACATGGAAGGGTGATGCATTATGGTATAAAGACATATTATATCTATGTAAAATTTCTCTTCTTAAAGACAAAATCCTTTAGGAACTTCATGCAACTCCAATTGGGGGTCATTTAGGATTTTTTAAAACATATCATATAATCAAGCAAGGTTTTTTTTTGGAAGGACTCAAAGGGGATGTCGAGAAATATGTAGCTAAATGTATGATCTGTCAACAAAATAAATGAGAAACCATTAAAACCCTAGGTCTTTTTCAACCTTTATCTATCCTTAGCCAACATTGGGAAGAGGTGTATATGGATTTCATTATATGATTACCGAGATCTAATGGTCAAAATGTTATCATGGTTGTGGTGGATCGTCTTAGTAAATATGCTTATTTTTGTTCTTTATTACAACCATTTGTTGCTAGTATAGTAGATTATGCTTTTCTCAATATAGTTCATTAATTGCATGGTGCCCCTAAGATCATTACTAGTGATAAAGATCCCATTTTCTCTAGCAAAATTTAGACTGAGTTATTTACATGTTTGGGCACCCAATTGGCTCATAGTTCATCCTATCATCCTCAATTAGATGGAAAAACTAAGGTGGTCAACAAATGTCTTGAAGGATATCTCTATTGTTTTGTTTCTAATAAATAAGATAAATGGGTTCATCGATTGTCACTTGCTGAATGGTGGTATAATACTTCTGTTCATAGTTATTTCAAAATGTCTCTTTTTATGACATTATATGGATACCACCCTCCATCCATCACTTCAACCTTGAAGGCCCATCTTAAGGTTCGTGAAATTGAAGAACATATTCACTATCAACAGGAGGTCCTTGCAAGTTTGTGTGAAAATTTAGCCATGGCCCAAAATCATATGAAGCAGCAAGCAGATCAACACAGTAGTAAAAGGCATTTTGACATTGGTGATTGGGTCTTTATTCGTTTGTAGAAATATAAGTAGATGTTCTTGAAGCAATAAAAAAAGGATAACAAGCTATCCCCTAAGTATTATGGGCCTTATCAGATCTTGCATAAAATTGGTAGTGTGACCTACAAGTTAGAGTTTCTTTCCTTCACTCACATACATCTAGTATTTCATGTATCTTGTCTGAAGCAAGTCATTAGACACAAAGTTGCTACTCAAACTTAGTTACTCGAATTGGATGAGGAAGGAAGAGTTATTCTTGATCTTGAGGTGATCATTCAAATACGTACTAAGAAGTTGTGGTTTAAAACGATTAAAGAATACCTAATCAAATGGAAGAATCTACCTTGTGAAGATGCCACTTAGGAGGATGAGTCCTTTGTGCAACAACATCCAGAGTTGACTCAACGTTGAGGACAATGTTGTTTTGAAGGGGAGGGACATGTTATGCATTTGACCTTTGGCGTGTATAGGGATATGTGTGGCTGACTTGTGGCTTACATACATTTTTTATCTACTTATTACATTTCTCTATGTTCTTAGTTAGGTCGACCTATGGAATAACCATGGTTAAGTAGACTATATATAGGAGGTAGTGGTTAGTCTTTGATAATCATATTAAGTATTCTACTTTTACTACATTGTTGTGGGGGTTGCCTCCTTGAAGTGGCTTTGTTATATTAGCTATTATTTTGCTTTGTTGTCAATTATTGCTGTGTGATCTCTCATATTTGCTTATTCCGTGTGATATATCATCATTTTGTGTGAACATCTAAATAATTTCATTACATACAATCTCAATGTACAGTTTTTAATCTTACAGTTTGAAACATTTAATCCATGCTTGTAAGCTTGGAGAGTGTGTGTTAGGGCTTCAATGACACTAGCTAATTTTACGACTTCAATGTTGTAATGAAATAAGGGATTTTTTATATTGAAAATAAATGTCATTATTAATTTTACAATGTCAATGTAAATAATTTTTTTTTATTTCTTACAATTTGAAACATTTAATCAATGTAAGTTTGGAGATTTTTTTTGGTCAACAAATTTTAAATTTTGAACATTTGATATTATTAAATATTATATCTGTATTTATTATTTATTTTTAAGTCCATTATATTAAATTTAGGGGCATGTTCTCATACAACCCTTATTTTTTAGTTAATAGTTTGTAACAATTATTTATATATATTTTTGTTGGTAAAATAAAAGTGTTAATATTTGACTTTATATAGGGGCTATCATTTGTAGTTGAATAATTTAATTTAACGATATAATTTAATTATATTTAATTGACTAGCTTCTCGTTTAGATGTTTTTGCTGCAATCTTATCGGGCATCTAGCTATGGGGTGCTCTGTTAAAGGGTAGTACAAGTGCTCCTCACTCTAAGATGGTGTGGAGGAAAAAAGATGGAGCCCCTAATCATGTTTTTAATGGCGTAATCATGACATATTCTACCGGTTGCTAGGCTCTCCTCCTCCTCCCTCACCAGCGGACCTTCCTCCGAATACTTTAATCTCTCCCTGGAGTGATGCTGATTCGGTTGGGCCCCTTGCCCTCCTCGATATGTCAGCGTGCATTACGCCCCCCTCTCATCCTCCTCAAGCTACGCTGAAAGCCCCTATGGGGGCATAATGGGCAAAAGGAAGGGAAGAAGGACAAAAATAGAAAGGCCGAGGTCCGATGCTAAAGATCTAGTGAAGATAGGGAACCAATGGACTATGGAAGGCATCATCTCCCACCACTGTAGAAAAAGATTCTCTTTAGTGATTTGCTGATTGTTGTTGGGCACTTTTTGGTGTCTCCACCAACTTGCTTTCAGTGTTCTTGTTTGGTTTTGTTGAAGCCACCTTGCCCATCTCTAGTTCCCCTTCTACGGAATTTTCTCTAAAGTTTGACTGCTGATGGTGGCATTTCAATTCTCTTGATTGCTTCCGCGATTATTTTCGCAGTAGTTTTTTTGATAGTTCATTGTTTTTTCTTTGTCCCCGTGAACTTTTTCTATAATTTCTCTAATTTTTCTATTGATTTTGTTCACCATAATATCAAATTGAGTAATCTCGTCAAAATCCCTCCTCTTTTACCCATCAAATAAAAAAAACATCTCAATATACCTTAGGGCCACTTATCACCTACACCAATAGGTCAATGAGAATATATATTTATGAAGCAATGAGAATATATATTTACGATGCCTTTACAATTTTTGACGGTCTGCCACCATCAAATTTAGTGGAAGTGCCCGTTTTGCTGGGGATTAACCCCTCAATCAGAGTAACAAAAACTTTACAAAATATGAAAGATATGGAGGTCAAAGGCATCTCTTCCCATCCTTGTCGCCGTTTCATTTGCCCCTGTAGATTGGAAATAAAATTTAAAATTGCAGGATTTCTTTCTATTGTGGATTGGATAAACAAAGATGATGATGATGGCAAGTGAAGGCTGTGTTTCTGCTGCATCAACGCGCTGTTCTCTCAATCACCAAAGACTATGTCGTAACAAGTGGAAACCAGCCTCAATTAACTTTAGCAGGCCAAAAACAAGTACCGCCAGAGTTTGCACAACAATTAGGGCTGCAGCAGATGGCGACTTTTCTGCCCACAGGAGGATGGATCCTAAAGAAGAAGTTTTGCAAACAGTGGCGGTGGAGGAGAGTGGCGTATCAGTGGAGGGCGTTATCAAATTCGATAAACAACAAAAAAAACAACCTCCTTGGAGAATATGGAGGTAATTTATCAGTTTTTTCTTTTTCTAAAAGCAATTGTAGGTTTTTAAATTTTGATTTGGTGAAATTCCTGTTAAACATTTTAAAAATTAACCTCCAGCTTTAGCTGCCACAACGGAACGCTGTGTTGGGTACACCACATCTAGCGTACTTGAACCAGGGGCTTGTCTTTCAAAGTCCGTTTACTTATACCACATGAACTCATCTCTGGTAAATTAGGGTTTTTTATGGATCCCACAATCATTGAGGGGAGCATGTGCTATTCAAGAGGAATTGAATTTCAATCGTTTGTTTGCGAATATACTCAATTACCATTACACCACAACCCCTAGAATAGTTTTACTATTTTATTTTTATTGGTAAATGAATAATTATGGCCAATCCCTGGGTGCCAGATTTATTGGGGAGCCAACTTTGTGATTCAAACCTGTGACCCAGTTTAGTAAACCTTTTTGCCTACTGTTGAGCCACAGTCCTCAGGCATGGTTCCACTAATTGGAATTTTGGCTTAGTGCAAGTTTTTTAGAAATATGTTTTTGAGATTGAGTGTTGTATATAATACTCGAGTCATTGCATGAGGAGTCATGTCTTCTATAACTGATATTCCATGAAGATATCTCACAAGCATGATTGTCCTGGTCTGCTTGGCCCTCGTTGCATCATGTGATGGTTACAGGGGTAAAAGGTAAAAAGTTAAGGTTATTTTAGGCCACAATCACGGCCCAAAAGCCAATTTGGCATATGAGAGACCCTATGTGGAAGTCCATAAGGGGATATATTTCCATTTATCTTATATTTTTTTAAAAATTTTGTACCCCTGCATTTTGACCTCCTGACCAAGCTTGAAGGTAAACCCAACCTTGCCAATTTACCTATCTGTGATGAAATGGTGGGACTGAAACAATTCTCTCTCTTCTGTCGGAGGACGACATTTAGGCTCTTGTCTAGTAGGATTAGGGGGAGGGCCTATAAGTACATGGCCAACAAGAGGGCCTTTAGGCTCTCAACCTTCAGATCGAGGAGGCCGAAGGTCTTTACTATCATGTAGCGTCAATTGACACAACCTAGTAACTGGGACTTCCATGGAGTTCATCTTTGCCAATAGCACTCCTGCTCAAGTGTGCTTGTCCATAGGGTTTTCCCACAATCAAGCCCGCTTTGCTTGCTATGCTATTTGAAAAATATGATTTCACAACTATTTCTTTAGCTGCAGGTTTGATGTTATGTTGGCCAAAATATCATCTCATGTTTAGTAATACTGGTCGGTTTGCTCTGAGCCTACCCATATGGCTGGGAGCCCCTCTTTTGAATCAAGAGGGCGAAACCCTATAATTATTGAGCATGAGCTGTAGGAAAAAGCATTGAGAAAGGGGCAAATTGCCTCTAGAAGCAACGGCCTAATGTTAAAAAATTCTTTTTTTTCCCCTTCTCTTTCTTGAAGGTTGATGGAAGTACACTATCAAGCATTGTATATCTGAAATTTGTCATTCGATACTGGCCAGAAAATTTAAGAACATTTCCCCGAGGGAATGGTGTTATGGAAGCTGTGTCATTTCGGTCGGCTGGGATTTTAAGGAAATTTCATTTGAAATTAGCAGTAAACATCTCAATTAGGAGTTATGTAAAAACTTTTTAAGTGGTGGGTAAACTTTCAGCCTCTCTTTCTAGCACCCACTTAAAATATTTTTGCGTGGTCCTATTTTCTGAAGGAGATTCCAAATTTCCTGTAGCAGAAACTATAACATTGCATGGAGCCACCTGCAGCAGAAAAATCATAGTGGAAGCTTCCTCCATGGGATCATGTCCGTATAAGGTCTGTTGAGGGGTTTCTGTCCTTTCAAAATTCCCCCGAGATCTGCATCCAGCCCTGTTACCAGAAATAGGAAATGGGCAAGAATCAGGAAATGGGAAACTGCATACATGATGGAAATGGGGGCAGAAATGTTTCTTCATAAGAAATGGCTCATATTCTTTATTATTTGATTTAAAAAAGTAAAATTTTCAAGAACTTTTCATATTATGGTCAATCAGAGATGAAATCTATCTTATCTAGTGCGAAAATCAACTGATATATTTACAATTTAAAAATACAATATAGGTTCAGATTGTTATTCTTCGCCAGTAGTGGTTTATGTTTTCTAAATATGAAAATGAATTAAATTTTCAAAATTTCTAACATTTATGGGCAATTAGAGATGGAAATCTATCTGTCTAGTGCAGGAGTCAACTGAGATAGTTACAGTTAACAATTAAAAAATAAGATTTAGGTCCAAAACAGTACCAGCATGTAAGTTTTATGATGTGATCAATGAAACATTGTACTGTATAGGACAAAATTTTACAAATCATCTGATGCCACAATGTCATAGACAAATGATAACAAAGATGTACAAAATTCCAAATTTTTAGCATATTTGTGGTCAAGTAAACTTGAAATATATATATCTAGTGCAAAAGCCAACGAGGATAATTACAATTTACAAATAGAATATTAGGTCCAAACAATATTGAAAATGTAAAAACAATTATACATCATACTAAACAGTACAAAATTTGACAAAACATCTGATGCCATGATGTCATTGTCAAGTGATAATATAGGTATGCAAATTAAGAATGAAAGCATAAGAACTATTATTTATGACATAGAAGAAATAGGAGCTGACTGTCCCGACTCTCCTAATATACGATCTCATTAATACTCCATAACAGTTGTCCAACTGTTTCATGGGAAACAAGAAACACAAAAAGAAACTTTATGGAGGGGTCCAGTTGGGTTTCTGATAACACAGCACTTGGACCTGTCCAGTTTTTGGGTCTGATTGGATTTCTGGTTATGCAGGACGCAGCCATCGAACAGTTTTTAAAATAATCTCTTTCAACAAGAGGTGCATGCCTTTCAGGACTTGACCACAGATCATTATCATGGAAATCAATCCACCTTACCAGTAAACCATGGACTGGTGGACAAAATCTGTCTGAGTGTAGATTTGGTTTAGCTTGACTATTAATATGCATCTTTAAAAACTGGGTTATTGATTTTAGAAATCTCTTGCAAATTGGATTCCATTATCAAAAAGCATAACTTTTGGCAATGATAGTTCAAAGTTCAAACATCAACTATATGGAAAATTGAACTGTTTTCTGTCGTTCTGTCACGTGTTTTTGTTTTTTGGTTATTTGCAGGCGTGTTGCTGCTCTTGTAGGAGGTGATGTATTGGGACTACTGACATTTACTGCGATTGGAAGGATGAGCCATGGTATGCCTGTTTTAGACTGGGAAACACTTCACACTGCTGACCCCTTTGTTGCAGGTAATGGCTTTACCCATGCTGGAATGACAGGTCTATTTTATCAAGCATAACTGTTTTAACTTTTGACCATGTTTCTAATGTTCAAAAATATTTTCCAGAAACTGCTAGAAAATCAATATTTAACAATTTTGTGAATGTTTGGGTTATGGAAGAGATTTATCTTGCAATAGTCTTTTGCAACTATTAGTGACAATAATAGATGTTCAACAACCACTGAAATTTTTTAGGAAAACATAATATCCAGTAATGTTTATGAAAAGCTCCTGATGCTATTGTTATGGAATGATCTTTCCTCAACATGGAACATAGGTCTCAACAAAAAGAATATCGTAAGTGCAACCACAGAGTGCTTCGATCATTCATTGTACACTGTTGTCTAAGAAGCATGTGCCTCTGGGCGTATGATAGGTGACCATCTAAAACTTCTTGTGGAGTCCCTTTTCAATCATCAGTGACACGAGTTCATGGGCTACATTGCTTTGGCCCAACTTTACATGACATTTATATGCACATGAGTTCACCCTTCACCATCTAACACTGCACCGACATTTACACTAGTCTCTGTTGCTGACACCAGTAATTGACTAATTTGCTAATTTTGCAAAGGATAAATAAAAACCTAAGTAGCCGATACGGATACGTGTACGGATACGGGTACGTGGATACTATACTGGTTTACAAAATTGAAGTCGACCTATACTAGTTAACAATTGTTTGCTGCCCTCAAATTTGGCCTCGAAACCCTAGGCGCTGCCCTAGAATGGAATCACCACCCTCTATGATGAAGCCCCTTGCTGCCAAGTGCCAAGAATGGTGAATATTCTGCACAAACGGATAGAACTACTGCCAAATTAGATCAATAAAAGTGCTTTGCAACCCCTGAATGAGGATACCCTAGTTGAATGTAAGGGTTTCCATCCCTACCTCAGTCCCCATGAAGGTTTTCGTCTTCAAAGGGGATAAGCTAAGCTTTTTCGTGATTAAGCTTATAAATTGAAATTATCAACATAACATACTAATCAAATGAGCTTCTTCATCTCCTTTTATATCCTTCCCACTCAAACGCCACTTTATTTTTTAATAATAAAACATAAGTTGCCGATATTTTTGGCCACTTAGTAATATTATTAATTTTACTTTTAAGTATTTAAAAATACTTTTAATTTTAATTTAGAAAAGGGGACATTACAATATATTTATCAGAAAAATGCTGAGAGATATCAGTTTTGAGGTGCCTATCTTGGATTTGTCACATATCACACTAATTAATGATTCCATTACCTTCTCTGCAAATTTCCCACTAACTGGTGACAGATGGCCTCAATCTAGCTGTACTACTGTGTCATGCTTGGAAAAATATTTTCTGTAAAAGGGCTCCAAACTCCACCGTATACTCAACATATCACGCTTTTTCAAACACCTTTTCCAAGCAAGAAGAAAAAACTCCCGTATGATGGTCAAATGGGTGTCAAATTTAAGGTCGAAACTATGCTTATCGGCATAATAACAACGTGCCATTGGGTCCTCTTCCATATCTGTTCTTAAAGGTGACAACCAGGGGACTATAACACATACTGCCCCAACATGGCCCTAATGATTTGTGAAATGTCTCCTTTACAACTGCAACTCATCAATATTTGCAGCTCCAAGTTTGAAATCTTCACCTCTTAAGGGCATCTGGCCAATGGTTTGAAAGAGTTCCTCTAATTAAAGCCCACATATGTAGCCTCAAAGCTCCACTAACATTCCATGACATGAGCTGACTTTTGTGGACAACTGCTATTAAGCTGCTGCTTGAGGATTAAAAAAACATTGTTCGTTGTGATGTCTAAGGAGCTTAGCGATTCTCAAGTTTGGTAGACTCCTTCCCTTTAATTTTCTCGTAGGTCCTTCAAGCTGTGTGGTATCCAAAAAAATATTGCCCTCTGTTTTCTCCAATTTTGTAATTCACAGTCTGTTGTGTCTCCACTTGTTGGTCCGAAAGGGGCTTCTTTAGACATTGGTGTGCACTTTTCCCCTACATTATTATCAGATTTCTTAGCCATACATGTTTGTTTCTGGACAAATGAATGCTTATTCTTCCTTTTATCATAAAACTCGTTAAAAGTGAGAAGATTTGATAATATATTTATAGCTTTCAAGATCCTCTAAATAATAATTAATTCCAATTAATCAATATTTTTTGGCATATCACATGATTCAATAATGTTTAACATGCTTAATGGACTCACAAGGCCTCTTGGTGATAGAGCCAATAGAATTCTACTCCATTTCTTTCAACATTGATGTTTTGTAGCCAATCAAATCCACTCATAAGCACCACGTGTCTTAATGCCTTTGATAGCATGTTTTTATGTAGGAATTTCTTTTTGTTTATGCCAAAATTTTCTTGTGAACCATAACTTGGGATGCAACATTCTCCCCCCTCCGAAGAGCTCATTTCCCTTATTGAGCATGCACTACTGAAGACAGTGTTGCATGGAGACTTGTCTCCTACCACCAGAGACATGTCTCGTAGTCGTCTTGGAGACTTGCATTCAGTGTTTTTTAATATATATTTTGTACTCTTAACCCTAGATATGATGCGATATCAAAACAAATTTTAATATAATTACTTGTCTTTTGTCCATATGTAATTTCTTGACTTTGAAAAGCTATTAATGCTTTTCTTAGGCTATATTAGGTGTATAATATTTTTTTCTCTAAATTATATATATATATATATATATATCTTTATGCCATCTCCAAATGCTTGTCCCCTATTTTTCTGAAAAATGGCGTACCTGTACCCGTTCCAGTCTCCTGATAACTATGACTGAAGGTTATTGCTAAACCAATGTCACGAGGTCCTTTTTTTATGATTACTTCTTTCCATATTAATAGCTTGTAATCAACTACTCTTCCCTTGTATCCATATACACTTTTAGATAGTGAACTATTTACACTAATTGCCAAGCTTATCATTTCACGGATATCCCTAATGCCTCATTTAGTAGTTTTGTTTAGGAATTTACTATTTGTTGTAGCTAAAACATTCCTATGAATTTGGCCTTTTGACATTTATCAGATAAATTTTGTGCTATAATTGTTAGATTCTGAGGATCATTACACGTAGTGCCAAATAAGAGAAGAGGGGTAGATATAGAAACATCCTGACAATTTGAACAGAGGTGATGGTTTTACTTGAGCCAATATTCAATACGTATTTTGCGCAAGCTTAGAAGAGGGCCCAGGTCTGAAGTTGAGAGTAATCAATGTTTTAACTAGAGAGGCGTTGATTGAGGATTACCTCATCTTGGCTTGTGGAAATTAATTGTTATGTTATCAATAAACGGGTAGTTTTTGGGGTAGGGCCTACCAGACATCATGTGGTTTTAATGGAGTTATCTTTATTAGGAGCTCCAATGTGCAATCCTAATACATCACTCAGCCTGATGATAGATCACGTACCGTGGTTTGAAATGTTGATGTTTCTCAAAAACTTGTACCCAGTTTTTATCCAGAAGTTCTTTTCTTTTCAACAAAATATGGACAATCTAAACCAAAAGTCTTTACATTTTAAAAGCTTTTAAGATGTTAAGTTAAAGATTACTGTTGGCAAATTTATTCATGTATTAATGTTATGCCTCTTGTTGTTACTATTGGATTTAAAATCCAACAAACATTGTGCCCAACACTCTGATTAATGTAATGTGAAATAATGGATGGGCTGCAGGCTGGCTTCTTAGTGCATACTTCCTTGGTGGTTACGAGTCTGAAGGTTTGGGAATGAATGGTGCAGCGAAAGCTGTGTTAATTGCAATCAAGTCATGGGCTGTAGGTATTCCGGTAAGAGCCTTCAGAATTCAAATAATCCTTAAATTTTGAGAGTCTAAAATAAGTAAATTTAAATGGATGAAGTTGAAGAAGTTAAATGGTTGCTAGAGATGATAAATTCAGACTTTTTAGAGCTTTTGTTATCATGTCAATGAAGATAAAATCAGCAAAAATCATGGCATTGCAATTCATATTTATGTTTCTATTGAATTATCTGTTTCTCTGTGTTAGTAGGCTTTATACAATTTAAATGTTTGTCATATGATTTTTCATTTTCCTATTCACTGTTTTGCATCAAGAAATTGTATATCCCCTTGTCTATTTCTTATTTCTTTGTTTACTTAGTGCCTTTATAATTTTTTATATAATTAAAATTTATTTAAATCAAAATGGAAACTCATCCCTTAGTTGCACCACGATTGGGATTTTTTTGGAAAGTTAAAATCTATTTAAATCAAAATGGGAATTCATTCCTCAATTACATCATGAAAGCATATAATGCAATCAGTGCCTAAAATGCTATCAGGAAGACCACATGCATCCAGTAGATTGCAAAGATTTCCAATCAGTGTTATTTAAGTGTATTAATGGTAATAAATAGATCAGCACTGAGGACAGTTAAGTATTTCGATTGATTTTTGCACCGTTACTGGCACTAGTTCCAGCCACTCCATTGTTTCCTGTATTTCCAATAACAATGTCTACTCTATATGATAAGGGAAAAATAATGAGCATTTTGTTAACCATAATCCAATTGCAAGCATAAATCCTACATGTAAAGAGAGAGATCCATATCAAAGTGTAAATTCTTCCACATCATTGAGTTTGAGAGGATGCACCAACCAGGCAATTGGAGTTAAAACCTCAACGTTCCAACCTGAAGGTCTGCCATTACCAAAGCAAGAAGCAAAGAAAGACAGAAGTCCACCAAGCCTCATCATTATCTGAACCAAAGCTGAAGGAAGTATGCTTTGCCCTTCCACGATGAACAGCTTTGCAACCCAGAATTTCTAAAAGAAGCAATTAAAAAGCTATTGTGATAGAAACAGCACATGCCAATCCAAAGCCCTCTCGTGAACTTACTCAAGATCCTACACAAACACTGAACTGGCATCCCCATAGTCAACTTGACTGCTTGTAAAATTGCCTTTATACAGGAATTTCAAGAAGATAGTCTTTACACTGCCTAAGGCATCCATGTGGAGTTAATCTCAGAGCCAAACCAGCTTCTGGTTTTATTAAACCCTTACCCCAGTTAAAATCACTTCAAAGGGATTTAAAAAGCCAAACACCTGTCTCATTTGTCAAAGCTTTCCAAGCCTCCACTAAGTTCCAGGGGAAAATAATGATTGATCTTCTGTCAAGAGCATAACTGTATTCTTCCAAAGACGAGATTTCTCCCACCTTTCTAAAAAGAGAATGGCCTGGGCGAATCCCAACAGGAAAAACATGTGCCAACAATGTTATGGCTGCATAACCCAGCCAAATTATGCTGTTGCTGTAAGTTTTTTAATGCCAATTTGCAGACTTAATTTTTGACACTTCAATGGGAAGCCCAAGGGAAAGGAGAATATACTGTTAAACAATGATGCACACAAATAATGCATCAGTTTAATTCGACAAAGAAAGATAATATATGGAAGAAATTTTGGACCATTCCTGTATTGCCTAGAATGAAGAGCTTTATGTTGCTTGTTCTTAATGGCAAAATCCTAACACACGATGTCCCATAATGGGATGGATTCTGTGTTATGTGCCATCAGAACAGTGAACCAAATTCTGCTCTACCAATATAATACATTATCGAAGTCAAAGAGTCTATTTTAAAATACAAGCTTTTGAACTTGTTTATGATCATAAGGATACAGTTTTATTGCTTTGAAGTTGTATAAAAGTTCCCCTACAAAGTTGAAGGCAATCGATACATATTTTGAGAAGGCATTGCAAGTAAGATTACATTTAGCTTGTTTCTTAGTTTTCCCCTAAATTACAAAGCACTTAATGCAAGTTACGAAAATCCTGAGATGATAAGGGCAATTCAATTATTCTTGGCTTTCGTTCATCTTTTTTTGTTTTAAAGTGATGGGAAATCTTGGAGTGGTAAGCTTTGTTGAGTGCAATACTTAGGCAAATGGTAAGATCTTAACAGTCGCTCAGGTTCAAGCCCCACAAGGTATATGGTGGCCTATGGACGAAAAGGAGGCCAACTGTGGAGTGCCCTGGGATGCATGCTGCCTTGCTGTGCTGTCTTTGCACTATACGGGCATGTGCGTGGGATATTTGCCAAGCAAAATAAGAAATTAATACACAGCATGTTGAGCTTACATATAAATCTTTGCTTCTAATTTTGGTTTCAGGTTTTATCGTTTATAATTCCATGTGGATGGTAGTTTTTTGATAGGAGTGAAAAAATATGCAGCCCACATGCATTGTTTTAACCAAGCCTTTGATGTTAGACATTTAGTATTCATAATTTCAATATGGATTAGATTGAAAGACAACTATGTCAGAACAGGAATAAAGGGATGACAAAAAACGAAAATTTGGTGCAAACAAATATATATTCACATTAAACAAATGAAGAAAGATTAGAACATTTATAGCTGAAATATGATTATTCAATTCACCTTCCATGAAGATTAGTCAACTTCCTACGTAGACTATTCATCTACCACTACGAGACAAAAAGTCTTCTACAATTATACCTAGGATAAAATAATATTATGTACAATAATATTACATCCCCCTAATCTGTAGGGGTTATTGTTGGAGCAAGCATGCCTTTGAACTTTTCAAAATTTTCTCTTCCAAGTGCTTTTGTCAAGATGTTTGTTAGATGCTCTACAGTAGGACAATGAAACAATTTTGCACTGCCATCTTTCACATAATACTGAATCAAATGAAATTTTGTGTTGATGTGCTTGGTTTGGTTGTGAAAGAATAGTTCTTTGCCATTTTAATTGTTGATATGTTGTCAACCATGAGTGGTGTTGATGAAACCTGTTACTTCTGCAAATTTGACAGAACCCTTTTGAACCACAAAATTTCTTTAGTTGCATCTAAAGCTGCCATGTATTCTGCTTCTACTAAAGAAAATACTGATATTGATTGTTTCTTTGACTTCCAACTAACAATTGTTGTTCCCAAATTTGTCAAAAAGCTCGAAGTAGATTTCTTATCTTCAAAATCATTAACATAGTCAGAATCTGAATATCTGAGTCTCTTGCTTTGAAGTATTTGAGCCCAAACTTTTATGTTCCTTTTAGATATCGAAGGATTATTTTTGCTACTACCCAATGACTTTCTCTAAGTTGTTGCATGAATCGAGAAAGAACCCCAACAACTAAAGAAAAATATGGTCTAGTCGTGGTCACATAGATTAGACGTCCAATGAGCTGTCTGTATTTGTGGTATCTTCTGATGTCAATTTCAGATTTTGTTCTATGGACGTATCGAGATGTTTACAATTTGTCATTCTTGAATTTGTTCAAAATTTCCCCAATATATTTTTGTTGAGTGATGAATATATACATTGATTTTTTAATCACTTCAATTACCCAAATAATAATGCAGATAACTCAAATTTGTCATTCCAAAGCCTTTCATGAACTCTAATTTATTTTTGCAGTGTATATTTCCTGTGATGAGCAAATCATCCACATACACCACTAGAAATACAATTGTTTTGACAAAAAAAGATGCATCTTTAAACTCAAAAGGTTTGAAATTCATGTTCAAGAGGTGCTCAGTGAGTTTTTCGTACCATACTCTTGAGGTTTGTTTCAAACCATGCAACAATTTTTTTAGCTTGCACACTTTGTGATCTTGGCCGTCTACTGTAAAACCTTTGGGCTGAGTCATGCACACTATTTCTTTGAGATCACCATTTAAAAATGCAGTTTTTACATCCATTTGGTAAACTTTACATCCATTGTGAGTTGCCAAAGCCAACATAGTTCGAATGGTAGTCCATTTTGTTGTTGGTGCAAAGGTTACATTGTAGTCTATTCCTTCTTTTTGAGCAAATCCCTTCGTGACAAAGTCTTGCTTTGTGTTTGTCAAGTGAGCTATCTGCTTTATACTTGTTTCGAAAGATCCACTTGCAACCAATGGGTCTATAGTCTATTGAAGGATCAACCAATTACCAAGTTCAATTTTTGATAAATGTATCAAACTCTTTATTACTTATTTCTATGCATTAAGCTTTTTAGCTTATTTGAAGGAAACAGGTTCAGAGTAAAAAACAACATTGACTTCTTCTTCTGGAGGGTCTTTCAAGGTAAGCTTTTTTATTTTATCTTGAATTTCATCTAGGAACTTGTTTGATTGTTGTGCAGTTGTATGTGCACTTCGAGTGCTTGTTTTTCAAACCTCATCAGGTTTGACATCTTTCAACGTTTGTTCGGCTCATTTTGGCATATTTTTCTATGTAGCTTGCGAAATCATTGGTTCGTCATTTTCTTGATTTGAAGCTCCTTTATTTTTTGACATCGGACCTTCTTCTGCTGAAGTTTCACTTTATTCCATTAGGGAAGTGTCGTTTTCAATTATAGGAGTCATTAGAGATTCAACTATTTCTCAATTATAGGTTTCCCCTTCACTATTTGTAACCTCCATATCAATCTCTTTGAAAACATAAAATTTAGCATATTTCTCAAGTCGATTCAATTGTTGATTGATGCTTGCTGTGTCCTTTGAAGTTTCACAAAAGATATCTTTTGCTACGAGAAATTTCTTATTGTTCTCATCAAATAGTTTGTATGCCTTTGAGGACTTCGAGTTTCCCAAAAGGATGCATTTACGATTCTTGTGGTCCAATATGTTCTTTTTCTCTTTGGGAATCAATGCGTAGCAAGTGGATTCGAAAATTTGAAGATGTCACAATGAAGGGAGATGACTACATCGGACTTCATATGGAGTTTTCATTTGAAGGGCTGCTGATGGTGCCTTGTTGCAGAGATACATTGCTATTTGAGTTGTTTTTGCCCATAATTGCAAATTTACACCTTTGAAGTACACCATTGATCGAACCATGTCCATCACAATTTTGTTTATCTGCTCAACTACTCCATTTTGTTGAGTGTAAGGGACAACGAGATGATGCTTGATCCCATTTTACTTGGGATAGGTTTCAAACACCTTTGATGTGAATTCACCACCATTGTCAATCCCAAGTGTCCCAATGTGGGATTGAGCTATGATTTTAACCATTGTTTGAAACTTTTGAAAAGTTTCGAAAGATTTTGCTTTTTTCTTTAGAAAATATATCCAAGTCATTTTGTTGTAGTGATCAATGAACAACATGAAATACCTGTGACCACTAGGAGAAAGAATTGACAGAGAACACAAATCAAAGTGAACCAATTGCAATTTCCTGTGGGCTTTCCATTTTGACCTTTGAAATAGTTCCCTTTCGTGTTTGGCCAATATGCAAGCTTGACACTTTTCAGTGTTTTTGGGCATTGTTGGCCAGCCTACAACATCATTCTTTTGCATTGTGCGAATGCTGTCATAGTGAGTGTGCCCAGCATTGTGCGAATGCTGTCATAGTGAGTGTGCCCAAGGCATGCCAGAGAAGACATGCTAGCATTCTTTCTTCAACGAGATGAACAAAATTTATTGGAATTGAGTGCTCACCCTCGAGTTTTAGCAATTTGCTTTCCTCATATCTAGTTAGAATAACTGTGTTATCATATTTTTTTGACCTTCACCTCTCCATCATCCAGTAGAATGGAGTGGCCTTGTTGTCGAATGAGCACTAGAGACAAGTTTCTTTTCAATTGAGGAAGGTAGAGCACATTTCGGAGGATGAAATTCTGGAAGTTGTGGTTACTTGAGTTGAATTGAACCTTTGGCTTGAGGTTGCAGTTTTGTTTTATTTGCCAAATATACTGGACTACAAATTTATTTGTAAAACTCTTTAAAGAAGTCCTTTTAAAAAGTCATATGTTGCGTGGCACCAGTGTCTAGAACCCAAGCATTATCCTAAATTGAACTCACTGAGACATTATTTGTTTCGTCTCAGATGGAAAACACACATTCTCTAAAAAAATGAGTGAAGTTTTGAGGTTCTTTTTGTTTTCTATTTTTTGTTTTTTGTAGGCTTTACTCTTATTCCATGATGTTTTGCATTCATGGGTCTCATGACTCCCTTTTTTTAACAACGTTTGGAAAACAAATATCATTTGTCATTTTGCTTTTCTTAATGTTGACTATTATTTTTGTTGGATTTTCCACATTGCAAAATTGTTTTTTCCTTTGCCTCTATCATTACCTGCTTTCTTAGAAGAATTGCCCTTTTGATTAACATAGACAATGCCGTCTCCTATGGACTCGGTCTTCCAAAAGCTTTTTCTCTTTCAGCCATCTTTTCAACCGGTTAATTAAAAGTGTGTCTTCTACAAATTGCTTGCTTGCAAAGACTCCAAGTAGGTTGAGTGTGTACAGAGAAGAGCTTTTATGAAGGCGGTCATGTATACATCAATTTTTACACCAGCAACATCAACATTATATTTGATAACATGGATTTATGAAGCTAATTTCACAACATCATTCTTCAACTCGAGATTGAACAATTTCAACTACAACTGTATAAACTCGAATTTTGAGTAAGAGTCATACAAGTCCTTCAATTTGCAAAGTGATTTTCAAGGAGTGTTGCACTCCTATATGTGATGAAAAACCTTGTCATTAATTGAGACCCACATCAAGGCCAATGCTTTTGAATTCTCATGCTTCCAGGATGGTATCTCTCTTGTCTCCTTAGGATCAACAGGTTGTGCATCCCTGTAATAAATGTTGAACCACAAGTCATTGAAGATGAGTGCATTCTCCACTTGTCTTGACCATTCTGACCAGGTGGCTTTCTTGGTTAGTGTTGTGCCAACAATAGTTTTGACTGAATGCATTTTTTTTATTTAGGGAGGTGTAATGGTTATTTATCGTACCATAAAAGATTATTTTTTCTATATACCACCCAACCAATATACCAAACCTCTCTATATGCTCGCTCTTCTTATATACTTGGCGGTCCGTGGAAGAAGTTCGTTTTTTCTATATTCTCGATGGCACATGAAAGAGACGTTCAAGCAAGTGAGAACAAAATGACACATGGTACCTAGGTAGCATGTGAAAAATATTTGCTCTATTTACGACACCTGCTTAACAAGAAGTCCTTGTACGTGGGCGCAATAACCCTATACATTCGGAGTATTCTTGCTTTCGTAATTTAAGTCTAGCAAGTCACAAATGGGTAATGAAGGGAATGAGAAACTGAAAATTCTCTTTATTTCTTCCAACGATTTATAGAGACGATGCCTCAAATGTCATTGTTACAGCTATATTAGGTTATAAGTGCATTAGTTCGATTGCAATGACATTACTCAAAAACGCAAACTAGTAAACGCTGCGATTTATTTGTGTTTGTACAATTTGTTTGTTTTTCAAAATTTGCTTAATTTTGAAAAAATAAATTGGTTTTGGTTTGCAAAATGACTTATTTATTATGTTTGAATAAGTCAAAAATATATTATTCCCTTATAAGAATATTCACCATTTAAAAAGTATGCTATTAATGGAAAGGAAGGCATAAAAGTTTTAAAAAATAAACTTCAGGGCTTTGCATATCTCTGCATGCTTTACTCCTTCCATTTGGTTATTCACATGATCATGGCACTTCAGGTTAATAGCTTATAGAAAAGGTGTGCAGTCCTTTTAAAACATCAGCTGAGCAAATTGACTTCATGTAGCAGCTAGCAAAGGCATCCCACGTGTGTCCCAGTTGGATCAGCTAAGTTTAAACGCATGTCTGAGCAAAAAAGATGCCATGTAGTAGCTCCAAAGCACCTACAACGCAGTCCAAAATGCCTGTTTGCAGATCTGACAGCCACCAATTAGGATGAAAGAACAGGTCAGAGCTTAAAACTACAAATAGTCAATACCAACGCAGTCCAGTCACAGGCATATACAGCCAAAACACATTCCAATGCAGTTAAATGGAGTCCAAACAGCCAGAAAGCAGTCTATTTCAGCCAAGAGTGCAGTCAAGGTGTGGATGAAGCACCGCATAGAATTAAAATGCCTTCTTGCAGGTCTGTAACAGCCAAAGCGCAGTCCTCAGAGTAGCTAGGACGTCCCAACAGCCAAAACGCATTCACATTCAGCCAAAACACCAAAATAGAAATAAAAAATGAGTTGAAATGAATATATGTTTGGCTGGAAATGAAGTTTGCATCAATGGAGGATGAATGAATGGAGAGAAGAATGATAATGCCTGTGCTCTGATACCAATGTCAGGCTAGGATTAATGGGATGAAAAAAATTGAGAATTTGGTGCAAACCAAATCTATATTTACACATTAAGCAAATGAAGAAAGATTACAATACTTATAGCCAAAATATGATTATTCAATTCACTTTCCATGAAGACTATTTAGCGTCCTACATGGACTATTCATCTACCACTATGAGACAAAAGCTATCCTACAACTATACCTAGGATTAAATAATATTATGTACAATAATATTACAAACTAAGAATGGTTGCTTTTGGATTAATGCAATTTATTCTTAATCTAGTTTAGATTTTGCCCACTATGCTTGTTACAAGGATAGAATTCACGATTTTCATGAATGGAGGTGATGGCAACTCTGTTACTGTCTGACACATTTAACTTTCAGTCCTGTTGTGACATGTCTTAGAACTTGTCAAGTAAAAGTGACATTTGGAATTAATGCATATTTCTTCATATCTATCTCCCTCAAAGTTGAGGAAACCTCATTTTCTGTTTAAGAAACAAATAGATATTTAGGCTTTAAGCAACTAAGCTAAAGTGGTACGGTTGATATAATTTCTTCAAAGTAGCATAGATCAAACTTTTGGGCGACAATGAGATGCAAACACACTCCGGTCATAAGGTGAGAATGTTGGCACAGATTTGAAGCTTAGATAAAACTTCTGGGCGATAATGAGATGCAAACACACTCTGGTCATAAGGTGAGAATATTGGCACTGATAGTTTCAAGTTTCAACAACTTAAATATTTGTTAGAGTGAAAATAAATGAATACAACCTGAAGACTGTTTCGAGGGATTAAATAAATTTAATGTCTTGAACCTTGTTCTGTAGCTCAAATGAGAAATGTGTGCAGATGGGAAGGAAATTATAAACAAAGCCTGAATTCATAAGTTGTTAAAACTTTTGGGAATTCCTGCATTTTCGTTGATAAAGCAATATAATGCTTTCAAATGCTTCTTATGGCATTTTTGTTGCGCTGCAATAGTTAGGACTGGCCATCAGAGGAGTTACTTCAGGTCATTTTCTGGCGTCAGCATTCATACTGGTCTCAATGGGTAGTACCTTTGTTTTACTCGTTGGATGGAGATCAGTGTTCGCTTCTCTCTTACCTAATGATGAGAAGAACAGAAAGAAAAGAGAAGCTTACATGCAAGGGAGTCTGCTAGAATTATTGGCACTGATAGTTTCACGTTTCAACTACTTAAATGTTTGTTAGAGTGAATATAGATGAATACAACCTGAAGCCTGTTTTGAGTGATTAAAGCTTATAAATTTAATGTCTTGAACCTTTTTCTATAGCTCAAATGATAAATGTGTGCAGGTGGGAAGGAAATTATAAACAAAGCCTGAATTCTTAAGTTGTTAAAACTTCTGGGAACTCCTGCATTTTTGTTGATAAAGTAATATAATGCTTTCAAATGCTTCTTATGGCATTTTTGTTGCGCTGCAATAGTTAGGACTGGCAATCAGAGGAGTTGCTTCAGGTCATTTTCCGGCATCAGCATTCATACTGGTCTCAATGGGTAGTACCTTTGTTTTACTCGTTGGATGGAGATCAATGTTCGCTTCTCTCTTTCCTAATGATGAGAAGAACAGAAAGAAAAGAGAAGCCTACAAGCAAGGCAGTCCGCTAGAATTTTTTGAGGTAACTTTGTCTTCCATGGCTTTTTTTCTAATTCTGTTTCATACTAGACTTTTATTCAATCATGTACTGGCCATGACATGGAACATTTTAACCCATACTTTAGCTTAATAAAATTAGCGTGTTCTATAGTCTAAATGGAGAAGCTTTTGTTGAGCACCATTACATATGATTTTAACAGATGGGAATGATTGAAACAATGATATATAAACATCATAATAGACTACTATGTCTTTGTTGTTCTGCAGCTGCTTACTTCTTTAGTGAGGCGGTGGTAATCTTATGTGGTGTATATTGCGGGAGAGTTCTAGACCTGCTGTAGAAATTGCTCTACCCAATCCTTTTTTTCCCTTATAGGGACGATGGTTTAGTGGTCACCTGGCATTAGAATTGTGTCCTGGATTGTTATCTTTCTCTCTTCCATTCTGCTATGGTGTATTTTCCAACTGACTCTTCCAATGCTGTACTCTACATGTCTTACAGTATCCAGTGGTTCTAATTGATGAATATATAAATATTAGCAATTGTCCCTTTTTAAAGGTCCCATGAGTACGCTGAAGGATAAGTTGATTAGTGTCGTGTAATATGTGTTGGAAATATGTAATGTTGTGTATGAAAATATTTTTTAAATGTAGTGTGTGACAGGTGTTGTTATTAGAAATTAGTGAGGTATAGTTCTTTCGTGTATATAAAAATATGATTGAATTTTCTATGCTGTGATTCACACAAGATGGCTACAACAATAAAGTTGAATTACCTTACCTTTTCCACCCCTTTCATGTGTGGCATGCAGAGACCCTGACTGTAATGTAAAATTTTGATGACGGTTATCTATTCAGCATTGCCCTTCCTGTGCTAATATAGCTCATAGTATATATATATATATATATATATATATATATTTGTTATAATCCTTTGCTTAAATATAATTAGAATAGAAGATGTGTAAGACCACTACTTTTTTCTTCCTCCTTATGTTGGATCTCCATAGTAAAAGGGAAGATAGATAACTACCTTCTGAATTGTGGTAGTCACCATTTTTCCACCATACAAATAAAGACAAAACTACCCATGACAAGTCACCACTTGGTATGCTCTTACCTTCCCATTCCACCCTATTTGTTGTAGTAGCCACTACTACGCTACATGCCAGCAAAAGGGAAAGAATGTATATTATGTGAATTGTATGTTGCTGTACAATTATAATATTATTTGGCTGACCTTTCTTAGACAAAGAAATGTGTGATGCTGACACGCAATTATCCATTACAAACAATTATACTCTCACCTCAACCACTTGCATGGTTGTTACCTGTTTTTTTCCCATGCATTTTAATTCTTTGGACCAACACCGACTACCAATATGACGATAGTAACACTCCATTTGCTGACAGACAATGATCATATTTACTTCATGTGCTGCACAGCAATGACAGTGATCCCTTGCCAATACGGGCATCACAGCATACCACCTGGTTAACTAATCCATGGCCAGCAGTGGCCCGATGGTTTCAGTGGCCATTGGATGGCTGGCCAATCAGCATACATAAAAGACCAAAAAAAAACTCTACAATGTGGAACGCCTTCAGTGTAATTAACTTCAGAGGAAAAAGAAATTGTTAGGCTGATGTTACAATGACATAACCTATACCATTCCACAGAGCTGACACTAGCAGATTTATTCTTGCATTTGCAAATTTGGGCTAAATTACATATGATTTGTGGTATGCATAGTTACCATGTTCGACCGAACATGGCTCATGTTCGGTTCGAATCGAACAAATGGCATGGACCGAATTTGTGCGGTCGAACTTGACCGAATAACCTTTTTTTTTTCCGAAGCCAACAGTATGTAAATAAAATAAACATTTAAGTATAAGTTTCTTATACTTTAAGTTATATTTTATTTATATGCTTTCAGGATGTTTGAGAGGGGTTTCGGACCGCTAGGAGCTATAATGCAAATTCTAGGTTTTGGAGGATCCTATCATATTTCAGAGTTAGTCAGATTCCAGGGTTTCAGGGTTTCAAACTTAGCCATATTTCAGGGTTTCAAGATTTCAAGGAGACATCATAGGAGGTATGAAGGCTGCATGAAGGGATGTATGCATGATAGAATAGTATGAAAATATCTCTCGCAAAGTGCCACAAGCCGATCCCACCCCATTCCCAGTGCACCCCTTGAGGCATGCACTCTGTGAGATTCAATGCACCGATGAGCCCTTGTGAGAGAAAGTGTTAGTAAATGATAAAGTTGAAAAATAATGGGAGTGGCATTCATGATTTTGTGGGCAATCGAGATGATTTATTCTAGATTTGAACGTACATTTTGTCTTTGAAGTAATGAATGAATGAATGAACGATGGTGCTAGTGCTAGTGCTAGTTTTGATTTTGAAGCTGGGTTTGATGTTGCAAATGTTTGAAACTTAAGTTCTATATCAATTTTGAGCTTAGGCTCTAAACTATGAATATTTTGCTATCTTTTAATGTAATTCAAGTTTGAAATTCTTATGCATTTCTCATTTTTGCAAGTGTTAAACTTAAATTAATGTTCATTCCTTAGTAGATTGAAATATTTTGCATATATATATATAATTCCGAACTTCCGAACTTACCGAACCGAACTTATATATATATATATATATAATTCCGAACTTCCGAACTTACCGAACCGAACTTATATATATATAATTCCGAACTTCCGAACTTACCAAACTGAACTTATATATATATATATATAATTCCGAACTTCCGAACTTACCAAACCAAACTTTTTTCAAAATTCCGAACTTCCGAACTTTTTCCCCCTTCCGAACAAACCAAATTTTTCGAACATGGTAACTATGGTGGTATGAGACTATTACTGTGATAAGTTTTAGGATTTAAATCCTAGATAATGGAAATATCTTACTTTTCATCCCCCTCGGAACAATCTTCCAAATTTTGGAATAGATGTCTTGGGATAGAGACATTAGAGTTTAGACCAGAGTTGGAAACCAATATGCTAATCTATTTTTTCCACCCACAATGGTTGTATCAGGGATGCCTTGTTCTCTCCATTGGCATTACTGCAAACTAGAGAGGGAGTGGAGGCTTACTTGCAGCATGATATGACAAAGACTATGGTTACAGAGGGTAATAATCCTACAAGAACCACTAGCATGAACAATTTGAGGAAACCCCTATAATTGACCTCTTGCAATATCGAGGTATAAAGGCATATATGGACTCTTAAAGAGCAAGATTTAATCTGTAGATGTATGGGTCTATGGCCTTCGGTCAGATTGCTCAAGAATCAGATAGCTAACAAATGGAAAAAAATTACAGTTAAGATGGAAATTTTGATAAGAACCCATTTTATGATCTTATTTGCAAGCAAGGAAGACTGGGATGTGTTTCAAGTTGGCCCCTGGTTTATGAATAGAGTTGGCTTGTTCTTGGAATATTGTAATATTGGATATAGTTCTATGCAGGAATCACCCGTAATTGCACCAGTATGGATGAGGACTTTCCCCTACCGATTGGGTTGAGGAATTACACATCTCAAAGCAAAATGAAACTCTTTGGGAGAATTCATATGTGCCTCTGATATAAGCACAGATTGAACAATCACAACTTATGCACATATATGCATCAATTCAGATTGTAGAAAACACTGCTTGAAGAATTCAAGTTCAGAATGATGGGTCATTTGTGGGAACATTCGGGTTGATAATGAAAGTATACCCTTGAAGTGCAGCAAGTGTTATGAATATTAGCATTGCAAAGAAACTGCTCAAATTCTCTATCTAGAACAACATTCGGAGCTGATATTATATCAAACAAGAATAGTGCCACGAGGGCTTACAATGGCTTTGAGACCCTTCAGCATCAATAGAACCTTCAAAGCAGTGGATGCAAACAAGTCAATACCCCACATTGGGCAAGTCTGACTCTAAAAAACTCTTGTTCGAGAAACAATAACTAGGTTTATTTTCAGAATTAGTTTCAAGTTCTAATATTTGAAGAACAAACAACTGAAGAAATTACTGAGGAATCTTCAGAATATAAACATCAAACAGACATCATGATGCAAGGTAAGCCAGCTGTTAGTTTTACATTGGATCAATATATTCAAATGGCAATGTATCAATGTATCAATGAGTCCTACAGAACATTATGAAGCAAACATTGGAAGATAGTCATTTGAATATGCAAGACGCTGAATTGGTAACACTCTTCTGGACAGCACTACAAAAGATATTGAAGATGAAGAGTGATGCAAACAATAAAATTTAAAATGATGGATTCAAGGAAACCTGAAAACTTTAAGCAATGTATTCAAGCTTTTGCCGATAAAGAAAGAAGCGAAATGAGGGAAAATCCAGCTCACGAGGGAGCAAACTTTCCATTTAGCCATGTTCTAGAGTGATCAGTGTGCAGCTTCTGCGCGGGTCAACACACTCCTCAATTGGACGTTGGATTTGCATCTCGTGGTTTTCACCCACGCTTGTAGTACCTCCTTGAGTTGCCACAATGCCTTGTCACTTGCCACGCAGAAGTCTTCTTCCATGCACACTAGCAACGTTGGAGTTGTCGTGTGGTATCTCTGCATGCTACCACAGCGCCACATAGGCTTCTCATGCACACAACCATATGCACACCCATTGTTCATGTGTCAGGGTTTCTCTACCATGCGACATGCCAATTGGGCTTCTCCAAATCTGCGGCTCCTCAAGGAATCTTCTAGCATCACCACACACTTGGCAGTCCAACTACACACCTACAAGAAGTTCAATTGTGACTTGGTTCGAAGATGAACCACCTCCATTTTGTAACCATTGTCAGTTGTAACCACTTTTTGTAATGATGTATATATTATAACTCTCTGTCCCATAAAGGCACAAAGATAAGAGAATACACACACAAACTAGAAAGGAGTTTGCGAGCATTCTTTTGGGATCTAGCATTCAAACATGTAGTTTTGCATTCTTTCACATTCAGTCTAGACAAATCAGCAAGTACATTCATCCATTTTGATCCTAGGTACTAGCTTTCCTAGTCTTATGGGATCTTTGTACACATTTGTTCTTACCCTATTTTGCATATTGAATAGAATTTACATTTATGCATAGTAAACTTCTGCATACGTTTGTGTGATCGACGTTCTATTTCGTTAGATTACCTCTTGAGCACTCTTACAATCTACAACTTGTCGACAAGCTATCATTGTTCATTGCATTAGGTGCAGGGCCCTATGGTGTCGATCATTGGTATAAAAGCAAGAGCTTTCATATGCATGTAAACACGCAAGCGCAACATGAGAGAGAAGGATTACCAGTTGGTTCAGTTTCAGAGTATCCAAACGCCTAGAGAAGCACAAAGGCATCCTCAGATGTTTAGAAGTTCATTCAAAATGCCCTTTAAGAACATCACAACAAACTCTTTGCCCAGTTCCATGAACTCATGATGCAACTTGGGCCACAAGCAACTCCTTTTGTGCAGTCGGCGTATTCGTTGTTTTGGCAACATATCCCTGTCAGAGTAACAATCAATCTTATCCCAATGTTCAAAAGCGAAATCAATGTTGCAACATTTGGTGTTTGGGTTCGATAACTCGAGGCATATTTTTTAATCAATCAATTCATAGATGTTGAGAAGATCACCTACATCATGTTGCAGATGTCCATTTTGGTGTCTCACTGGTGGGAAACTCGTAGTGTGTAGTCTACACAAGGCTTTATTTCAATCGAATCTTGGAAGACTTTTGTCGACACACTGAAGGATGAGTACTACCCCTAAAGCACTATGAAGATGAAAACATCAATTTGTAGCAA
The DNA here is from genome assembly GCA_037957365.1 of Torreya grandis. NCBI lineage: Eukaryota > Viridiplantae > Streptophyta > Pinopsida > Cupressales > Taxaceae > Torreya > Torreya grandis. The sequence goes on along the minus strand of JARHVA010000709.1, from coordinate 946,431 downwards.
TTGTGCTAGCATAAGGAGTAGTTGGTGGAAGGCTACACCAATGATTTCAATGACTACACTGCGTTGTTGTGTGAGGATTTGATAGAGCAACATAAGGTGTTGAAGTACATCAACAAAATCTCACCTTATATTCGCTACAACAATGGTTTTTTGGACTTCCAACACATTAGGCCAAGCATTCCATAACACATCAAGATCGAAGCCAAGGCAAAAATGAATCAAAAGTTCTCTTCATTCGGTGTCGCGTGCAAAACTCAATGTGCATAAAACTCATTATATGCCCTTGCCACACATAGGCAAAAATGCTGCACAAGGGTGAGCAACCTAAGAAGGTTGTGCAACAACTGAAGACGACCAAGTCTTTTGTGCTAGTCAAAGGTGAGAAGAACCAATGTGAAAAATGGTGCCATCGACATCACACAAGCTCACAATGATTTTGAATGACGCACAACAATCTTTTCTCACACAATCTTTATTAGGTCCTATGCCAACAGATGACACTGATCCAGACACCTTGTCTGAGCACCAATGCCACTGCTATGGACATTTTGGAAGATTGAGAGCATCTCTTCCGCACCAAGTTCCGGATGAAGGGCTAGCCTCTCCATGTCATCATTGATAGTGAAAGCTAGAAGATCATTATTGCACAAGGTACAACCCAATGCCGTGGCCTTACCTTTGCTGCACATCCAAAACCATATTCTTTTGGTTGGTTTTAGCAAGGGAAGGATATATAAGTTTGGCGACAATGCACTTACCAGTACAAAGTCAAGCCCATGGGGGACAATGACCCCTGTGACGTTGCACCACATGAGGTCTATGACATCTTGTTGGGAAGATTGTATTTGTATGACCATGCCGCTACATATGGCACCAAGCCATAACAATGCACTTTTCATGTAAAAGATTGCTTCTTCAACCTTTTGGAGTTAGCTCCAATGACCAAAATCACTTTAGTCTTTGCCAAAAAATGCTGCCAGATCGTCTTGCATACATAGAAGTTTATGCTACCCATGGTCTACCTAGAAGCACTTGCGGAGGACAACAAACATGCATTAACTACGTACCATGCCATGCATTAACTACGTACTATGCCATGCATACATCATCGCAACTACTTGGTAAGCTACTACAACAATAAATCAACATCTTTGAAGAAACGAAGGGTTTGCCAACACATTGCATGGTAACACATCACATCAATTTGGTCATGAGAACCCCTCTTCCAAATTGTCCATTGTACTGTAGGTCCATTTGGGAGAATGATTAAGTTCGATGCTAAATCCAAGAGCTTCTTGATCAAGTTAAGATCAAGCCTAAATCTTCTCTACGTGGAAGCTTGATAGTCCTCGTGCCAAATAAAGATGGCACTTTGTGTATCTATATCGACTATCATGTGTTGAACTAGATAACAATGAAGAATCAATACACAATTTCTCGCATTGACGATCTCTTGGACTAGCTATGAGGCATGCAATACTTAATCAAGGTGAAATTGAGTTATCACTAGTTACTGGTCCATCTTGAGGATGTTTTCAAAATAACATTCAAGACCAGGGAAGGATTGTTCAAATGGTTGGTTATGGTTTTTGGCTTGACCAATGGTCCGAAAACATTCTTGCACTTGTTGGATGACTTGCTTAGGATATTCCTCAACTCCTTTGTCATCATCTACTTGGATGGCACCCTGATCTTCAACAAGACTTGGGAGGAGCATGTGGAACACATCTCATGCATCTTAGACACTTTTTGTAAAAAAAGGTTGCAAGCCAACTTAATAATTTGTACATTTGGTGTCACGTAGATTCAGTACCTGGGCTATGTTATTGACCGCAGTGGCATACTTGTGGATCCAAAGAAGAACAAGGTAATTCAAGATTGACCAACTTTGTGCAATTTTATTGAATTGAGGAGTATTCTTGGACTTGCTAACTTCTATTGCATGTTTGTTCTTGGCTTCTCACACATTGCATTTTCTCTCAGATAGATAATGCGTGCCAAGGCAACATTCCAATGGACACTTGCACAATAATGTGCTTTTGAGGAGCTCAATAAGTGCTAATGCGCAACCTTTGTTTTGGCAATCCCTAACATTGTCCACCCCTTCGAGATTGGCACCGATGCATTTGACAATGCACTTGATGCAGTGCTTACTCAAATGGACATTCAGTCACATATTATTCTTGAGCATTTAACAACATGGTTCAACAATATTCCATGAGAAATAGTTGTAGGCTATTGTGCAAGCAGTAAAGCAATGACGGCACTAAATCTTGGGGAAGGAGGCAATTCTTCATTCTGATTGTAGGCCACTTCAATTCCTACAAATGCAAAGCAGGTTGGAGAATGTGCATCACATGAAGTGGATGTCTTACTTGCAATAATTCCATTTGGGGATCAAGCCCAAGAAGGGGAAGACAACAAATTGCCCCAACTGACCATTGGTTCATGTGCTCATCATGGTGGTGGACACGATCAACCACATCTTTGTTGATTGGATATCTCTCTACTTAGCATACAAGGGCTTCATCGACTCCTATACCGCCCTCACACAGGGTGAATAGGTTCGAGATTTCTACATGTCCAACAAGCTTCTTTACAAGCTTGGGCATCTCTATGTTCTTGATGGCACACCTCGCCAAGACTCATCTGGGAGGTGTACTACGCCAAGACAATAGGCCATTTGGTGTCACCAATACACTTACAACATTTCAAGAACACTTCTAATGGTTGCTCATTGACACAAATGTTGAGTGCCACATCAAGTCTTGTGCCCATGAACATGAAGTTAGGACTTTACACACTACTGGAATCAATCAACATGGGTTTCATGATTGGACTGCCTACAACAAAACACCATAATGATTTTGTTTGTTGTAGTAGATTTGTTCTCTATGGTGGCCATCATGGTTGCCTACAAAAAGAGAATCAATGCGTTGGAACCACACACTCTTTCTTTAGCCATATTTGGGTTCATTTTGGATTGCCAACATCTATTGTATTTTACTACAACCCAAGGTTATACAACCATTTTTGGCAAGCTTAGTGGGACATGACGGATATACAGTTGGATTGGTTGATTGCTTTTCATCCCCAAATAGATGGATGAACAAAAGTTGTCAACCACGAACTTGTTCATCTACTGCGCATGTAAAGTGCACATGCACGCACTTGGGATGATTAATCTGCTATACATTCAACATCCCTTAAATAGAGCTTTGCACAACCCAATGGGACATAGTCCATTCTAGACATGTCTTAGGTTCCAACCAATGACATCCTTCGACATCCTACCATGCATCATCCAACATGAAGTTGCATGCACAGTTATAGGAAATGATTAGGGCTTAAAAGTTTCTTCAACACAATCAAAACACTCATCAACAAGTTCAACATATACTCACACCAACTGAAGTGTAAAGAGCACCATGATGCAGATCACACACCACATGAGTTAAAGGTAGGCAACCAGGTCCAGTTGCATCTACAAAAGGAATGCTTTCAAGGGTTCACATTGTAACATCAAGCCTCTGCACTATGGTCTAGACACCATCCTGTACGCAATTGGAGAGAACACATTTGTTCTTGACCTATTGTAGTACTTGGATTTCCATCTAGTCTTCAACGTGGAACTTTTGAATCCATACACACTCCATTCTTGAGCATAGCAACAATGCAACATCTTTCAAATATGGATCTTGAACACGCCAATCTAGTGCCTAATGATTAGATTATAGAAGTGACCACTAAGAGCACTCGTTGAGACACACATCAGTTGTTTCGAGTGGTTTAGACAGGGCAATACACTGAGAAGGCTAAGTGGTACAACATTCAACAATTTCAGATTTACCTCCCACAGTTGATCGAAGGTGCAATGGGGACCATTGCTCCTCAAGAAAGGGCGAATGATCCATGCACACTCCTTAATTAGACTTTGGATCCCCTACACGTGCAACATCTTGCGGTTTGCTCACAAGCTTGCAATACCTCCTTGAGTTGCTATGCCTTTTCACTTATTGCACAAAATTCTTCTTCCATGCACACCTTCTTGAACTTCCCACACAATGCCTTTTCTAGCGGCACACACACAACATTGAAGTTGCCTTGTGGTATCTCTATGTGCTACTACAACATCGCAAAGACTAATGGGCAAGCCTCTTACATGTGCAACCACTTGCACACTTAACATTCATGTTTAGGGTTTCTCTACCACATGTCATGCCAACTAGGCATCTCCAAATTTGTGGCTCCTTAGGGAAACTTCCGGCATCACCACAACCTGGTAGTCCAACAACACACCTACAAGAAGTTCAACTGTCACTTGACCACAAGATAAACCACCACCCTTTTGTAACCATTGTTAGTTGTAACTACTTCTTGTAAATATGTATATATTGTAACCATTCGTCCCATAAGGGCACAAAGATGAGAGAATACACACACAAACTAGAAAGGATTTTGTTAGCATTCTTTTTGGATCTAGCATTCAAACACATATGTAGCTTTACATTTTTTCACATTTAGTCTATAAAAATCAACAAGGATGTTTATACATTATGATTATATGAACTAGCTTTCCTAGTCTTACTGTATCTTTACTCACACAAACCTTTGTACTTACCCTATTATACATATTGAATAGAAGTTGTATTTCGGCGTATCAAACTTCCACATACATTTGTGTGATTGGTTTTCAGTTTAGTTAGATTAATAATTTGTAGCTTGCTGCCAAGTGCGGCATTGTCTACCGCCTTAGGTCTTGGGTACCCATGGTACGGATTAGAGACACTGCAAAGCCTATCCCACAAATATAGCCATAATGAAATTTCTATCATGGAAAATTATAGGGCTTAACTCAAACAATGTGCTGTTGTGTCCAATGTTTGTGAATAAAAGGTAGGTATGGCCTTAATCCATGAAACTAGCTGACCACATATCTAAATGCTTAACATTGTCAAAAGTCTTTGTCCAAATTCTTATTGTATGATGTCAGATCCTCATGGGAGAGGTTTAGTATTGCACATAATGGTACTTGGAGCATATTTGGTTTTTTCAAATTCTTTTGCTTCACTAACAATGTCTATATTCTATGCATACAACACTTTCTATGCATTAAAGTCTTGTGCTGCCACTTTTTTTCTGAATGGAAGATTGTGATTGGAAATGTTTCTTTCTCATAGCAGGGGACTTCAATATTCTCTTTTATGCTCATGAGAAAAAGGAAGGACTTCCTCTATTTGCTAAATTTATTACTAATAATGATGTAATTGCCCTTCCCTGGTTTCAAAGCAAATACACTTGGTGCAAGAGAAGGTAGCCTTTAAATTTTATTGCTGATAGACTAATTAGATCTTTTCTCATATAATTTGGGACTCCAAAAGGCTGGAAATTTTAGCTAAATAAATTACTCCATTCTGATTGGTATCATTGGCCTTTGCTTTTAATATTGCATACAAATATGTTGCCATGTAGTCATCATTAAACTTGGAAATTTTGGTTACAACTACAAGATCAAACTATTTATCGGTTCACATGGTAAATGCAGGAGGAGCCTAGTTACGTTCAAGGATACCAAATCAACATATTTGTCCAAAAATCTCAAATATTTTAAAAATAAGCTACGTTCCTGGATCCTTTACCCAAGACCCCTGGCAATTGGTATGATCCATTTCAAATACTAAGCATAGTTCTATCTTCCCTGGACATGACCATGATATTGCGGGAGGACCGTGGATCCTCCTGGATAAGTCCTAGGACATTCAAGAGGATCCATAACCCTCCTATAGTACCTTGGGCGTTTGTGGGCAGGGTTTGCAGCACAAAAAACCTTATTTTTTTATTTCACTTGACAAAAAGTCAAATATGAACTTTAACGAACAATTAAAAATAAAATAATATTTCCAATTCTGCTTCACATACTTTGATCAACACCATTCATAACAACGGAAAGGAATACGTTCATACATGTCTTGGAGCCAAGTTTCTTTAGATGATTTAATGTGAATGGCGTTTATCCATCGAAAGATCTACTTGTGTACTAACCCTAGTATAGTTGGATAATTCTTGGGTAGAGGTTGCTTCCATTATGTAAACAAACCTACCAGTTTTATTACTTGGGGCCTCCAATACCCTTCATAATTACTTGACACCCATTCTTCATTTTCATCATTGTTTGTAGTGTTATTTTGCAAATGAACCTCTTCCTCTTGATGCCTTGAAATTTCCTCCAGTCCCTTGTCAAAACTCTCAATACGTTGTGGTTTTTTCCCACATTCTTTTGGAAACTTGTCACTTGTTAAATTATTGGAGGATCCTTTACTCTATGATCCTTGATTCACACAAATAACCCCTGTGTGACTGTAAGTTTGGGCACTTAAAATAAACTTTGTAAATATGCAATTTAAACCCAAAATGCACAATACACATAACATGAGAGATTAGGGAAGCAAATCATAAAAGATGAAGATGACCTTACCAATTTTTTGTTTCAACTAGCCTCTCTCTAAGATCTTCAAGCGGATTATTGGATTGTTGATTTTGTTGATTGCATTAATACTCATAATAGTGATGGCATGATCAATGGCTTCATGGATTGTTGATATGATTCTTGTAGTTGCTCTTGATTGACATAGATTCATGGATTCATTCATTGAATTTGCTAGATGGTTTCAATGGAGGATTGGCTTTGTTTATATAGAAGAGGGAGGGAGGATCAATGGCTAGATTTTAAAGCGGGGTTTTTAAGATCTATGGTGGAGGATTATCCAAGGAATTAAAAACTCCTTGGAGGATTCTAGTGGAAAGAAGGTTCTACAGGGAGAAACCTCACCTCTAGAATCTCTTTGGGAGGTTTAATCATGATTAGGGATGGATTAGATAGGTGATTAGGGGATTCTAGAGAATCTATGGGGGTTGGCTTGTAGGAAAGCCTAGGAGTATGTAGGTAGGTGGTCCATGGGAATTTTAAATTCCCAAATAATGGATAAGTGGAGTTAGGATAAGATAATGGGGATTTAGGAGAATAAGTAGATTGGCGGGGTAGGAATAATGTCAGTGAATGAAGAAAAGTTGAGGGGGGATATTAGATAATTGACTTGAAGTGGTGATTTTAGGATGAGAAATAATATTAGATGGGGTGGGTGAAATTAGTGTCGATTAATAGGGATACTAGTGACGTTAAATGAAGTGAACGAATTTAGGTGCATGCATTTTGCCCCTCTTTGAAAGGGCATTGCGAGTGGACGAAGTGGAAGGAGTAATGGTCTTTCAAAGAAAAACCATTTTATAGATGAATGTTAGTATATGATGTTAGAGGATATGATTCCCCCTCGAGAGGACTTGCGGGGAAGAATGAGACAAATGGCCACTTGAAAGAAGAAACGATGGGTGGGATGTGACGAATAGACAGGGGGGTGGGATGTGAGATGTTGAGATAGATGATGAAGAAGATGAATTCGGCTTGAGCAATGAACTACAAATGGATTATGCCCCTAACAAAGACATACACAGGGAGTGAATATTACTGTCACAGTTGTCGACACATCTCAAGGGGGAATCAACTGTAATAAGATGATATGATAAAAGATTGCAAGCTTTCGATGTATCCCAAGAAAGGACGCATGCAAGGGAGAGCTGTAGGCTAGGAGAATACAATGATTTGATAAGATTAATGACAAGTGTAGCTCAAAGTTTAAGTCGAGTGATATGATGAAGGGGATGAGAGAGAAGAAACAATATGATCGAGTGACCAAAAGACAAAGGAGAAGAATTGAATGGCATTGCATCGAATCAATGAGCCACAATATGATTAGTAGCAATGATAAAGTGACGGTTCTAGTCATGCTCCAATCGAGAGAGGAAATCATAAACTTTAAATGAATGGTTGATGGGAGAAAAGATGGATGTTGTGAGTTGTCGGGCCCAATCGACAGGTGTAGGCGATTAAAGAAAAGATGAAGGAGATGACTGCGGTGATGGATCAATAGAGTGATTGATTAATGATTGATATTATAGCTCAAGGATTTGATCGATACAAGTCTTGAGAATGAAAGATAGATCATGGAGAAAGAGAGATGTGATGACAAAGGATTAAGAAAAAAGAGGGGTGGTCGAGCTGACCTTAGGCACATTAGGTGACTAAGCACTGTCTACATAGTCTGACAACACCTCAGACCAATGTAGTCAGATTAAATGATAAACGATGAGAGAGACCAAAGGATGATGATGATGACAGATGTGAGACATGGTGGTTAGATAGAGGATGTGAGTTAGATGAATATAAATGATTTTAGAGATGAGATGTTAGATGTTGATGACTAGAGAGATGATACATAAAGGCTTGATTGGATATTAGACGAATGGGCTGGTATGATTGACTTAATGATGGGATAATGATGATGAGTAGATTAAGTGAAATGATCAAGCCATCATTGTTGTAATAAGGCTCATCATAGTCTAAGCATTCCAATAAATATGGCACTTGACAGAATGCCCCATGATATAAGTATGACCAAGAGAACATTTTGCCAAAGTGTGTGGGCAAATAACGAACTTTGCATCATCGAGGGCACTTATAAGCATTATTGTAGCTTTGGTGACCTCATAGCATCCTTGTTCATTGCCTAGTAGACAAAAAAAGAGTCACGATGCAACATAGACTCAAAAGACAAAGACAATCAAATATTTACATGATAAAAGACAAGTAAACAAGCCAAAAAGAACAAACAAGTAACACACATAAGTATCAACATGCAATGTCACAATGTCTTGTCTAATGATGGGATGAGTGATTAGGTGATGGGCAAGACTAGGATGATCATGATGTGAGTATGGACTTAGGATAGTCTTGGATTTGGAATAAACTAACGACGATGATTATGATTAGGACTTAGGTAAGGATATGGATGTGGATATAGATTTTGAATGAGACGAGGGACTTGGATGAGGATTTGGATATGTGGACTTGGATTTGGATTAGGATTAGGTTAAGGATTTGGAGATTTTAGATGAGTGACATAACACTGATCAGATGGAAGTGAGACTAGGTTAATGCTAGCTCGATATAGACTAGATTTTGCCCCTAGTTTAGAATAGGAGGATGGATGACGTGATTGTGAACGTTGAAAGGCATGGAGATGGATGTGACTAGGGGATTAGGCATTAGACAAGACACCATGGGCTATTTTTGGCATTTTCAAATTTTACAATTTTTAGGGTTTCTAGAATATTTCACTTTTTAGGGCTTTTTGGAATATGCATGTACACTATACAAATGGGTTTACTAGCAAAGGGAATATCGAGCCTAGCGACTAGGGTAAGGACAAATAGAATAATAGATGGAATGACAAAATGATGAGGGTGATGCGGAAAAGGGGATGACAGCCAAAGAAGAATGGACTAGGGATCACCAATGACCACATCATGAAGGAACCAAATGTCTAGCTAGTTGCTTGAGTGTCCATTGGAGGACATGCCAAAATGATTTCAGAACATTTTTCAAGATATCTTTCACTCCCTTACGAAGGCCAAGACTGGAAGAAAGGACATACATAATAGGATGCAGGAAATGATGATATATAATGGACATGGGGATAGTATATGGATGGTAGTGACAAGGGATGGATTGTATCCCTAAGTGTTGAGTGACAATGTAGACAAAAGATTATTTTACTATGACATCGGAAATCGGTTTTCATCATGGTACTTGCCCAAGGCGCCAGTAAACCAATTTTCACCATTGGATGAATGATTTTTTTAATATATTTTTATTTTTATTTTTGACTTTTTGATTTTTCTAATTTTTCGAATTTTTTGATTTTTTTGACTTTTTAGATGGCATCTCGATTTATTGGATATGGGTATGAGATGCAAGATGCATATATTTTTGTGATCTTCAGCCAACACTTGTTCTTGAAATATGTAATGCTAGGACGATATGATGGATGCTAGATACCTGGATGCCTTGGTGGCGTTTATTGACCCTTGATCCAATGTCCTCCAGATGTTTCAACCAGGTGTCTTTGTAACCCCTACAAGTGACAATGTTGCCCAGGGATTTGAGATATGGTATGGATGGGAGTATGTTGTGACTGTGATGATGGGATATAGGATGTGAATGAGGGATATGATCATGATGGATGATATGACGGGACGGGGAACATAAATGGGGTTCGATAGTTGCATACACCGTTGGATATGGTGGAGGGGATTTTTTAGATTGGTGCCATGAGATTAAGGGATCCAAGACCTTTTGATTTTTTGATTCTTTGATCCAAACATCAAGAGGATGGTTGGCCATATGATTAGTACTTTTGACATTATTTTGATGCTGATTTTTTTTTTATTTTGACTTTGGTTGCCTCTTGGTGCCAGATTGTGGGCTTCACCAGAGGGAAGTGACTTTTGAATGGATAAATGATTTTGATTTAGAGAGACCCCTAGCACTTCAATGATATCTGTACTAGGGGATGATTCTTTGTGACTTGGCTGATTATAAGACTCATCTTGACTTTGATTAATTAGATTTGGATCATAGCGGGCTTGATTATTTGACGAGATTAACTGATTATGGGCTTGGATCCTTGTATATTCGGCACATGATGTTGCATGTGGAGGGGAATCCAACAATGCATGCTCCTGTTCATCCCATTCATGGAGTGGGAGGTAGGGATTATGGAGGAGAGGTGGATGATGAAGGATCTGTGGTGGATTAATTGGATAATGGGCGACATAGTACTCATAAAGGTCACTAAGAGCCCCAACCTCAACGTTGGAGAAAGTGTCCTCAAGAATCTCAAAAGGATCACTAAGACTCTTGAGGGAATTAGCATCTAAAGTCGATTCGTATCCAACTTGATGATCTTCGACTAATAGAGCATCCAAGGATTGTGTTATAATTTCATCATCCTAGGACGGATCAAGAGCCACGCCTTCATTAGGGACATCGTCGAAGAGATAGGTGTTGCCATAACCTTCATAATCTACAAGGGATGATTATTCTGATGTGATTTTTGATTCAGATGCTATTGTCGAACATGATCGTAGCCATTCTGATGTAGATTCTAATAGAGATGTTGATGAGGTGATGTAGCCCATACATGATTTTATAGTAGGAACCATATGATTGTCTGCAAGTACCTCTTTCATCTTGGGTTTTTGAAGGGATGATTTAGGCTTAATGCATTGATGAAGATGGGGGATGCTATGTGAATAGATCATAGGGATTGATTGATCGGGGATGTGTGTAGGATGAATGGGATTAAAGTCATGCCTTGGGTTGAAGAGGGAAGAAGCTTGATCATGCGTAGGAAGTAATTCTTGGCATACCCCTTTTTTGCACACTCATAGGCATGGATGCATTGTATTCACCGCCAATTTCAATACTGCCATTATCAATTAAATTTTGGATATAATCCCTAAATGGGCGACATTGATTGATTGAATGCCTAGGGACTTTATGATATATACAAAATCGTTCGTGTTGATACCATGAGGGCACATGCTTGGACAAATCTAGAGGTCGTGTTTGAAGGTGGACAATCATGCCTACAGACCTCAATTTCCAAAATAGGGTTTCCATGGATATTGGGAGAGGGGTATATTGCTTGTTGATGGTGATGAGGTTGACAAGTCAGGGTTCCCTTTGCTAGTAAGACGGGGGATTGGTGATGGATTATGATCGGTAGATGGAGGATTTGACTGTGGACGGGTATGAATTGGGGGTAAGGTTAACTCAATGGAGTCAAGGTCATTGGGAAGTTAGGAATCCATCTCAAGAAGCCGCAAGAGGACTGCCTCCTTGTTTTCAACAATATACTTATTAAACAAGGAAATTTTTGGACTGGGAAGGTCATGACTAGGACTAGGACTAGTGGATGGTGGATTGGAATGGGGTGGGGATGAGGGTTGATGAGGGAGTTGCTTGGGAGGTGACCTTAGGCTTAGGGGCTCAAAGTCATTGGGAACATGGGCACCCATCTCCAATAGTCGTAAAAGGACCTCGTCCTTGTTGGCCAAGATATATTCATTAAATAAGGTGACTTTTATCACTTGGATAGTGAGGACTATGATTATGATGAATGGACGATGGGGTTGACCGTGATATGCTAGTAAACGGGGATTGTTGATGGGGAAGGACATGGGAGATTAGTTTAGGCTTAATGGGATCAAGATCAGAAGGTAGGCTCACAAAAGGATCTCATCCTTTTTGGCAAATAGGTATTGTTCTACGAGAACGTGGTCCAAATCCATGGGGATAGATGATAAAAGGGGAATGGATTATGTGAAGGTAGATTTAGGAATTGGATAGGTCTTGGCTAAAGCAAGGCTAAATGATTGAGCTAGTATGACAAGTGATGGGATAGACAAAATGAGGTTGAGATGATGTAAGATTAGGATCTGATTTCAAATCGATAGTATAATAAGTGCTAATGATCTATCAACAGTCCCTAGTTTTCAAGCTAGCAAGAGGATTGAGATTCGCTAGTGCCTAAATTCAAATTAGCAACATGACGATTGGATGGGTGCTAGGTTTGAATAGGCAAGATGATCGGATTATGGATGACTAGATTGATGATGATTGGATGCTAGATTAAAACTGACAAAGTGATAGGTTTCCAACAGGGTATCGACTAAGTATGAAATCTGATAAGATGATAGTGGAGTAGGATGATATGAAAGGACAAAAGGACTAACTCAAGCCTTAGGGTGATTTGCTCAAGGTGGGATGGGATATGATAATGTGATGAAGGATAAATGGAGGGATCAAGGATGATGGGATAAAATTTTGACAATGAGGGTGGTGATGTAATGATGGTGAGTATGATTTGGACAAGTGTGTGACCTAAAGAGCCAACTAAGTAAGATGGGATTAATCTAGACGGGGTAAGACTAGATGAGATGAAAAGGTTTGTTAAGATAAGGATTGGATAACAAAGAAGGGAAGATGCCTAGACAAATTCGGATTAGGATATGTACAAGATATGATGAAGGATGGATGTTCAAGATGACTAAGAATGTACAAAATGGGGATAAGGATATACAAGATGGTGATATAGAATGCTTAGATAGTTATGTATGGGGTTGGGTGAAAAAGATTGACTCAGCGCATAAACAACATTGATCTAGCACAACACACACCGAAACAAGCATACCACAAATTTAAGATTAATAAATTGATTTTGGGTGTGTAACTCAACTACTACACTATCTAACGGCTTCGTGGGTGAGGTTGTAGATCGGTGACTTGTTATGGAATCCCCCAAACCCTCTCAACCCCGTTTACACATGACGGTCATTTGGGCGCTGATATTGACTTCGGCAATAAGTCACTTGTTACGGTTGCAAGGTTTTAAGCTAGGTTGAATGGGCTCTCTAGGGGTGTCCTCGATATATGCTAGGTACGATGGAGCCCAATTCCGTATAGGGTGCTATCTAATTCCTGGGTCAAAGAGTTAACTCTTCCTCTTCATGGATGCCCTGTATGGGGTCAATTGCTTAGCCTAACGACAACTGTACTTGATATTTATACTCCATCAGAACACAAAGTGTATTAGTGTGTGGTGGTGAAATCCATGGTCACTATCCCCTAGGACTATGGCAAGTGTGTGGGTGTCAATTCCATGTCATGTTGCCCCTAAAAAAATAGGGGGATTCGTGGGTGGTTTTTGATCTTCTAGGAATCGTCGCAAGGACGCAAAGAAGAGAGCATACACCACCATAGCCCTCGGGTGACAAACAAACATACTAAAAAGAGATTAACTAATTATACAAAATGATATATATATATATATATAATGATTTAGACAAAATGATTTTGCAAAATGTCAAAATGTCTTTGACAGACGACCTACAAGACAAATGATTAGTAGTTTGAATTGACAAGTTTGGAGAGGCAACCTGCAAAACAAATGTTAGTAGTTTTGATAATTTAGCCTTTGACGGTCGTATTACCTATAGGTTAGATGACGTTACCCTTTATTTATATGATTTTTTTTAATATTATTATTAAGAAAAGGAATGAAATCTAATATTTACAAACTATGATGACAAACTCATGATAATTAACAACTATTAAAATCATGATATCGCCAGACTATCTTTGCTATCAGTAGATTAGACTAAAATCATAAAACCCTACTATATGATACTAAGATTAGATGAAGACTATATAATATGTACAAATTTCAAATCTATTTTTAGCCATTAAGCATATTTGATGATCAAAACACGACAAAGACTTCTTCGAATCACAATCGTAGCGTGGTGACAACAAACATTTATTACAATATGATCGACACTTATAAAAAACTGGGGATGATCAAAAAGTACGACGCTCTACCCATGGTGTCAATATACTGTCAATTGCCCTTATTAATGCAAAACACCGATGTTGATATCCTAGAATAGAATGTCCAAATATTTCAAAGAAAGAGATGTTTCAATAGGCTCACAGTGCTAAACATGACAACATTGATTGCAGTGTAATTGAAGTCGTCTGACAGTGCATAGAGGAGATAAAAATCCTCACAAAACATTAACACGGTCTAGAACAAGTTACGACCATTATTGATAGTAGGTTTTTGACAGTTACGTCTAGATACAGTTCCTGCGATGCTTTCCACCCAAAACGTCTTAGCGCCAACCCAACAACATTGCTGGACCTTATTTTGATAAGTCTGGTTCCACAACTTTCCCCAAGCTTCGAGATAGTGCACTGAACATCGTATGGAAAAGAATAATGTAGCGAATAGTTTGACAAAAACGACCTGAAGACGGGGGCCTATCTTAATTCTGTTGTAACGCTGTGGGCCGCGACAGCGGTGGGGGAACAAACCACAATGACAAGGAGGTCAGAGGTTCAATTCTCCGAGAGGGCACAGGGATAATATTTGATTTAACATGATAGAATGAGCGTGGAGCCCATATCATCCAATGGAGGCATTGGCCAGCTCAACCTACACAACGCAAGCTCCTCTCAGAGCAAGAGGTCCGAGGATTATGTGAGAAAGTGTAGGGCTGTTGATAACGGTCTGTAGGATACACAACATGGATGCAAATCGACAGCTAAACTCCACGACCTTTGCTGACGCCCTCCTAGCATGTGCTAAAATGAGAGTTTTAAAACAAGGTACGAACATTCACCAAAGCGTAAGGCCAAGAGGATTTTTGTCTAATGCCACAGAGTTAGGGGCTGAGCTGTTCATCTGAACTGGGAAGTGTATCGACCACAAAACGCCAAAAGATTATTTGAATCAAAGAACTATTCAACTAAAACCTTATTAGAGCTTTTTTCGGAATGTGAAATAACAAAGCCAATGCTCCTTAAGCTGCAATCGAGTTGGATACAAAGACGAAAGCCAAGGCAAAAATTCCCAGGTGAGATGGAGTAACACATGTCGAGGTGAGAGACCGTATGTGAGCGGAGTATCAATCCACAAATATTAGAAGGCCAAGCCAAAGGCAATGACGAAGTACAATGTTATTGAAGCGAATCTAACCAACAAGACAAACTTTGTACACAACGAATAGAAATACTATAAGCCAATACTACAGGGTTCGTGGACTATCTAGATCGAATGCACACAGATCAGTTTGATAGAATACCTTGGGAGTCTTAAGCAACCTAACAAACTTTTAAGTTTTCTATTTATTCGATATAATAGAGTAGATTAGACCAACATAACATAATATTAACAAACAATAGTACAGGTCTATCTTAACCAAAATCATCAATTATCACCAAAAAAGAGAAGAATACAATATTGTGAAATATATGAAACTTGGAGCTACTGATGACTTCTTCGATCTGACCTGCAATTTCAAGCAAGCATACTCAAGTAGATGTCAGCTCTAGAGGAGGCCTCTGCCCCTCCCCGCCAGCACCCCTTCCCTCCGTCTTGTCCCACCGTGGTCGCCAAATGTGTGATTGTAATTTTGGGCACTTAGAATAAACTATCCAAATATGCAATTTAAACCCAAAATACACAATGCACTTAACAAAAGAGATTATGGAAGCAAATCAGAAAAGATGAAGATGACCTTACCAATTCCTTGTTTCAACTAGCCTCTCTCCAAGATCTTCAAGCGAATTATTGGATTGTTGATTTTGTTGATTGCACTTAGACTCAGAATAATGATGGCATGATCAATGGCTTCATGGATTGTTGATAAGATTCTTGTAGTTGCTCTTGATTGGCATAGATTCATGGATTCATTCATGGATTTTCTAGATGGTTTCAATGGAGGAGTGGCTTTGTTTATATAGAAGAGGGAGGGAGGATCAATGGCTAGATTTCAAAGTTGGGTTGTTGGGATCTATGGTGGAGGATTATCCAATTTGATTCTAGAGGAAAGAAGGTTCTAGAGGTAGAAACCTCTAGAATATCTTTGGGAAGTTTAATCATGATTAGGGATAGATTAGATAGGTGATTAGGGGATTCTAGAGAATCTAGGGAGGGGGGGTTGCTGGTAGGAAAGCCTAGGAGTAGGTAGGTAGGCGGGCCATGATAATTTTAAATTTTCAAATAATGGATAAGTGGGGTTAGGATAAGATAATGGGGATTTAGGAGAATTAATAGATTGGTGGGGTAGGAATAATGTTAGTGAATGAAGAAAAGTTGAGGGGGGATATTAGATAATTGACTAGAAGGGGTGATTTTAGGATGAGATAAATAATGTTAGACAGGGTGGGTGAAATTAGTGTCGAGTAATAGGGATACTAGTGATGTTAAATGAAGTGAGTGAATTTAGGTGCATACAACCCCCATTGTGGATTTTCAATTGAATATCATGGCACTTGACATTGAATTATCAGTATGTTTTGTGGTTATTTAACTTATTTTGTTTACTCCTATGATTATTACGTGGTTAATTTTGATTATTGGCTATATTTTTATTTTTTTAATAATAATAATAATAATAATAATAATAATATATATATATATATATATATATATATATATATATATATATATATATATATATTTGTACAACTGTATCCAAAAATTGTATTCAGGGCCAATACAAAATCGTTGTATCCGCATATCTGAATCACGTATCGGTATCCGTACCAGTACCAGGATCGACCACTTAGAAAATGAGTAAAAGTTTGGAGTAAGGGAACATTTTGGACACGTCTTCCTCTAGAAGTAGCGGATCGAACAACACCCACAACTACCGTTTGTAGGATGAATTTTTGCAAAAAGAACACTACCTTTGGAGACAATCACATGGTATTTTGGATAAAAAGTGGAGATAGAAACACTGAGCCATCATAACTTTATTTGAATAATAAATATTCAAGAAATAGATGGAATGATCACTGATGACCCTCACAAAATAATGCACACAATTGACGACTTTTTTGCTAACATTTTAATTGAGCCCACACTTGATAGTCAACATAAACAAAATCAAATAATTCAACATATGTCTAAAATTGCCCCTGATCAACAAAATTATCTAATGAAGAAAAACCTTTAGAAGAAATAAAGCAAAGCTTCTTTGTCCTTGCAATTAGATAAAACTGGTGGGCATAATTGCTTTCTCAATTAACTTTATTAGAAGTTAACAATTCAAGGTGCAGCATTTAGAGGAAGAAATCAAGTAGCAAAACATAAGTTTGATTATATTATGGGATGAGCAAGAATGAGATATGAGAACGATAAATTAATTCACGAGAACATAATCTTTGGCTCAATTAATTGAAGGGAAAAATAATGGCATATAGCCACATGGGTTATTGTGTTTTTTAAATTTTGTATGTATAGTCACATGGGCTAATTGTGTATTGTTAAATTTTATATGCATCTCGATGCTTCATTACTTTTTCTCTCACAACCTTTATAAGCTTCCTTCTTCTATAAGCTTCATTGCATATTTTTCATCTCTCATTAGCCACACGTCCTTTATATAGACACAATACAAATGAATGCACATGAATGGTTATGGATATTTTGTATTTTGATTCATTGTTGTAGTTGTATTAACACAAAATGCAAAGAGGATTTATATCTATGCAATTAACATATTATAAATAACCATAATAGATCAACATAAAAGAAATATTTTATAGGTAGTATTGTATACTAAGTTCTTAATAGTACATTGGATATCAGTCAACATTGCTTACTTTTGTGGTTCACTCAGCGCAAATAGATGAAAAAGTTACCATCGTGAGATGAATAATCTTTCCATCAAAAATATTGAAAACATAGTCAAAGTGTGAAATATGTTAAAAGAAAACACTAAGGCCAATGGATTGAAGAATAACATTCTTTTAATGATAATTATCAAACATTTGAAATGTTGGACCAAACATAAATACAATTGTGTAACAAGGATTCTCCAAACAATCAGAGAGTTACATGGCATATTAAATAAATATGGGCATGCTTGCATTTCTAAAAAATGGAGGGTATATAATTTAAAAAATCATACTGCAACAAATTGCACATGACATGTATTAAATAAATATGGGCATGTTTGTATTTGAAAAAAATGGAGGGTATATAATTTAAAAAATCACACTACAATAAATTGCTTTATCAACAAGAAATTATAAAACTATCCTAGAATAGTTGCAAACTTTGCACATGGTTGATATTATATAAGGGAATAAAGATGAGGAACTATGAAACATCTAGAGAAACATCTAAATTTGTTAATTACATTGAAGTGGTTGATTATATAGCTAGAGAAACATCTAGAAAGCAGGTAACAAACCTATCAACCTAACTAAGTGCTAACATGAGCACAAGAATCTACCGAATTATTAGTAAATATTATCAAGTGTTCCTATGGTTGCCAATAATATCACTAGGTGCTCCTATGGTTGCCAATAATATCACTAGGTGCTCCTATGGTTGCCAATCCATCTCACTGGAGCACATGGGTAATTAACAGCAACAAACACCACATAAAATAAAAGTGGTGTTGAATATTGGATTTATTGGACTCCCTTTGTTGTATCTTGGAGTATTATCTTGTCTTGTCTTGAATGTTTCATGTTTCCCCTGTTTCTTATTATAGAGTTGATCAATTCTAACATAAAATAAACTATATTCGAGACTAAACGACATGGTATATTGCATAAGGGATATTATTGTGTTGATCTCTTGGATGTCTGATGCCTAATACTCTCCACCTTTAAAGAATTTTGTGATGTATATTGCATATAACTATTGTGCCCTGTTTGCATGCCCTGATCCCCTACGCATTCCTTCATGGATGCCTTCCATTGAGGTTTGATTGTGGCCTTCATAAGCGTGCAAGACTCGACTACTTGCAAAACAACAATAAGAGCAAAATTTTCTTACTCATCACCTTGCACCATTTGCGTATTGAATCTTGTAGATCACCTTTCCATTGACTTAGCCAGTTCACCTTTTCAAACATCCTTCAATGTGGCGTGGTACCAATTTGGTGTCTTATGTTGTCCGGGTTGATCCTTTCTATGAAGATTGAGAAACACTCTCTTCATCGTGAGATTCTTCCTTGGAATTTGATTCCTCTCATGTTTTCATTTCTAAGCCCTGTTCAGTTTTAACACCAAAACTTGTTCTCAAAATATCATCCGCTGGTATCTATATAATATTATTTGTAAATTTACCATTATCAGTAAAGAATGCAATTTTATTATTTACAACATCCCTTCTTACCACAATTTTGTTTGTAGAGACATCTAGTAATATGTATAGCTTATACTACTCAAAATAGCCAACAAATATAAATTTTGTTGAATGCAAAAACAATGCAATTGAAAACATCAAAGTCACTTACATAAGGTGTTTTCCCTATCCATGCTTCCTCAGAAGTAATATTATGAAAGGCTTTACACAAAGTTCTATTAAAGATGTAAATAGTTGTATTCCCAGTTTCTACCCAACATTAGAAATGTACATTTTGATTTTGTGCTATGCACTATGCTAAACTCATCACTGTTCTATTCTCCTTTCCATGACTCCATTTTGTTGTGGAGTGTACGAAGTAGTATGTTTTCTGTGTATACATTCTTTCTAGCAAAATTATTTAAACCGTTTTGAGATGTACCCACCTCCATTATCTAATTTAAGAGTTTTGACTTGTCTACCTGTATGCGTCTTTACCAAAGCTTGCAATGTAACAAAATCAGATAAACAATTTGATTTTTCATTTAGAAAATCAATCCAAATATTCCTAGAAAAGTTATCAACTATGGACAAGAAATACTTAGCCCTAGACATTCTAACTCTTTTCATTAGACCATGCAAATCTGCATTTACGAAGTCTAATAAACCTTTGGCTTGTCGTGTCTTATTGGTATCAAATAGATGTCAAATCTACTTGCTCATCTGACATCCTATACACACATTATAACTTTATTGAATGGATGGAAGTCCATTTATTATATTAGTCTTATTTAGTACATTTAAATATTGATAATTGAAGTGAGCAAATCTCTAATGTCAAAGTGCACTAGTGCTTTCAACTGCTTTTAGTGCATGTGCTTTCTCTGTTTTGGGATCAACTGATATATACAACCTCTTTGTTCGAATTCCAACACCAATTAATTTGTTATCATCAATACTAGTGATCATACATTTGTTTCATTGAAATTTTACACATATTAGGATTCATAGTTATTTCACTTTTAGATAGAAGAACTTTGTTCATATTAGATACAAATTGAACATTCTTAGAAGTGTAATTAACAATATCGTTTTAAAGTTACACAAACATTTTCACATTTTCTTAACAAAGTGAGTCCAACCATCACACAGATGAACAAATTCATTACTACTATTGTCTTCAATGAAATTGACATACCAGTGTTTCTGACACATATAGTGTTGGGCTGTACTTTAGTTAGAGTACCATGACCTAGATTTCATGGACTATTTTTGAGATGCCACAATTGCAAAATCATTTATTGTCCCTTGTTCATCTCCTTCATCAACATTTACATATGGTGATTGCTTTTGACCATTTACTAGGCTAGTTGATTCTTTTGACAATCTTGCTTGAAATGTTCTAGCTTCTTACAATAGTGACATTACCATTGTGACTTGTTAGTACTTTTGAAAGCCTCATCACTTGACAAACTACTAGCATTGAACTGTCTACCTCTGCCCTTGCACTGACTTGCATTGAATGCACTCTCAATAGAATTCACAACAACACCACATTAGATATCACACACAACAAGATATATATGTTCCACCAAATTGCCTTGCCCCACTTCTCACGCTCGAGAAAATAAAACATGTGTAGGCATTAAAACATCATGTGAGGGATAATAAAATGCACAAATTAAATTCATATTTACTTGGCCCCATTCTAACAAAAAAAGAATATTTAGATCACAAAAAAACAATTGTGATACATCAAGTTGCACAAGCAAACACATCCCATTACTCTCGTGCCCATAGTAAGACCTTTCACACTTTCCTCAGGGTGTGACTTCTTTCTTTTCAAACACTTATCTTTACAAAAATCTCACAAGCTCACGCTTCACTCTAGCGTAAAAAACAACAATCATGTTCTTTTTTATTTTCATTTATTTACATTACTTATGCCCTTGCTAGTTGCAATCCTTTGTTTGTATTCCTCTGACTCCCTAGGATCTTTATGCTTATCCGCGCCTCTTTTCTTTTAAATTTCAAATAGAACCTTACACTAGGTGTGTCAATCACCGCGACATGTTTCCTCCTTCACAGTGAGATCTAATTGATAGGGTTTCCAATCCAACAACTCTGATACCATAAAAACATAGAATTTAAGCTGTAAGAATTACATTGAAGTGGCTCATTATATAGCTAGAGAAGTAACTACGAACCATGGAGCAAACCTATCAACCCAACTACTAAAGTGTTAACATTAGCAAATGAGTCTACGAAACTACAATAGCAACAAGTAACCAATATTACTCTATAGATTGACTTAAGGCTTTATTGTAGATTGACTTAAGAGTGTAGATCATAATCTAATATTTACTTTGTTACAAGTTTGTATTTTTTTTAATCAAGTTATTTAGTTTTATAATAAATGTCCCAAGCTTTGTTTAAGATTACCTGTACTTCGTAAGATTTTAAATCTACTTGTTATGAGTAATTCAATCAATTCTACAAATTTAGCTATTTGAATAATTTAAATATGTCCGTCGCTTTCGGTAACTGGAAGTACACAAAAAATACTGTAAGTTTGTTCTATTAACTAAACAATTAAAACTACATTAGTTAAAGACAAAATTAAGAGGAAAGGATTTGCTCGAGTGCTACCATGTTAAGCTAAGCTAAAGTATTATACTTCATGCGTTGTTGCAACATTAAAGTATTATAATTCAAGTAAAGATGTTAATATAATAATTACAAGAAGTTAAGCTAAAAATATTAACTATCATTAGGTTTATGTTTTTGTGCTAGTTTGTATAAGGCTTATTCCTTCTTATCCTTGATGTAATCATCGATGAGTAATCACTATAATTTGGCATTTGTTTGAAAAATTAAATTACGTTGTATTTTTGCATGGTGGTTTACATTTTTTTTTCTCACCATATTTTATATGGCTATAATTAAAAAGGGAAGAACATTGATGGTCTTCGTGAATACCTCAAAGTATTAAAGGACTCCAAGCACAATAAAAGGGCAAAAACATATTCCATACTTGGAAGGCAATTCGTTTGTGGGTCTAGTTCCATTTACCAAGATTATCCTTATTATAATTGAGTGATAAAACTTTTTTTTGAGAAAGATGCCTAGGGAGAGGGCCCTAACCCACCAATAAAATGTCAAAGTGCGCAATGAATTGCTATCAAAGCTCAACAATTTGAAAGTTAAGAACATATTATCATGCCACTAAGAGAATAAGAAAGAAGAACCTAGACATGCCTTGGGAAAGATACTTTGATTTTATAGCTTCCATCAAACTTCTTCCACACACAAAATTTAAGGTAACTACTACACACCATCACTAAATTATGAGAATACTTCCAACTATCAAGAAGAAAGTATCCTTCATGCAACCAATCAAACACAACAGGGTTCTCCAAGCTTCAACACATAAGATATCATAGGGGCCACTTATGATTCACACATAACAACCATCATCCAATTGATTATTTTTAATTGGATGCCTCACCACCACCTATATCCTAGATCAATGAAGTATTTGCAACTAATCCATGATTCAAAACCATCTTCTACAATCAAAGGAGAAGTGATTGCCAAATTACAAACAAATTAATTAACAAGAATTGTCTTATGTTACGAACCAACAAACTATACACAACATTTGTAGAATCTTTATAGTAGAGGGGAGGAAGGCAAATTACATAGCCTTTCCAAATCTTCATGACTAAAACATTTTTTTATAATAACGTCACCGTCAATTCATCGAAAACATAAACCAACAAGTCAATGATAATGGTTGGTGTAGGCCTGACCTCTTCATTTTAGGAGTTAGGGAAATCAAAGCTAGGTAGAGGAGGGAGAAACACAAATGCTGATGCTTCCAAGGCTTCCACACACGATTGAAGATGCTTCCAGGGCTTCCACACACGATTGAATATGTTTCAACATAATATTAACCTTCTTGACTCTAAGGCGAGTCCTCTTGTGATTAATCTCGCAATTACAATGTGCAACAACTACATTCCAGTTCATTTGATAAGAGGTGCATGCTATCCCTATCATAGTGGTAGAGGCCATATCATGAACCACATCAAAAGAGTTTCTTCTCCCACAAGCAGTTATTGGATTTGTCATCATTTTCTTAATCAAATTTTGGATAGTGCTCACATTCTCCATGTCCAATTCAAGACCCACCTTCACAAAATCAAGTAGCCAATTCTTTACCGACTCATGATGGACCTGTTGATAAAGTGATACAAAATTCATCCTTTAGTCTTTTTTTGCATCAGGCTTAGCATTACCACTCTTTGCTTGTCCATCTCCAGAGAGTCTTTTTAACTTCAGCTCAAGTTACTTTTTGGGAATCCTTGTAGAGCGTCGACTTGAAGAGGTAAGGTAATATTTTCCGTCCCCTGTGTCCATCTTGGTGAAATGATTAGAAGCACTGATTTCTTCCTTTTCAACTACGACTCCATCGATTTCTTCTCCAAATGTGTAATCTGGAATGACAATCATTCATCACTTTATTCATCAATTCACACGCTTCTCATTGATTTCTTGGGTTGTTAACACACTAAACTGATCTATCATCTCACTTTTAGTCAGTCATCACTTTATTCATTAATTCACACGCTTCTCATTGCTTTCTTACGCTGCTCACACACAAAATCGATCCATCACCTCACTTTAATAATTTTCCATTTCAATAAATGATTAAAATGTGCATTGAGATGTGAGAGTGGGATATAGGTCCAACACCATTATTAACCTTAATTTTCTTAGGGATAATGGGGGTTCTAATAAAAGAACCCAAAAGAACCCGACTACATCCTTAACCAAATATCTCAAGGTTATATGGAGATTCTTTCTTACAAAACTGATAAGGCTTCCATACAAGGTCAACAACTCAACACCTCTATTTCACAATCTATCTGCCACCCTATTTTTACACTATTTGATATGAAAAATTATTACTTTGGCCAACTAATTCCTCAACCATCTGGCTTCATCTATCAATTATTTTAGCCTACAATAATTTGCCCTCCCTTCATTGCATTTATTAGAATTTGAGAGTCACCTTCAACAACCAATTTTTTCAAACATTTTGTTGCAACAAACCCTAAATCTTTTAGAAGTGTCAAGTCTTTTGCCTAATTATTGGTGTCTCTTCCCAAGTCTAATGCAAAGAGGAAGATTAGTTTCCAAAAATTGTCCCTAAAGATACAATCGCCTCCAACTAGATCTAGATTTTCTTTTGCCATTCCATCAAAGATTAACTTCACAAATGCAAATGGGGGAGGGAGGCAAACATAACTCTCATTTTTCCTTAACATAGTTCCAACCTTATTATCAAGGAGAAGAGGCTTAGATGGCCAAGGAATAAGAGGCCATTCTTTACACCATCTTTATTTATCTCCAATAATCATTGCATCACTTTTAAACGAAATTTTCCAAATGTGAGATTATAACCTCAATCTTACCCTAAACCCGAAGGGCATGTTAAAATACTTAAAAAATATCCTATTCCTCTCAATCCAAATATCCCAAATACTTATTGCTGGGGAGATCTACCAAAACATATTTAGATTTTCATTTTTGATCTCCAAATTCCATTGCTCTAGCAATTCCTTGACCAATTTTGTAGCAACAAAATTAATTTCCCACTTTTGATTAGAAAATCCCCATGGTGCCTGCATGAAGGAGCAATGGATGAAGATATGATTACCACTTATCTCTTCCTCGCCACACATGAAGCAAATATATGGTCCATGAAAACCTCTTTTCATTAATTTATCATAAGTTATAGCTTTCTCTTCGACAATCAACCATAGGAGGTCTACCAAAGCATCTTTAGATTTTCATTTCTGATTTCCAAATTCCATTGCTTCAATTTGTTTTGACCATTTTAGGAGCAAAAAATTAATTCCCCATTTATGCTTAGAAAAACTCCACAATACCTATACAAAGGTGCTCTAGATGAAGAAATGATCCCCACTTTCCTATTTGTAACAACCCAAATGGAAATTTTATGCAAACATGCTAAAATTATGAAAATCCAAATTCAACAACTTTGGAATGAACACATTGAGATAAATATGAAGACACTTATGGAATGAACTCTTTGAAAAATATATGAGAAACAACACCAATCTGATATATTTGATTACTTATTAAAGGAACATCACAATACATGAAATAAGAAGTTTTCTCTCACACAGAATGCTATTACTACAAACCACACTAAATCGGCAATCTCCTTGAAACTTAGTTGTAATCTCTGAATGAGATTGCCTCCATGAATCGCAGAGTTTTCATCCTTTGATTCTTCAAGCACCTAAGTGGTTTCGTCCTTGAATCCTAAAGTTGAAGCACAAGTGCATCAAGCTATAGAGTAAATGGTTGAATGGAAAAAGATGCATTACAATGAGAGTAAACTCATACTTAAAGAAATGACAAAGAGAGAAGACAAATGGAAGAATAGTGAGGAGAGAGAAGATGAGGCGTAGCATTCCACATGGGAGGACAAATTGTCAATGATGACAAGTCTTCACCATGTGCAAAAGACAAAAATAATTACTTTTATGCCTTCATAATTGCGCCTCCCTCTCCATGTGAAGGGAATCAAATGATGGGGACTTAACCATTATTCACCCATGTGTTCACATGCTTTAAGATTTCCCCCAACAACCCACTTTTGATTTCTCCAGAAGCTTCCAACATGTAGCCACATAGAAATGCACCAACCTCTCCTTTTCCCACCAAGGACAATCCACTTTTGACTCATTCACACACTTCCATCATGAAACTTCATAGAAATGCACCAACCTTTCATTTTCCCCTTTTTCCACCAAGGACAACCTATGTGGTCAAATAAAGCAAATCTAATTTATCTCCCAAGTGGAGTGGTATGCCCCACTCCAAGTACATGTTCTAGATACCATGAGAGATTCTCCTATGGGCCATGCCACCTCATCCACAAGCCACCTCACTATTGTATCACCCCTTACATCACTTGCCATGTCACCATGAATAGTGCTAGTGAATAGTGAACCCACACTACTATTCCTTTCCATTACCTGATTTAGCCTATGGGAATGAGATAGGCTAAGGGTCCCTTGCACATGTCTCATTTAGAAGAAGGGACATAATAGTCATTGCCTCCTGAAATTGCTTGCCCACAAGCAATTGCAAATTCAAATGCTCTAAAATTTTCGGACCTTCCCAAGTAACATCTTCAACTGGGACATTTTCCCACCAGATGAGATATTTTGTTATGCCTCTATTTTTAAGTTTCTTCATCCTTGTATCAAGCACAACTTATGGAATCAAAATTATCTTTCCTTCGTCATATAGTGGGGATAAATCAATGGAATAATATATGCAATCCAACAACTTTATTTAAATAAGAAACATGGTATACATTATGTATTCTACAATTTTCAAGAAGTTCCAACTCATAAGCTACCTCACCTACTTTCCTAATAATCTAGTACGGACCATAGAATTTGGGCTTCAATTTCTCCTTCCCACTAATTTTGATAGAATATTACTTGTATGGTTGTAATCTTAAGTACACAATATCACCCACCTCAAATGTCTTTTCTGTCCTCTTCCTATCTACATATATCGTTGATTTTGTGCTTGATGTAATTTTTCCTTAAAAAATCTCAAAATATCTTGGCTTTGGTTAGCCAAGTCATTTGGTGCAAGTACTCTACTCTTTGAGAATATCAAATCAGGAATGTTAATGCATCATAACCATATAATTCTTTAAATGGAGACATACCAATAAACATGTGATGAGTTGTGTTGTAACAATATTCTCTCATATGAAGCCTCTTGATCTAAGCTATCTGTTGACTTGTGACATAATTTATCAAATATCCTTCGATCCACTTGTTTACAATTTCTTTTTTCCCATCCGTTTGTGGATTATAACTGATGCTAAGAGTAAGTTTGGTACTTGTCAACTGAAATAGTTCCTGCCAGAATGCAATAATGAATCTACTATCTCTATCACTGATTATATTTTGGGGTAACCCGTGTAATCTGAGGACTTCCTTGAAAAAAAAATCAATACCTTGAGGTGATTTTTAATCAATAGAGATAGCAAAGAAATGTGCATATTTAATCAATCTGTCTACTACAAAAAATGCAATCTTTCCCTTGTACCTTGGATAGTCCCACAATGAAATCCATGGAGATACATTCCTATTTTTGTCCTAGGATGGGAAGTGGTTGTAGCAGACCCACCAGAAAATTTTGTTCTCCCTTATTCTGTTGGCAAGTTAAACATTCCTTGATATGCAAAAGAACATCCTCCTTGAGACCCTTCCAAGAGAATCTCTCTCTAATCTATTTGTATGTTTGGAAGAAATCTGGATGTCCTACTAGTGGTGCATTATGAAATGCTTCTAGTATTTTCCTTCTCATCTTGAATTGAGGAACAATGAATATTCTTTTCTTAAATGAGATCAACCCCTCTGCCGCTATGTACCTATCATCTTTCTCCAATCCATCAATAATGTTAGTATTAAATGCATTCTTAACATACTCAACTAAGATATAATTTTTTCAATTTGCAGAAATAGTAGAAATATGGCAAAGAGTGGGCATTCTAGAGAGTGCATCAACTACTACATTCTTTTTATCCTTAACATATTTAATTTCAAAATCATATTCTTGTAGCCTACTTACCTACTTCCGTTGTCTGTCATTCAAATTTTGTTGGCTTAGAAAGAATTTCAAACTATTATGATCTGATTTGATGACAAACTTCCCACATACCAAATATTCCCTGAATTTCTCCAAAGCATGCATTATAGCCAACATTTATTTATCATATATATTTGACCCTCTCTCATGATGCTTTAGCTTTATGCTCTCGAAGGCTATGGGATGTCCTCTTTGAGACATGACAAACCTAACTCCAACACTTGAAGCATCACACTCTATAATAAAAGGGAGTGAAAAACCTGGAATGGATAGTACTAGGCATGAACTTATTACCTCCTTTAATTTATTAAAAGTAGTTCGTGCTTGTTCTATCCACTCAAATGCTCCCTTCTTTGTCAAATCAATAAGAGGAGGCCCAAGCCGAGAAAATATTTTAACAAACCTCATGTAATAAATGCATAAACCAATGAAACCTCTAGGTTGTGTTAGATTTGTAGGTGGTGGCCAATTGAGAATGGCTTGGATCTTTTGTTGATCCATTTGAACTCCTTTAGTACTGATGACATGGCCCAATTATAGGATTTTAGTCAATCTAAAATCACATTTAGATATTTTAGCAAAGAATGATTGCTCTTCAAGAATACTTGAAATTGTATGCAGATGTTTAAGATGCTCTTCCCAAATTTTATTGTAAATCAATATATCACCAAATAAAACTAAAACAAACTTTTTAAAATGCTTACCAAACACCTTATTCATACAATATTGGAATGTGGTCGGTGCATTGCTAAGCCCAAATGACATAACCAGAATTCCAAAGTGCCCATAGTGACATCGAAAATGTAGTCTTTCTGAGTATCTCCTTCTCTTATGTGTATTTGATGATACCGATATCTCAAATCAATCTTTGACAAAAATAAATACACCATATATCCCATCGATCATGGGTATTAGGTATCTAATATTTATAGTCTTCTTATTCATGTATCTATAATCTATGCACATTCACATAGTACCATCCTTCTCTTTCACCAATACTACATAAGATTCAAAAAGACTAGAATTGGGTCTAATGTACCTCATAGGTATAAGTTCCTTTATTGCCTTATCAATCTCCTATTTTTAAACTCTTGGATGGTGGTATGGTGTAGTCATGACAGGCCTTGATCCTAGTTCCATCTCTATGATATGCTAAAATCCCTTCTTGAGAGGTAATCCTGGAGGCTTATCACTAAAAAAATAGTATGTTTATTTAAAATCTTCTATATATCAACATGCATTGAAATATTCCTATCCTTTGAAGGATCTTGTGATATTATAAAAAAACTAACCTATGATACTTGGCTTTTATGAGATAGCATTTCCATTATTCTAGTTGTAACCAATTATGGGGATCCATTAGTAATTCTTTTCAGAACCACCTCTTTCCCTTTAGTTTTAAACTTAAACTCCATAGTCCCATGATTTTTAGATTACTCTCCTAGATAATATATCCACCACACACTAAAAACCACATCAATATCTCCTAAACCAATAACATAAAAATCATCATGAACCTTATGGTCTCCAAAAGATAGATCAATATTATGAATCTTTTTCTTCCATGATGTATTGTACCCATCAACTACAATGATGTTGAATCCTTCAAACCCTTTTTCTTCAAATTTCCTCTTTACTAATCCTTCATCAATGAAATTATGGGTATCCCCACTATTAATCAACATGGTCACTCTTTATCCCTCTTGTAAATATGCAAGCGAGGATCCTTCTTCAAAATGATCTACTATGAACTCCTCAACATGTATGTAGGGTCCCTTTTTCTCTTGTTCCATGATATATTTTGGCTCTTTTTCTAATGTCACTACACCATCATCTTCTAAGGCATGGAGTGCCTTTGGTTCTATTTTTTCTTCTGGAATGCATTCTTGTGTCTCTTACTCTACTATCACAATTTTCTTCTTTCCATGGTTTTTCTCAAAATATTTTTTTGAAATGATTCTTACCACTACTAAATAATCATATAAATACATGGATTCCTTAATTTTATTATATAGACTATGATAATATTTATACTAAGTAACATACTTAGAACTTAGGGGATCTATTACTTCTTTTCTTTCTTCAGATAAGATCTTGGGCTTTGTAGGCCTAAAACAAAATTCCAAGAACCCTCCCATGAATATCTGCAAAAGAATTAATTTACCAATAGGCTATAAATATCACCATCTTTTATACCATTGTAATGTCCCAAATGGAAATTTTATGCAAACATACTAAAATTTTTAAAATCCAAATTCAACAAATTTGGAATGAACACATTGAGATGAATATGAAGACACTTATGGAATGAAATCCTTGAAACATATATGAGAAAAAACACTAATATAATATATTTTATTACTTATGAAAGGAACATCACAATACATGAAATAATAATCTCTCTCACACACACATCTAGCTATTACTACAAACCACACTAAATCTGCAATCTCCTTAAAAAACATAGTTATAATCTATGAATGAGATCACCTCCATAAACCACATAGGTTTTGATTCCATTCCATCCTTTGATTCTTACAATAACCCAAGGGGTTTTATCCTTGAATTCTTTAATTTGAAGCACAAGTGCATCAAGCTCTAGAGTAAATGGTTGAATGGAAAAAGGTAGCATTACAATGAGATAAAACTCATACTTAAATAATTTACAAAGAGAGAAGATAAATGGAATAATAGTGAGGAGAGATAATATGAGGCATAGCATTCCATACATGGAGGGACAAATTTCTCAAAGATGGACAATCCTTCACCATTTTTAAAAGACAATAATTATAACTTCCTCCCATGCCTTCATAATTGCACCTCCATCTCCATGTGAAGAGGGAATCAAATGATGGGGATACTAGATCACTATTCACCCATGTTCTCACATGCTGTCAAAGATTTCTCTCAACAACCTACATTTTAACTTCTCCACATAGCTTCCAACATATACCCACATATAAATGAACCAACTTCTCTTTTTCCCACCAAGGACATCTCCACATTTGCTTTATTCACAAACTCCCATCATGAATCCATCATAGAGAATGTACAAACCTCTCCTTTTCACCTTTTTCCACCAAGGGCAACCCATGTGGTCAAATAAAGTAAATATAATTTATCTTCTAAAGTGTAGTGGTACACCCCACTCCAATCACATGATCTTGATACCATGATAGATTCTCCTATGGGCCATGCCACCTCATCCACAAGCCACCTCTTTGTTGCATCACTTGCCATGTCACCTTGAATAGTGACAGTGAATATTGATTTCATGAATAACGTTGGTGAATAGTGAACCCACACTACTATTCCCTTACATTACCTAATTTAGCCTATGGGAATGAGATAGACTAAGGGTCCCCTGAACATGTCTCATTTGGAATAAGGGGACATGACACCATTCCTCACCACACATGAAGCAAATAGATGGTCCATGGAAATCTCTTTTCATTAAATTTTCATAACTTAATGCTTTCTCTTAGATAGTTAACCATATGAAGATATTGGCTTTATGAATCCTGATATGCAACCATATCTTATCATGAGGGAAATAAAGATGTTTCATAATGTGCAACCTCGAGAATTTCTCAATAAGCTTCCTTTATTGAAACCACTTCATTTTTCACACCCTCCTCCACTAATCTATCTTGTAATTTATATGATGGTAACAGATGGTAGGCTAATATATGCTCTAGTCTCTTTCTAGATTCTCTTAAATATTATGAGGGCCAATGTAAAGTTTATCGTTCTTTTATACCATCCTTAATTTCAACAAATCCTTTATTGTAGTGCCCCATTGCCGTCTAACATATTTTGATAATTCTATCCAATCCTCTACTTGGTCCAAAGGATCTCTTTTTAACCAAGAGTCTCACCGAAAATTCCCCTAGTCACCCTCATGCACCTTCCATCTCAACTTATGCATAATGAAGCCCTTGTAGTTTTTGAGAAAATTCGAAATTGTAGACCCTTAAGGAAATTCCTATTGAGTGAATAACCTAGTTTTTCTTGAATATCCAAGTGTTTGCCTTGAATGATACTACTCCATAGTTTATCTCCCTCCCATAGATTCGCTAAATAATTTTACAACCCAATGCTTTATTCATCTCCCTATGATCTTAAAATCGAAGGCCCCCCCATTTCTTTGGTAAACATATATTCCTCCATGCAACCAGATTTATCATTTTTTAACTCTCTGAGCCATTCCATAAGAATTTTCTTTGTAAGCTGGGAATCACTTTAGTCATTGAGCATGGGATCTTGAAAAGTGACATAATATATGTTTTCATAGCCTATAAAGAAGACTTTATTAATTGAGCCATGCTTGCCAAAGTAAAACACTTTCCTTCATAGGTAGACAACTTCCTTTGAATCCTATCTAGTATTGGGTTCCAGACTTCTTGCACCACTAAACCATTTACCAAAAGCATTCCAAGGTAAGATGTTTGAAATTCCCAAATATCAAAACCTAAAATTTTCTGAATTATCCTCTGAAGATCCAAAGGTACATTTAGAAAATAGAATTTGTCAACAATAGTCTTTTGCTTAGCTATAGTTTCATATATATCCAAAATACTTCTAAGAACTATGCTTCCTCAGTCAAGGGGGGTCTCCAAAGTATTATCCACAAATTGTAAATGTGTCAACGAGTCAATTCTAGAACACACTTGCAATCCTTTCAACTTTCCAATTGAAACTATTTTGTTTATCATTCTACATAATGCTTCTGCTATAATGATAAATATATATAGTAAGATGTGTTCTCCATGTTCGAGGCCCCTAGAGATAAGAAAATGCCTGTCAAGAACATCATATTTAATTATTGAAAAATGTGGTGTTGATATGCAACTCTTTATCAATTTGATCCAATCGTTTGCAAATCCAAACTTTTTAAGACTTGAAGAAGAAAGGCCCACTTAACTATATTATAAGCTTTATTCATGTCTAACTAGATAAACATCCCTGCCTTCCTCCTATGAGCAATGCAATGAATAGTTTCATGGCCAATAATAATCCCATCCAAAATTTGTTTACCTATCACAAACCCACTCTGAGCCTTAAAGATAACAATTTCTAAACATTTCTTTAGTCTTAATGCCAAGACCTTTATAAGGATTTTAAAAAATAACATTGCGTAATGCAATTACCTTGAAAGCATCATAGTAAACCACATCTTCATTTTTTGGGATGTTGAAAGAACATTAAGATAATTGCATGCATTTTCGTTAAGATACATTTTATTTAACATTAAGATCTTGCCCTTTAATATAAATGGCCACCCATTGAATTCCAAAACTACATTTTATTCAACAATGCATATAACAAAAGATAAATCTAGTGTATAATTATTACGTGTATTTCATTATCAATATCTTAACCTAAACAATAACATATCATATTCATGAACTTGTTTCATGATGTGTTAATAGCTAATGATACATTTTGGGGTGTTTAAATTATGAACAAACAATTCAACATGTGATTATATTTTTGGCATCTAAATGCTAATTGCATTGAGTCCAAAATCCACTTATGTTGGAACTTCTTTTTTTGATATGTGATTAAGGGTTAGTAGGCCCCTCACTTATATTATTAAAGCAAATTAGTGAGAATACAAGGAGACCACGGAACCCCCAAGGATCGAACCATGTCCTAGGGAAAACCACAACCAAACAAAACACCCAACTAAAACAAACCCCACAACCCCATGAGGCTCGACCCCATAAAGTGATCACCCAAAGATGAGCCTCTCATCTCCTACCAATGTCATTCCTTCACCCTTCCTGATGCAAGAGCACAAGCTTCTAGAATTTGGTTTAAGAGCCAAACCCCCCTTCTTTTTCTTGACCCATGTCCATTCCTCTATCTTGAAAACATCCTGCCTCCACCCCACCTATTCCTCTAGAGCCGAGTTCACTTATTAATCAATACCAACACCTCATCCCACCACCATCTATTGAATGGTATTCATAGGGGCCAAAATCTATGGCACCACCTCGCCTTTAATTTACTTGCATGTGTAGTTGTAGTGCTGACTGTAAACATTGTAAGGTGGGCAAGAAGAACATCGTTCTACCATGATGCCTCTATATTTCACTTGAAACTACAATAATTAGCAACAAAATGCCCAATCTCAAAACACCTCTGACATCTAAAGGGAATGCCCTCGTAATCTAGGGATAGAATCCACCAATGATATTTGATTTTAAGTTTAATGGTAGCTAGGAGGTTGTGGGAAATATCTAGCCCAACCAGAATATGATCAATGGTGGTATGATGAAAATTATTGGTAGAGATATCGACTGCTAATAGTTCACCCAACACATTTCCAATGTTTGACAAGAAAGATGCAACCCAAAACTAAAGAGGTAAATACGATAACTGAACCCACACATGCTTGGTAGATAGGGTTTCTAGTAGTGGATTGAAGGCTGGGAACCAAGGCTTCAAGAAAATAAGATGTTGATCCCAGCTCCATGTCTTGTCTTGGAACACTTTGGTGCAGTCTTCCAAATGTTAAAAAACCACAATAAAAAACCCCCTCATATTTGGATGTATCTCCAAGCTATCCATCATGAAAGGCTACCAATTATCTCACACCGACTTGTGCAAAGCCAACAGATTAGGCCAAAAATAATTGAACCTACAGATAAAGCCCTTGGAAGTGAACCAATCTTCATTTTTAAGCACTTCAAAAAGAATATTGTCTCCAAAGGATATTGAGGAGTTACTCTCCATCTCCCTTAGAGGTTTAATAGCCCTATGGCTAATAAAACTAGCATGGACGCTACTTCCACAAAGGATGACCTCCCCCAACCTACCTTATCTGAGCTTGTGATGCTTATCGCATCTCCCACCACATCTGCAACCTCTCCAATTAGCTTAGGGTTCATCACCCTTAAGCTCACTATTTCTCCCTATATTTCTTTCAAAGGTTCACTTCCTCCCTTTATCACTTCCTTAGATTTCACAACCCTTTCCTTCACTTCTACATCCAGTTCCCCTAACAAGCTAGATTGAGTGTAATGGTTGGCCAGGATAACCCTTGCCAGTCTTTGGGCCAACTCCTCATAAATCCCTTGCTTAGTTTCCACCAACTCCTTAAAAATAAACCCTCCAATAGCCTCCATGTGCATGATCATTGAATTTATCCTACCCACTGCCTGCCCTAGAGAATTATCCTTATTTGCCACAGACAACTTCGATAAAACCCTTGACAAAAAACCTTCGAAGCCAACCCCATTCACCTTTGAAGTCGCCTTCCCTCATGCTTTTCCCTCTGGAATTTTTGCTGATAGATTATCAATCCTAGCTCTTGAATATTCAAACAACAAAAAGGAGATTTAACTCGACACTTTTTAGGGAAGATATGTAATTACTTATGTTGGAACTTTTGATGATGTGCTTTAGATTATATTGCATTGAGTGCAAAAGTAATTTTATTTAGATGTAATGGAGATAAAATAATAGATGAATATATATGCACTCATATGATTTATAGGTGAGGGTTAGGAGATGTGATATCCTTTTCAACACATCATTTTCATTTTTCTTTAACTACTTCTTCCTTTTCTTTAAAACCTATCCCTTATCTTGCATCTCCTAGAATTTTTCTATTCCACATAAACATACAACCTTTAATTAGGCTCCAATGTAATGGAAAAAATATACTAGCATAGATATGTATCCAAAGATGCTCATTTTCAACTTTGAGAGTGTGTATTTTGTCTTATAGATGAGATGTAATTCTAGGCCTTTGATTGGAAAATTTCCTTTTCCTCTTGAGCAAGTTTTAGCATGGTAGATTTATTTTTGAAGAGTTGTAATCATATTCTTGTCGTCCATTTTCCTTTTTATTGGCAGCCACTATAGCTCCCAAATTTTGTCTCAGATCATATATGTAATTCTTATTCGATCCTCCAGCTTCCTCTTCCTTTTTATCTTCAGTTTAGAGTGTGTACTGTCTTTCAACTAATGTATGTAATCATGGTAATTGTCTAGAATTTTGTCAATCATTTGTGTTCTTTCTCTCAATGGTTTTTACAAAGGGGTATAAAATATCTGTAGGGATTGATAAAGTTGAAAACTCTTCTTCAAGGTTTAATATACTTTTCAAGTCTATCAACCAATATCTTTATGTCAGTTCATTATTGTTTATACATATTACCTATTTAGTTTGTTCTTCGACTGATTTATTATTTTCTATATGCATTACATATAGAGTTAATTATGGGTGGAATGGAGCTCTTGAGCACTAATTATCAAGAGTTGATGGAGAGGTAATATCTTCCCCTACACTCATTAGTTCAATTGAAGTGTTTTCTAGCTTGTAACTATGTATTTCTTTCCATAGGTTTCACATGGAGGAGTAAACACTTTCTTACAACGTCTTTTATTATTTTACATGGTTCAATAATTGTTGTATGCTTTTATATTTTCATTATGTGCAGCTGGGTGTGGCTTCTCATGGTTTTAGATGCAACTACACTGACATGAATTCTTTATAAGGGTTCTTATTGCTATTAGGGAAATCGTATCTAGAGTTAGTTACCCAAACTGATTATGGATGTGTTGCTTAGATAGGTTAATTTTGATTATGTCAACCTCCAAATTCATCCCCTGACATTTTTTTACAAATTGAACAACCTTATCCATATTGCAGAAAGTTATAGTTATGCAAAAAATGTCCTTACCCACAAATTATTTATTTGAATTATTTGTTTCACTTAATATACCATATACTATCATTCTCTTCTTTGAATCTATGGGTTCCTTTTGTGGCTGGATGTATGTAATTTTATGGACTTTTAGATCACCCTTCTTTTCCTTGTTGGGTGTGCTATTGATGCAGACACCTATCTTGTGGGGGCCATAAGTTTTAATTCGATAATCTGTTTGAGCTCTCATTTTTTATAAACAAAGATATCAAATAAAATAATGCAACCACAACTTGCACTAATTGATTATGGTCAATCTCCATACATTTTGAAGATCACAAGTGACCATCTAAGGGTCGAAAATTACATTTTAGTATTTTTTTGTGGGCAATTTTAAAAATTAGATATCTTTGTAATAGGACATGAACTTGAGTTGAAATTCATCCATTAGTGTGAATTTGGTGTGTACATGACAAGTGGTTAGTTTGAGGCCCATCCAATCTTGCATTTAAAAGTTGCAAAAAATAGTAGGGTCAGTTAATTGTAGGTAGTTTTATTGAGTTATTTAGATTTTTTATTTTTTCATGTCAAATCCAATTTTGAGTTGAGATTTACTTAAATAATTTTATGCAATTATTTTAATTCATTCACATAGAATCAATAAACATTAGTGCTTAATAAATTATGAAAAAAATGGGACTATTGAAATTTTGCTTTGCTAGTTTTTGTTTCATCATCCGATATCAGAGCAGGTTCGGTTCTTGGAGGTAATATATTTGGAAATTTGTAGTAGGTTTGAAATTATATTTTGTGATGGAGGAAGTTTTTGTGATTGAGTAACATGTGTAAAATATGGAAAGAGGACGAGGAGGAATTGCATAGATGAACAAGACTATGCAACAATTTTAAAGGGAAGTGGAAGAATTGAATACAATTGTCACACAAGAAAGACAAAGGCAAGAGGAAGATGAAACATATAATGAATAATAAATTCATAAAGAAGAGGAAGAACATGAACAACCAAAATCAATTGAATAAATGATGGTTAGGGCCTTAGAGGGAAGGAATGAAGAAATCAAATTAAAAGTTTCAGAGTATATAGGTAGTTTAAAACCATAGGAGTTGATAGACTAGTTAAATAATATGGAGATATTTTTTGAATTGAAAAGCATGAAAGAAGAAAAAAAAGTAAAGTTTGCATACACAAAACTGAAGGGAAATGAAATGATTTTCTAGGATCACATGAAAAAAGAGAGACAAAGAAAAGGTAAAGAAATGATCAAGACTTGGAGTAAGATGGAGAAGAAGCTGAGAGAGAAATTCCCTCCTGTAGATTATGTATGAATCTCTATATAAGATTTCAAAATTTAAGGCAAAAATATCACTATGTACAAGACTATACATATGAGTTTTACAAGCTATCCATACTAGTGGAGAATGATGAAATAAATGAACAAATGGCTGGAAGGTATGAAAATGATTTAAAGTTTTGTATTCAAGATGAATTGAGCATGCATATAATAAATAACATGGAATAAGTTAACCAATTATCTTTGAAGGTAGAAGAAAAAAATTATACAAACTTTTAGAAGAACGACTGGGCTAAAAGGGGACCATCATTGTTAGCAAGGAGCGAGGTGGGTTTAATTCCACTAAAGGAAAATCTTCTCATGGGAATAAAAAGCAAGACGATAATATACAAGGCTTTCAAAATCAATAAAGAGGAAGAAGGTTTCAGAGAGGTAGAGGATATGGTGGTGGTAGAGGACATAATAGTTCATGTAGACCTTATGTTTTTTACAGATGTGGAGAAGGAAGACACAAATCATTTGAGTGTTTGCACTATGATGAACAAGAAATGAGGCAAGAGAATTGGCAAATAGTGAATTTAGCTGAGGTTGTAACATAATAACATAATACACAAGTTGCAACAAACATAAGAGAAAATATCATGATGAAGAGAATAATGATAGCTCCAAAGAAAGAACAAACACAAAGTAAAGAAGGTGTTGATTCATGGCTACGTACAAATATTTTTTGAATAAGGTGTACTTCAGGAGGAAAGGTATGTAAAGTATTTATTTATGGTGGTAGTTGTGAAAATATAGTTTCTAAAGAAATGGTAGAGAAACTAGGTTTGCAATGCAAAAAACATGCTTATCCTTACTGCATTTCATGGTTTAAGAAAATGAATGAAGTCATAGTAGATAATATGTGTTTAATCAAGTTTTCTATAGAAAAAATTTAAATGGATGAAATATGGTGTGATGTCATTCTAATGGATGCATGCGATGTGTTGTTAGGAAGACCATGACAATATGACAAGAAAGTAATTCATGATGAAGCAAAGAATACATATACTTTTTAGAAAGATGGTACAAAGGTCATTTTATTACCTCTTCAAGAATAAGGGCATGTATTAAACATGTTGTCCGAAAAAGTATTTATCAAATATGTGAAAATGACATGTTATTATGTAATAATAGTAAAGAAAAAAGACACAAAAGTTATGTAAATACCAACAGAAACAACAAAAATGTTGAAATAATATGCATATGTTATACTTGATGAGTTTTTAGATGGTTCACCACCAAAGAGGGACATTCAACATTATATTGATTTGATTCTATGATCAAATCTACCCAATCAAACAAATTATAAGATGAATTCAATAGAACATGCAAATTTGAATAGACATGTTATTGAATCAGTGAGAAATTGTGTAGTGATAGAGAGCACGAGTTCATGTGCAACCACAACATTACTAACTCCTATGAAAGATGGGACATGGAGGACGTGTGTGGATAACAGAGCAATTAATAAATAACCATCAAACACAAATTTCCTATACCTTGCCTAGATGATATGTTGGATGTGCATGCAAGAGTCAAATACTTTACTAAATTTGATCATAGAGTGGCTACTAACCAATTTGAGATTCATGAAGGAGATGAATGGAAAACATCACTTAAGACTAGGGATTGCTTATATGAGTGGATAGTGATAACATTTAGATTGTTCAATGCACCCAACACATTGATAAAGATGATGCACACAATGCTATGATATTACATTGGTAAGTGATGATATTTTGATATTCAATAAGAGTAAATAAGAACACTTAAAACATTTGAGAATGGTATTATAATTATTAAGAAAGAATTTTTTTAATGTAAATCTGAAGAAGTGCAAGTTTATGCATAAAAGTTTGGTGTTTTTGAGTTTTGTAGTTTCAAAAGATGGTGTAAGAATGGATAAAAAAAAGATAAAGACAATTGTTTAATGGCATATTTCAAAAACCATATCAGAGGTAAGAAGTTTTCATGGTTTAACAACTTTTTATAGAAAGTTATTTAAGAAATTCAGTGGTAATGTTGCATTAATA
The DNA here is from genome assembly GCA_037957365.1 of Torreya grandis. Taxonomy (NCBI): domain Eukaryota; kingdom Viridiplantae; phylum Streptophyta; class Pinopsida; order Cupressales; family Taxaceae; genus Torreya; species Torreya grandis. The sequence goes on along the minus strand of JARHVA010000709.1, from coordinate 906,064 downwards.
ACAAATTGCAAAATTTGTGTGGATATGGGCAACAACAAAAAGCTTTCAATTGTTGAAGAAGAAGGTGACAAAAAACCCTGTTTTAACATTACTATATTTTAACAAAGTGTTTTAAGTAGATTATGATGCTTCACATGGGTATCAATGTTGTGTTTAGTCAATAAGGAAGGCCAATAATATATTTCATTGAGAAGTTGAATGAGGTAATAAAGAAGTATTCTACATATGATATTGAATTTTATGTCATTGTATAAGCATTAAGACTTAGAGGCATTTCTTGGTGCCCAAGGAGTTTATCCTATTTACAAACCATGAGGAGTTGAAGTATGTGAACACTCAAAATAATTTAAATAATAGACATACAAAGTGGGTGTCTTTCTTGTAGGGATATACATTTGCTTCGAAATATAAATCAAGAAAATAGAAACAGGTAACTGATGTTTTGAGTAGATGAGTGACTCTATTAACTACATGGTAAGTCAAGTAGTTGGATTTGAAGTTGTTAAGGAATTGTATGATACTAATCCAAATTTTGAGAAGAGAGTTGAACAATGTAGACATCCATTAGTAGGTGAGACAAATACTATTCATGATGATCATTTTATATGGGATGGATATCTCTTCAAGGGAAAACAATTATGTATTTTAGTTGGGTCTATGAGAGACAATACTATAAGAGAATTACAAAGTGGTGGTTTGGGTGGACACTTTTATAAGAATAAGATAATATTTTTGGTGGAGGAGAAGTATTTTTGGCCAAAGATGAAGAGAGATATGGCAAGGTATGTTCCAAGATGCAAATGCCAAGTGGTTAAATATCATACACAAAATACATGGCTATACATGCCATTAAAAGTATCAAGAGGACCATAGATAGATTTGAATATGGACTTTGTATTGGCACTGTAAAATGCACAAATAAGTAATGATTCAATATTTGTTGTTGTAGATAGGTTTTCTAAGATTGTTCATTTATTGCATGTAAAAAAATTAATGATGCCACTAGAGTATCATATCTATTTGTTAAAGATGCTAAATTACATGGTATTCCAAAAACCATTACTTCAACTATGGATACAAAATTTTTGTGTCATTTTTGGAGGAGTCTATGGAAGAAGTTGGGAACTAAATTGTAATTTAGTAGTACATATTACCCAAAAATAAAGGGATAAATAGAATTAATAAATATGAGCTTGGGATATTTGCTAAGATGCATAGTTGGAAACAAGCCTAAGTAATGGTACTTGGATTTACCTCAAGTTAAGTTTTCATATAATAGTTATGTGAACATATTAATAGAGAAATCATTATTTCAGATTGTTTATGATAGAAATCTTAAGGTTGTTTTAGATTTGGTGTAGCTACCAATTACAGAATGGGTTAGTGATGATGTAAAAGCATTTGTAAAGCATGTAAAATAGTTGCAAGAAGAAGTGAAAACAAAGCTATAGGAAAATAATGTTAAGTATAAGGTAGCAAAAAATGTAACAAGAAGGCCAAAGATTTTTGGAGGAGATTTATTGATGGTGTTGGTGCGTGTTTTATGCACACCATAGTTAATGAGGTAATCTCTAACATTTTAAGATTTCAATGGAGGTAAACTCCACTCCAAAGCATGAGTTATAGGTATGCAGTCTTTGACAACCTGTTGATGGAATAGTTGGTAGGGCATGTAGGTTGTTGATAATATTTTTTGGACGGAAGTATGGTCCCTAAGAGGTAGTGAATTTCTACGTGAGTTGGATGGATGGTTGGATTCTAATCTAAAGTGGGTAGGTCTCAAAACAAACTCAAAAAAATGAGGTAAGGGTAAGGTAGAAAAGAAGGCTCTATGTTTTTTATGAACTATTTTCCTGGTTGGTTCCTAAACAAACCTGTGCTCTCAGAACCTATACTTGTTGCTAGCAGCAATTTTACACACACAATCAAACATAGTTAATAAATCTAAGGAGATAATAATGCAAAAATTTCATAGGCCTCAGACAAAGGTTACTCCTTTTAGAACAACTGTTGCACACTCTTACTCAAAAGATTATGGCTCAGGTTAGTGAAGTATCTGACATAGCTTTGACACATATAAAACTATATCAAAGAAAGCACTAGTACATATTCAAAATTATGAATCAAACAACTTGACTATCTTAACCAATATTTCAATAGTTGTTGCACATCTGCAAATCAGTACATCAATCAAAATAATCAAGAATTCATTCGTAATTATTGCACATTAAATATTATTGAAACATATAATAAAAAAAAGTAACAACTAATTACATAGAAATTGAAAATAAAATATGCAAACATATTCATTGACGATCAAAATTGATGTTTCTCTTGTATTCAAAATTCTCTGACAAAAATCTAAGTTGAATTACAATTGTTTATATAGATTTGGTGAAGGGATCACCTCATTCTCCAAGCTCATGCGAGGTCATTACATTTGATAGTTAGAATTTGAGTTCTAACTGTAGTCTAAAATCGTATAAGAGTATTGTTACAGTTACCAATTTAAGTTAGCCCCTACAAAATTTATGCAACATGTGCATGTGTATAAAGGCACTTTTTACAATTATAACTTGAACTGCATGATAATACCTCCTTTTATAGGTTATGGGAACAACCTTTTGATATTTTAATTTAGTCATTTTAAAGTGGAACTCAGACATAAGTACCACTTTACCAATGTTTTAGAACCAATGGCACTATTTTTAGCTACGACTAATCTATCTGAACTATGCATTGCATGCTTGCCCATGCCTTTATAGAATATCCCTTTAGAAGGATTTACAGGGTCTTAACTCAAAAGAATTGACAATGCTCACTTAATTTACCTTTGAGATGCCATGTAACTATAGCCTTCTCTTATTCTGTTTTCGGATCTTCACTTTCATATTCATTAACCATATTAGTTCTCAGATATGCGTGTTCATATGTTCGCTTAACTGTGAGACCTGTCAGGTGAATATTTTGTCAATCAGCTAACTGATGAGAGAAATAGGTCTTTTCAACCATAGCATAGGGAAATTGGTTGGTCAAATGTGCAGGTTTACATCAAGAGGGGACAAATCTCTCCTCTCATCAAGGGGAGGTTCCCTGTAAGTATGAATGGGCTATATATATATACTAATCTACTATAAATAAGCTAAAAATAACACTCAGGGGTAGGATAACACCTTCCATCTCTTTTTTTTTAGAGATGATGTTTACCAATCAAAGGATAAATCCTGATGAAATGACATAAGACACTCCCCTTCTTTCAAAAGTGCTGTTTAGCAGACAACAAGAACCTTTCAGGTAGTGACAATAACTGTAACAGGGCGTAGTAACACAACAGGATGAAATATAGCACAAAGTCTCCACCTCAACTTCCAAAGAGTGAAATATGAAAGATAATGAGGGCACAAAGTCGTCCCAAGATCCTTTACATAGAAATAGAAAAAAAACACACTAAAGACGATTGTGGGGGCACAAAGTCTCTCCACAGTTGGCTTCAGGACACCTTCCTAATTACTTTCACTAATTATGCTTATTTAATTAAATGGACAAAAAATGTATTAAAAAAATAGACATAAGAACAATTTCCTCAACAACCAAGCTATTTCAACACAAAGTCTAAAAATTCATTTGTTTTCTTATTCAAATAACGAAATATGATCAACAATCTGAGATCAAAGTCTTAGTAATGCCTTTCAATTTAGGTAGAGTTTTATTTCTGATAATAGAGAGGTCCCTTCAAACAATAAGAGAGAGTCCAATATATAGTGCTCCAAGAAAGACTTGGGTGCTTTGTTTCACAAAAATGTGTTACAATGCATTCAATGCCTTTAATGTATTTTAAATTTTATCCATGGGCTAGCTAGAATCGAGCATCAATTTTAAATATGGGCCGCTTGATGTGTTTTCTTATGTGTGCATAGCTGTTCGCTCTACTCAATGCATAAAAATAGGCTGCACCATTGAATATTCGCACTCTCTGATGTCCACTTGGTAGACTGCTTTACCTTCTAAAAACATATCCCATGCATGGATATTCCTGATCCTTCTTCATTGTACCCCTTTTCTTGGCTGTATTTTGCCCTTATCTGTGCGATCTGAGCTCTCATGCTTTCTCTTTGGCTGGTCACTGAATTCATTCACAAGGTCTGTGCTTAAGCCTGCAAGGATCAACAACTGTTTCATTACCACAAATTTGATGTGTTCGGGTCCGTCATTATTTGAAAGCCAATGGCTAATTAGTTTCCCTAAATTTGATGGCTGCGGCCCTGTCATCCTCCTTAGCCATTCCTTCATGTCTTTCCTGCTTGCTCTGGCTGCTTTTCATTGATCTCAATAAGTGACACATGGTGCATTCCACTGTGAAAAAGATGAGGACACGTGGTAGCATTCGCTTAACTTATAGAGGCTTTAGATGTCTTTTGAGAATATCGTAGAGGATGACACGTGGTGGCTTCTGTCGAGCTCATAGAAACATTGTAGAAACATTCAAGACTCTTTTGGATTCACGTGCATGATGACAAGTGGTATGTTTTGCTCAAGTTTAGCCACTCACCCGAGACCCACCACAGTCCTTAATAAAAGGAAGAAGCTGTAGATGTTGCCACTTGGCAGCTTTTGTCGAGCTTTGTAGATGACACATGGCATATTCTGCTATTTTAAGAGTTACTAGAAATTGTGTCCTTACAAACGACATGTGGCAACTTTTGTTGCACTTTGTAAGGGACACGTGGCAACTTTCACTGCACTTTGTAAGGGACACATGGTGGCTTTCGTTGCAACTTTATGAGGGACATGTGGTGGCTTCCACCGCAACTTTATGAGGGACATGTGGTGCGTTCTGTTGCAACTTAAGGTTTGATCTTTCTCAGAGGGAACTTGCCCTTTGGGGTCTTTGAGAAACGGTCCATTTTACCTGGTGAGAGCCTCTCGCAAAGGTACCTACTCTTCGAGATATTTCGGGTGACCTTTGGGCTTTTATTTCCTTGACGGGTTTTTTCTTTCTTTGGTGGACTTTTCATTCGGACAAAAAGTCCAAAGAAATCCTTTCAGGTAATTTGTCAGAATGAAATCTTCTTTCGCTTTGCCTCTGCTTTCTATCGGGATTTCTTCTTGGGTGAATTCCTTCGGACAAAAAGTTTGAAGGATTTTTGCCTTAGTCAATTTTTTGCGTTCTTTTCCTGAAAGAGAACTGTGCTCTCCGCAAGGACTGTTCAAGCTCAAAAATATCCTTCGAACTTTTGCAACGGTCCATCTGTTCCTCATCTGCCCTCTGCAAGGGCTATTTATCCTTGGTTCACTTTTTTGAAGGAATTCTCTTTGTCTGCTTTTACTCGTTGCTCTTCGCAAGGGCACTTTTTCCTTTGGCTTTGGGGCAGCCCCTTGAACCTGCTGATTAAACCAATCGATTGAACCAACTTTGGTTCAACGGTTTAATGGTTCAATTAGTTCAATCTCTTGTGTTTCATTCATTCACTTGACCGCTTGAACCAAACACTTTGAGCCAAACCGTGTTAACCCATAGGGCCGTTGAACTTGTTGAACCTTTGAACCCATTGAACCTTTGAACCAAAGTGGTTCAATGGTTCAACGATTCAATGGTTCAAGCCTTCTTCTCTTTGATAAGTGTTTTGAAGCCATTGAACTTTGAAGCGGTTGAACTTTGAACCTTGACAAATGTGCTTAACTCTTGTTGATGACGTTGAACCTTTGAACCCATTGAACTTGTTGAACCAAAATGGTTCAAGGTTCAACGGTTCAATGGTTCAAACACTACATAGAAATTTTGCCAACGAACTCTTTTGGTTGAACCAAGGCATTGAACCAATTTTGAAAATGACTAAGTGTTGAAAACTTGTTCTTTTGATTGAACTCACCTGTAGAAGACTTTGAACCTTGATTTCAAGCATGTTGAGTCCATAGAAACATATCAGCAGAGTCCATAGATTTAAGCCTGCAGAGTTCGTAGAAATGAGTCTGTAAAAATGAAGAATTTGAATGCTCAGAATAATTTTTGAGAAAGGGAGAGAGGATTTTCCTCTGTTAGACCAAAATAGTTCAAATGTTGTCCCAAAAATGAGTGATATTTTTGTGGGACAACTAGCTCTAGTTGGGGAACTTCTTTTAGTTAAAAACTTTGGAAAAGCTGAGGGGAGTAGAAACTAGAATCTCCAGTGCCTTGAAGTATGTCATTGGGATATGGAGTCATGTTACCCAAAAATAAAGGCGACAAAAATAAAAATAAAAACATAAAAATAGAACTAAAGACTATATAAATATACATATATATAAGTTGATCTTATCTGATATTTCACAGATTAAAGTGCTTCAAATGCTGCCTATTGTAAGGTAGAGAGAAGAGCGTGCCATCTTGATATTTCAATAGGAAGCTGTTTTCACCATTGAGCTGATGGATACTAAATGGGCCTCTCCAAAGAGAATCAAACTTTCCATGCATTCCCTTTGGTTCTTTTCTCTTGTTCCATAGCAGGACTTGATCTCTAATTTAAAAATCACAATTTTTTGCCTTCTAGTCAAAGAGCTTTTTCACCAAACTTTGATGGGCAGCAATTCGGTCCACCACCATAGTTCTCTACTCATTCAACTCAGTCAAGCACATGATCCTCTTATCAATGGAGCTTTCATATGTCTAATTTTTAATTGCCTTAGCCAATTTTAATGCTATAAATTTTAAGGTGATTGGTATCTCAGCATTGATACCATAAAGAAGTTGGAAAGGAGACATATCAATTACCCTTTTTAGTGTAATTATATCTACCTGTAAAGCATCAACCAATGCTTTATGCTATGTCCTTTGGTTGTCATCCACCAGCTTCTTGATGATAGTCATCAGGTTCTTGTTACTTGATTCATCGTGTCCATTCCCTTGTGAAAAGAAATCAGAAGAGTGAGAGAGGGTGATCTCATAGTAAAACAGAACTGAGTAATCTCCTAGGAAGTGAAACAAGTTGCATTGTCTGTGACAATCTTGGTTGGGACCCCAAACTTGGAAATGATATTCTCCTTGAAAAAATTGCACACTACTTCTGAAGTAGCATGCTTGGTTGGGATAGCTTCCACCCACTTGGTGAAGTAGTCAGTTGCTGTAAAGACATAATCATGTCCAGCACTTGAAGATGGGTTTACAGCTCCAATAAAATCAATTCCCCATTGTTGGAATGACTCTTCTATCACCACTGGCTTGAGAGGCAGGGTAACCAACTTGGGTCTTCCAATAAATTGCTGGCATAGTTCACGTTTCCTTACCCACTTATATGCATCTTGAAAAAGAGTTGGCTAATAATCCCTGGTTTGCAAAATTTTGTGGGCAGTCACAAGAGCAAAAAAAAATCCTCCACAGGCTAGATTGTGGAAAGATTTCAAAAGTTGGCTTTGCTACTCCTTATCCACACAGTGAAGGAACACTCCATCAAGACTCTTCTTGTACAGGCCGTTGTCTTAAATGACAAAATTAACAGCTTTCAACTTGATAGTCCTCCTTTTTTTGTAAGATAGGTGAGCAAGACACTCACCATAAGTAATAAAATGAGCAATACCTGAGTACCACTCATTAGTGGTGGAGACAAAGAGGACTGTCGATGTGTCTTCCACCTTTGCTTCTTCATGCACTATTTTTTTTGGTTAGTTATCAACAATTAATTGGCATAGGCTTTTTTTTTGTACCAGCTTTGTTGGCTTGATGACTAGATCAAACTCCTAGATCTTTGCAATCCAATTGCCTCTTTTCATCCCAAACTCTTACTGAGTTAGTATAGATTTGACCGTGGTATCAGGAACCAAGGTAGTAGTGTGAGAATTCAAGATGTAAGAGCAGAAATGCTTGATTGCCTTCACCACTACATAAACATGCTTTTCCATGTTCGAGTACTTTAGCGCATGAGCTTTGAGAGGACAACTCATGAAAGAAATGTGAGATTTCATACCTTCTTTATTCTGTTGAACCAAAATTGCTGAAAGCGTATGTTCAGAAGCATAACTGTATATGATGAACTCTTTATTATAGTCTGAACAAACCAAATTTGGAGCGTGGACAATGGCAGTCTTGATATTTTCAAATGCTGACTTGCCTTCTTTTGTCCAGCTGAAGGTGGCCTTTCCCTTCATCATGTTCACAATGTGTCGAGTCTTCTCAGCAAACTCAGGGATGAACCTTAATAAAAAATTCACTTTTTCGAAGAAAGAGTGAATAATAGTCTTACTTGTAGGCAAGGTAAGCTCTTAAATAAACTTGACTCTGTCTGAGTCAATCTTTATGCCTTCTTTGGACACAATGTGTCTGAATTTTTTTTCCTCTGTTACTCTAAAAATAGACTTCTTAGGGTTCAAAGAAATACCATTCTGGTGGTAGTGCTCTAGCACTTATTGCAAGTGGCGTATATGATTTGGGTGATGCTTAAAAAAGACGGTCAAATTATCAAGATAAATTATAATGAATTTACCCATCTTATCTTTAAAAGTAAGGTCCATTGCTCTCTGAAAGGTGATGCCAACATTTATCAAGCCAAAAGGCATCCTTCTATATGCAAACGTGCCCCAAGGAGTGGTGAAGGCAGTCTTGTGTTGGTCTGCTTTACTAACTTCAACTTGATTGTATCCTTTAAAGATGACTAATTCAGATTCATGAAATCTACATAGATGCAAATTTAACCATTCTTCTTCCTCACAGAGACTATGTTGGCAATCCATGTGGAATGATGGATTGAAAAAATTATCCTAGCATTCAACATTTTTTGTATCTCAGATAGAATAGTCCCTGATATCTTTAGATTATACTACCAGGATTTCTGCTTGTAAGGCACTGAATCATCTTTGAGAAGAATTTCATGGTGAATTTTCTCAAGCTTGAGCGACTTTAGATCATCATAAGAATACACCAAAACATCCATGTAATGGTGAAGCATGTCAGTAAATTTGAGTTTCTCCTCTGGAGTACAGCACTTTACAATGTTCACCATCTTGGAATTTTTTTTGGTACCTAAATTTATCTGATCAAACCCCTGGGGGAAGCTTGAAGTTATTTTTTGTTGTTTGATGAACCTATCATGCTTGTCAAATAATTTTTTAAGAGAAACCAGTCCTTTAGGAATCTTATTCCATTTTAGCTGCAAGAATTCTTCACCTGCATCTGAATTTATTTCAAGAGCTGATTCAAGTTTCTGGAGCTTACTGCCTTCGAAGTGAAGATGTTCGATGCTGTCTTTTTATTCCATAAAGGTGATGATTTAGTTGTCACTATTGAACACTTGCCAATGATTGGCATTATCGGGCACACTTGGTCTAAAGACCAATTTAATAGTGTACTTATTTTTTTTGAAGTCTAGATGAGAAACTAAGAGGGTTGCTAAAATAGCCAATGCATCAATTCGGTCATTGAATTCTCTGGGTATGGTAGAGATGTTGAAAGCATCAAAACTTTCAAGTTGGTCCCAGACTAGATTACGATAATAGCGCAATCTCTCATTTTTGGTTTGATATAGGTTCTTTACCTGACAAACCACTAGTTCAGTATCTCCTTTGGCATGAAGGAGTTTGATGCCTTTATTTTGAGTAGCCTTCAATCCAAGCAATAGATATTCGTACTCAATCGTGTTGCTAAACTGCAACTTGTATGAAAAAGAAAAAATATCTCCTTGAGGAGATGTCAACACAATCTTAGCCCCTGAGTCGGTAGAAGAATTGCTGTCATCGAATTTCAGAATCCAAACATCATCAAAAATTAATCTTTTCTTAGATTTTTCTTTGCTTGGAAAGGAGAATTCCTCTGTGTTTGCACTGTGCTCTCTCACATCTTCTACCATTTTTTCTGAATTAATTTTTAGACTACCATTTTTAGAAGTTTCATCAACAGAAACATGAGTATCCTCTGTGGTCAAGAAATAATTACCCATGTTTGAAGATTTAAATAAAATTTGAGCTTCAGGAGCTGATGTCTTAGTGATAACATATTTTGATTCCTTTTCAGGAAGCAACATCTGCATGATGCCTTTGATAGGGATCCTCACTTCAGATAGGTCCATGTTCAATTCTCCTCTAACGTCTTTACAAAAATTTTACCCTAGAAGAATGCCGTATGAGGCTGGGACATCAGCCACCCATATTGTAATCTTGATTCTTTTGTCTGTGAATATTGTAAATGCAAATTAGACGTCCTTGATTTGTTCCAGAAGAGGTACTTGTTTGTTCTCCATGGGGAAACATCTCCCAAAGGTTTTGGTCAGTGTAAGTCCAAGAGATTTTGCCACTTTGGCAGGCATGACATTATCTGAAGCTCTAAAATTAATGATGTAATTACTCAGTTTGTGACCATTTATCAACATGAAAACATAGAAATGATTTATTTTCCTAGGGGCAGCTAGAGGAGTAATGACAAGATTGTTTGAGATGGACATGTTCTTTGGGGGATCATGAGTTAATTTTTTAACATCTTGCCTTGTAGAGACAGCTTTATTCTTCACACACTAAACTAGCCTATCCAATTGCTCGGGGTTGGATTGCAAGAATTCAAATTTAGACATTTGAATTTTGGTCTTTTTTACATGGTCGATTATGTCAAATGACTGAAATAGACTAGGAATAGAGGAAGACAGTTCATCTTTCTAATTTTTGGGAGGGGGAGGACTGGTCTGTGAATTTAAAGTTGAAGATGGAGGAATGCTTGATGTACTTACCTTTTTATTACTCACTGGGTCCTTTGGTCGGAAAGGCAAAGAAGTTTCTCGTTTGGCAATTGAGATTATAGGTTGAAAACTTTCTTCTATTTTTCTTTTATCAGCTTGCTGGGCTGATTGGTTCTGAGACCGGGTGAATGCAACATATGATCCTTCATTTGCTTTACCTTCATTTTTGGGTTCATCCTGATAATTCAGAAAACTAATGTTGGAGTCACCATTTGACTCTTCTTGATCTTCTACAAGAAGATCAGTGTTATTTTCTTGGTTCAATTCAGGCTGAAAAGAGAAATTAGATTCTATTTCGAGATATCTAACTGCTGAATTGGTTGGGGGTGCTTCAATGACAAGTTTCTCTTGTGGGGGAGGAAGACAATTTGGCTGTCCTTGATTTTTGGCAACATTGCCTTGATATGACTGATTAGGAAATGTCCTTCTTGGTATTTCTCTGTATGAAAGAGCTAAAAATATGCCTTACACCATTTGCTTCTTGAGAGTTAGCAACTCATTTGCCAGCTTCTGCACCATTGGATCAGTGGTACTTGTAGATGGATATTTAGAAGATAATGAGGATTTACTTCTATTAGGATCTCTCTTTATTTTTCCTACCAAGATAAGGTCATCTTCCACTTTAGTGGCCAAATCCTGAGCTGTAGCAAGATCTATTTGGCCAGCACGTCTCAGCAAAAAATTCACTTCAGGCAGCTGTGAGTTGATGAAGAAACATTTGAAGTTTTCAGGTGTACGCTGAGCAATTGCAAGAATTTTGTTCCTCAGCTTGTCGAACTTGGATATGAAATCCCTCATTGGTTCATGAGGCTCCTTCTTCATTTGTGTGAGTTGAGCCAGCAGGGCATGCACATCTTCTGCAGGCTTGAATCTGGCTTCAAACTTGGCTTTGAAGGTGTTTCAGTCGGTCACAGTCTGGGCTTGCAAATGATAGAACTAGTTTGCAATAGCACATTGTAAAGTTTTCACAAACAGCCTGACTGCTACATCCTCATACTCCACACCTATTACGCCATAGGCTATGCTGAAGGCTGCAATATATTCATCAGAATGAACCTTCCCATCACCATAGAATTTGGAATTTTTTTTTCTTGAACTGCGTGGTAACTCATGTAGAGGTGGAGTTAAATTGAGTGGGCCAAAAGAGTTACTCCAAGGACCTTGAACTACCATTGTATAACTATGGAAAGATGGGATAACAAATCTCAGAGGGGTAAGTATTGACAAAGCTTTATTAATAGCAAAAATGGAGGCTTTGCTCGGTAATGGAGATGTGACTTTAGTAGGAGGAAAGCTCTTGGTTCGTTGGAGGTGAGATGGTGAAGAAAACAGATCAAAATTACTTTGTTGTACCAACTCGAATACAGGGTCAACAATACTTTTAGCCCTTTGGCTTCGCGTATACCATAGATTTTCTAGATTGTAAAATAAAAATGGGAAAAAATTGGTCCTGCTTCAGCTTGAAGCTTGAGGCTTCAAACTACGCGTTCTATCCCAGTTGGCATGGAGGTGAAGGGACATGGTAAGGCTATAATGATAATGGGTAAGACACAGAATAGAGTCGCCAGAGTCTATAATGGATAAAGGTAGGGACTGCTTCAGTCTAAAACTTGAGGTTTCAGACTGCACATTCATCCCCAGTGGAGTTGCCAAAAACTGTTGGGTGAATATTTTGTCAATCAACTAATTGATGAGTGAAATAGGTCTTTTCAACCACAATACAGAGAAATTGGTCAGCCAGATGTGCAAGTTTACTACATCAAGAGGGGATAAATCTCTCCTCTCATCAAGGAGAGGTTCCCTGTAAGTATGAAGGGGCTATATATATATATACTAATCTACTATAAATAAGATGAAAATAACACTCAGGGGTAGGATAACACCATCCATCTCTCTTTTTTCAGAGATGATGTTCACCAATCAAAGGATAAATCGTGATGAAATGACAGAAGACACTCCTCTTCTTTCAAAAGTGTTGTTCAACAGACAACATGAACCTTTCGGGTAGTGACAAGTAACTGTAACAGGGCGTAGTAACATAGTAGGATGAAATGTAGCACAAAGTCTCCACTTCAACTGCCAAAGAGTAAAATACGAAGGATAATGAGGGCACAAAGTCGTCCCAAGATATTTTACACAGAAATAGAAAGAAAACACACTAAAGACGATTGTGGGGGCACAAAGTGTCTCCACAGTTGGCTTCAGGACACCTTCATGATTACTTTCACTAATTCTGCTTATTTAATTAAATGGACAAAAAATGTATTAAGGAAAGAGACATAAAAACAATTATTTCAACAACCAAGCTATTTCAACCAAAGTCTAAAAAGTCACTTGTTTTCTTATTCAAATAATGAAATATGATCAATAATCTGAGCTCAAAGTCTCAGTAATGCCTTTCAATTTGAGTAGAGTTTTATTTCTGATAACAAAGAGGTCCCTTCAAACAATAAGAGAGAGTCCAATATATAATGCTCTCGGAAAGACTTGGGTGCTTTGTTTCACAAAAATGTGTTACGATGCATTCAATGCCTTTAATGTATTTTAAATTTTTTGCATGGGCTATGCTAGAATCGAGCATCAGTTTTAAATATGGGCCACTTGATGTGTTTCTTTATGTGTGCATAGCTGTTCGCTCTACTCAATGCAGAAAAATAGGCCACGCCATTGAATATTTGCACTCTCCAATGTCCACCTGGTAGACTGCTTTACCTTCTAGAAACATATCCCATGCAAGGATATTCTTGATCCTTCTTCATCGTACCCCATTTCCTAGATATATTTTGCCCTAATCTGTGTGATCTGAGCTCTCTAGCTATCTCTTTGGCCGGTCATTGAATTCGTTCACAGGGTCTGTGCTTAAGCCTGCAAAGATCAACAGCTATTTCATTGCTACAAATTTGACGTGTTCAGGTCTGTCATTGTTTGAAAGCCAACAGCTAATTGGTTGCCCTAAATTTGATGGCTGTGGGCTCGTCATCCTCATTAGCCATTCCTTCATGTCTTTCTTGCTTGCTCTGGCTGCTTTTTGCTGATCTCAACAAGTGACATGTGGCGTGTTCCACTTTGAAAAAGGTGAGGACACGTGGCAACATCCGCTTAACTTATAGAGGCTTTAGATGTCTTTTGAGAATCCCATGGAGGATGACATGTGGTGGCTTCCACCGAGCTCATAGAAACACTGTAGAAACATTTGGGACTCTTTTGGATTCACGCAGATGATGACACGTGGTGCATTCTGATTGAGTTTAGCCACTCACCCGAGACCCACCACAGTCCTTACTCAATAAAAGAAGCTGCAGATGTTGCCACTTGGTGGCTTTCACTGAGCTTTGTAGATGACACATGGCACGTTCTGCTATTTTAAGAGTTACTAGAAACTGTCCCTACAGACAACACGTGGCAGCTTCCACTGCACTTTGTAAGGGACACATGGTGGCTTCTACTACACTTTGTAAGGGACACGTGGCGGCTTCCGCTGCAACTTTATGAGGGACATGTGGTGGCTTCTGCAACAACTTTATGAGGGACACATGGCACGTTTTGCTGCAACTTGAGGTTTGATTTTTCCTGAAGGGAACTTTCCCTTTGGGGTCTTTTAGAAACGGTCCACTTTCCCTAGCGAGAGCCTCTCGCAAGGGTACCTACTCTTCGGGATCTTTCGAGCGGCCTTTGGGCTTTTATTTCCTCAGTGGGTTTTTTCTTTCTTTGACAGACTTTTCCTTCGGACAAAAAGTCTGAAGGAATTCTTTCGGACAATTTGTCAAAAAGAAATCTTCCTTCGCTTTGCCTTTTCTTTCTGTCAGGCTTTCTTCCCGGGTGAATTCCTTCGGACAAAAAGTCTGAAGGATTTTTGCCTTAGTCAAATTTTCACATTCTTTTCCTGAAAGAGAACTGTGCCCTCCGGAAGGACTGTTCAAGCTCAAAAATATCCTTTGGACTTTTGCAATGGTCCATTTGTTCCTCGCCTGCCCTCCGCAAGGGCTGTTTGTCCTTGGTTCACTTTTTTGAAGGAATTTTCTTTGTCTACTTTTGCTCGTTTCCCTCTGCAAGGGCACTTTTTTCCTTTGGTTTTGGGGCAGCCCCTTGAACCTGCCGATTGAACTGACCGATTGAACCAACTTTGGTTCAACGATTCAATGGTTCAATCGGTTCAATCTCTTGTGTTCCATTCATTCACTTGACCGCTTGAACCAAAATCTTTGAGCCAAATCATGTTGACCCATAAGGCCGTTGAACCTGTTGAACCTTTGAACCCGTTGAACCTTTGAACCAAAGTAGTTCAATGGTTCAACGGTTCAATGGTTCAAGCCTTCTTCTCTTTGATAAGTGTTTTGAAGCCGTTGAACCTTGAAGCAGTTGAACTTTGAACCTTTAAAAATGCGCTTAACTCTTGTTGATGACATTGAACCTTTGAACCCATTGAACCCGTTGAACCAAAATGGTTCAAACACTGCATAGAAGCTTTGCCGATGAACTCTTTTGGTTGAACCAAGGCATTGAACCAATCCTGAAAATGACTAAGTGTTGAAAACTTGTTCTTTTGATTGAACTTGCCTGTAGAAGCCTTTGAACCTTGATTTCAAGCATGTTGAGTCTGTAGAAACATATCTACAGAGTCCATAGATTTAAGCCTGCAGAGTCCTTAGAAATGAGTCCATAGATTTAAGTCTACAGAGTCCATAGATTTGGCGGAGTCCGTAGAAATGAAGAATTTGAATGCTTAGAACAATTTTTGAGAATGGGAGAGAGAATTTTGGTATGTTGGACCAAAATAGTTCAAATGTTGTCCAAAAAATGAGTGATATTTTTGGGGGACAACCGTGGTATATAGACTTGGTGAAGGGATCACCTCATTCTCCAAGCTCATATGAGGTCATTACATTTGATAGTTAGAATCTGCGTTCTAACTGTAGTCTAAAATCGTATAAGAGTATTGTTATAGTTACCAATTTAAGTTAGCCCCTACAAAATTTATGCAACATGTGCATGTGTAGAAAGGCACTTTTTACAATTATAACTTGAATTGCATGATAATACCTCCTTTTATAGGTTATGGGAACAACCTTTGGATATTTTAAGTTAGCCATTTTAAAGTGGAACTCAGACATAAGTACCGCTTTACCAATGTTTTAAAACCAATGACACTATTTTTAGCTACGACTAATCTATCTGAACTGTGCATTGCATGCTTGCCCATGCCTTTATAGAATATCCCTTTAGAAGGATTTACAGGGTCTTAACTCAAAAGAATTGACAATGCTCACTTAATTTACCTTTGAGATGCCATGTAACTATAGCCTTCTCTTATTCTGTTTCTAGATCTTCACTTTCATATTCATTAGCCATATTAGTTCTCAGACATTCATGTTCATATGTTAGCTTAACTGTGAGACCCAATGGCTGTCATTAAATATAGCTCAAGTGTCCAAAGATCTACATGCTCTGTTTATGTTTTTTTTTTCTACATTTCAAAATAACTGTTGCCTTTAGGACATGCGTCCTTACCTCATTGGGTCTAGATCTTGGAAAAGTCCATTATCTACTTACACCATTCGATCTTCTGCATGATGGAACACAAGCATGCCACTTGGAAGTTCCACGGGGCCTTTTTGCTCTTTGTATTCTTAGCTTGAATGCTTTTGTGCCAATTGGTAGCTCCTCGCTTGTTTCATGACCTTTGAAATTATCACATTGATCTCACATTGTCGATCGTCTGTACTTAAGTTAACGCGATGCATAGATCTTAGTGTTTTGACTTATTGACTCTTTCAAGCTTGAGACTTGTCACATCCTCGTTCTTTTGAAAAGTCTCTATCGATCTCACACCGTCAGATCAACATTGGCCATTGATCTGCCTGGGCTCACTAACCTTTGATTTCAAAATGGCTAATTTATGATCTTATATTTGACGTTTGTGCAACTGTCAATGACATCCTCGTGAAAGTCAATGATGTCCATATGATCGTTATAATTTAAACCCAAAATTTTTATCTCTAATCTTAATTTTTACGTTCACATGAATGTCAAAGACATCCACAAGACTATCAAATCAACTTAACACCTTGTGAGCTTGACACTTGTTATTTCTTGGTTCGCTTTGCTCTAGAAAAATAAATGAAAAGAGGACTTAGCATATATATAGCTTTAAACCAGGGTCTCAAAAAAGATCTTAGGACATAATTTAAATCCTAAGGTTTTATATGTATTAATAAATACAAATAAATCCTAAGTCTAAGCTAATGTTAGAAAGTTGCTCATGTGTGTGCCACTTGGCATCTATTCGGGGCTCTCTAAGTTCTTTGTATTGTGTTCCCTGCTTCTTATCAAGGGTCGTTTGATCTTTTTACCGTGATCCCACAATGGTGACATTTGTCACCCTCATCGAGCTCAGTAGGTTGTTTCACATTTCAACTCGATCCTACATCATTGGATCAAATGGGCCTAAGCAAATGCATGTCGTAGGATCTTGGCTTGGACCTTTTGACTTGCACTTCAATCATATGGGTATGCCACTTGGCAGTAGGGTATTATTTTAGGGCTTTTGTCCAGGAAAAATGTTTTGAAGACCCTAATTTTATTGGACAGAATGTGCAAAACACAAATTCTGAAGGAATTAGCCTTTAACAAAAAGCCCAAAGGGTAGGTTCAAAAGGGCCAACAGGCAATTCTATTAGTGAAAGTGTATTGACAAGATTGTTACGAGAAAAATGTATCAGGAAAATTGTCCAAAGACCAAATACTGTCAGGGAAAGTATCCAAAACAAATATGTCGAAGACCTAATTCTGTTGGATAAAGTGTCTGAAACAAATATACTAAAATAATAAGTCTGATAGGGCTCAGTAGCTTCAAATAAGATAATAGAAAAAATACACAACAAAGATAAATTGCATAAGGCTGATAAAGATAAGTTCAAATATATAAGCCCAATATAATAAGCCCGATAGAAAGAGTTAGTCTATGAACATAAAACCAATACGATTTTGCTAAAGTATGAAAGGTCAATAGTTAGTATTTTCCCAAAATTTTGTATAAAAACATCGAGAGAGGCTCAAAGTTAAGGCCATAATCTAAGAAAAGTGGGTCCTCATTTCTCTATGAAAAAAGGGCGTGTGTTGGGTACAAAAAATGATGACTTACAGGGGGAATACTCTTGAGTATTCAAGAAATCATAATTCCAATTAACATCCTTAAATCAATCATGAAGTGTGTCACATAACAATACTTAAATGAGAAACATGAAAGAGACTCCTAAGTTCATTCACACAACATACTTGTATTCTAATTTCTTTGATTTGTGTTTGTCAAGCGTGTAGTTTATTTAACTCTTGTTGTGATGATTTTTCAAAGGCTTTGATGAGGCTATAAGTTTTCTCACATTGTTTTACTGCCAACCAAGCGTCTATAGCCATGACAGAGATAACTTAAGCTCATTTTATTCTCTCTCTTTTATTTTCTCTTAATCATGATACCTGGTACATTGACCTTATTTCATCATGTGAGCCTTTTGATTTTTTGTAGATTTTTTTTTGTTCTTTTGCAATGATTGGTTCTTTTCTTTTTTTGTTGTCTTTTGTTCTTGAATGAAAAGAGAAGAGTTGGAACCCACACGAGTTGGTTTAATTATAAAATAAATCATTACCAAAATGTCTCTGTCAGCCACATCTATACCCAAAATTATCATTTCTAACATGTATTTAATGTGATAAGTGCATTTGATACCTTTATCCTGAAGACTCAAAAGTACATAAATACACCTAATCTGTAAATTAGTTTCAAAGTGTCAAGATTTTAATTTTTCCCTTTTATACAAGTCCTAAACTTAGTTGGTTTGGATTTTAACTTGGTTATAGTAAGAGTAAACATAATTCTGATTGTCAGAGAAAGCAATAAACAATTAATCTTAGCAAGCAATAAACCTAAACTAATAAAACAAGAATCTAATCTAAGAAAGCAAAATATTGAAAGCAGGAAAGATTAATCTAGAAAGCAGAAAATTAATCTATGAAAACATTAAATAATATTAAGAGAGTACTAAAATCTAGTCTAAAAAGCATGAAATCTAATCTAATTCTACCTCTAAATTTGTCTGCTTCATCAGTCTGGGTTCATTTAAATGGTACAACCATGAATTAGTGCTTCAAGAACTATCCATTGACTAGATATGTAAGCTCGTTGCCTTGGAGGTCCTTCAGACAAAATATATTGTTGCCCATGATATGTAAAATATGGTATGATCTAATCCATAGTGGGGTAAACTTGTCATACTGTCTTTTCTTCTCATGGGCTTTATCCCAAAGTAGCACTAGATCCAAAATCCTAAATGCTTTGACTTTTGCTCTCTTATCAAACCACCTCTTGATCACATCCTGATGTTTGTTGAATGTTCGTAAAACCTCATTCCTTGAATCTTCTATTTTTATTATGTCTAACAATCTTGACTCCATTTCATCACATGGCTCCATAGAATCCTGCATGAACTGATAAGTGGGTAACTTCAACATAATTGAGAATACAGGCTTGCGTCCATACACCAATAGATAGGGTGAAGCTTTAAGGTCTTGTTTATATATTGTTCAGTCTACCCAAAGAGCATATTTCAACAAGTTATGCCAAACCCTAGGTTTATCCCCTACTGATTTTTTAATTACATCTCTCAGATTTTGGTTCATTGATTTTACCAGTCCATTTCTCTGAGGGTAATGGTTAGAAGCTAACCTGATAATTATCTGGTTGTTGTGTGCTCACTTAGTAAATTCTATTGATATGAAAGTCGGTCTATTATCACAAACCAAAGAAATGGGTTTGCCAAATCTAGTTGTTATGTGTTCCTCCAAGAAGCAAATCACATTTTGTGCATTGCAGTTCTTTATGGCTATGGTTTCGGTTCATTTGGTGCAATAATCTATGATAATAAATGCAAATTTATGGCCTATTGAGGAATTTGGGTTGATAACACCAATGAAGTTTAAATCCCATTGGGCAAATGGCCTTCTTTCAACAACTAGTTGTAAAGGCATTGCTACATGTACCTCCCTTTTGTCTAAAGCTTGACATTCATGGCATATTTTGACATGAGTATGAGCATCCTTAAAGATGGTTGGCCAATAGTAACCCATTCTTAAGATCTTATAAGCTGTGGTATTTCCAGAAGGATGACCATTATCTATCTTCTGATGCAAGTTATCTAAAATTTATTTAGCTTCATTTGCAGATACACACTTAAAATAAATACCTTCATAATTTCTTCTATAGAGGACTCCCTTCTTGATCATGTAATAAGAAGCTTTGAGCCTCAAAGCTCTTCTCCTCTCTCTATTGAGTTTCGAAGAACAAGTTCCTATAAGTAAATATTGTATTATATCAGTATACCATTCTCATTTAGATACTTGAGCTTCACATACCTCTTCAATGATGATACGAGGATCTGGTTTAGTCATAAGCTGAACAATGCCTTGCCCTCGAATGGTCTTTGCAGGCTTGATCTCTATATTGAATTCTTGTAGTTTGGCCATCTATTTGCCTCGGTGTTCTCCTAATTCATTTTGTGATAAGGTGATTTTGACCATAGGATCAAATACGATGGTGATGGTTTTATTCGTCAAGATGTAATGCTGAAATTTATTTATTATCTTGATAAGGTGAAAACTCTGTTTATCAATGATAGAATACCTGAGTTTTACATCTTCTATATTTGTGCTCATGAATGTAATTGGATGCTCAATTTCCTCCTTTTGAATAATGACAACCACAATTGTATGCTCTAAAGTGAATGAGTACAGGTACAAATCTTTATTAAAATCTAGACTAATCAATATTGGAACCTATGATATTACGTCTTTAATGACCTGGAAGGACTTTTAGGCTTCAACCATCCACTCTATTTTGTCATCCTGCTTGAGCATGGTGTTCAGAGGTTTAACAATCTCTGCAAATCTTGAGATGAACTTCTTTATGAAGTTAATCTTTTTGAAGAATGACTTAAGCTCCTTCTTGTTGTTTAGTGGTTGAATTTTTTAAATTACCTGAATTCTATCCGGATCAATGGTGATCCCATCCTTGGTAATGATGAGCCCCAAGAGCTTGCCTTCAGTCATTCCAAATATGCTCTTGTTTGGGTTTAATGAAACACCAAACCTTCTGCATCTCTTAAATATGGACTATAGGTGATTTATGTGGTCTTTTCGATTATTTGAACATATCATAAGATCATCCATGTAGATGATTATGCATTTTCCTTTCAGTCCTTTGAAAGTGTGATCCATGGCATGTTGAAAGGTCACTCCTACGTTTATTAGGTCAAATGATATCCCTTTATATGCATAAGTTCCCCACTTTGTATTGAAAAATGTCTTCATTATGTCCTCAGATTACACCAGTACCTGATTATAGCCTGAAAATCCATTCAAGAAGGACATCATTTCAGAACCACTTACTATTTGTATCACCTCATCTAGAGAAGGCAGGGGATAATTTTCTTTTTTAGAAGCCTTATTTAGGTTCCTAAAATCCACTTGGCCACCCAATAGAATGTATTAAGGAAAAGATGGTTTTTGCGCTCAATAGTTTCTCCATTTCTCTTTGGATGAGAGGCTCCAGGATAATATTGACTGGTCTTTGCCTTTGTCTAAATGGTTTATGATCTATCTTCAATGGAATCGTATGAGTAATGACCTACGGGTCATATACTTTCAAGTCTTCGTATGTTCAGGCAATGATGTCCCTATACCAAGTGATTAGATCCTTCACTTGCTGTCTTTCTTCTATGGTGCAGCTGAGACCAATATTAACTTAGCGTGAGCTATGTTCATCTCCTAGATTTTCCCTTTTGAAGTCTAATTCATTGACCTTGGACTTGTTAAGTTACTAAGCTTGAGGGTTTATGTCGAATGGTCTTTCCAAACAGACCAATCCAACTGGAATTCAATTCTTTTTAAGCTTGAGAATGCCTTCTTTGTCTGATTCTTCTTGACAGAGGTGATTAATGTCCTTATCGTCGATAATTTGGGATTTAAATTCCATTGAATTAGTTTAAAACTAAATAATCTTTCAGTCATCATCAAAGATCTAGAAGTTTTATATGCTATCCAAAATGGAAGGACATGGTACCAATTCAATAGAGAACCTTTTTACCTTAGATTCTTGTAATGGCTCCATATTAGTAACAACAACTAGTAAATTGGAAGCTTGATTCTGCTTTCTGAGAAGTGCTATTATGTTGAAAGCTTCAAAGCTTTCAATCAGATCCCACACTCTATTCTTGTATCTTCTCAAATAAGATAGCTTGCATTGATATTTATTTTTAACTTGGTTAACTATAAGCTCTGAGTCACCAAATACTAGTACTTGCTTTACATTATTTTTAAGTACAAATTGTAATCCCAGAATTAAAGCTTCATACTCAACTCTATTGTTCCTGCATGGAAATTGCAATCTATATGCTGCTAAGAAATTTTTACTTTGTGGGTCAATCAAATCAATTCCCATGCCTGATCCTTGCTTGGATGTAGCGCCATCAAAGTGTAAAGTCCATAGCTATGTGGAACCTTTGGGTTCTAGCTTTTGTAATTGATTTTGAGTAGTAAAAGTATAAATAGCAAGGCTAGGAGACTCATACTTTAACTCTTTATTCTTGACATTGTATTATGTGATGAGGTACTTCATTCTCAACTCTCTATCAATTCTGATTTGATTTGCAACTCCTCTCTCCGACAACCATATATGAAATTTTTTTGCAGAGAGATATCATTGAGTGCTTTGGACTAGTCTTTGCTTAGTAGTAGATTTTAGGCTTCAGGTATATCCACCACCGAGATATCAATGGTCATCTAAACATGCGGTTTAGAGACTACATGAATATGCATGTCCCTCAATTCACCAACTATAGGGACTACTATCTTTTCGAATTATGAAACTATCTTCTTTGAAGGACTTGACATCAAACCAAGATTTTGACATATAGAAGTAGGCATGATAGTTGCAGAAGCTCCAAAATCAACTAAACAATTATGAATATTCATGCCGAATGCCCTGATAGTGAGCAAAAATGGTGGAACTTTTGGCTTGCTCTTGTAGATAACATTGGTGTTAGATGCTTTCGCTTTCTCCATAGGCATCTTCCCAATAATAGACTTATAAATCAACTTCTTTTATTCAATAATCTGAGCTAACTCATGAAAATTTATATTTGCTTTGATCTTCTTCATGTCTTTGACAATGTTATAACCTCCCTTTCTAGGTTCCTCCTTAGTTTGAGGTTGATCTCTTCCTCTTGGAGGAGGTGGATTGTTGTTAGCTTTAATATTAGGCGAGATTGTAGTAGTATTTGGAGGAGTTGAAATTATGACTGGTTGCTCATTACTTAGATTATATCTCCCTTTTTGGAATTGATGGAAAGCATGAAATTCATCTATGTTGTCCTCTGACTCATTAGCATCTTCACCTAGAAAGGGAAACTTGAGAGTTTCAAAGAACATGGTAGTGTTAGAAGAGCCAAGATCTGGATGATGCTCAAGCAAATTATGCATGTGATCTTTTTTAACCACCTCTCTTTTAAAGATTTTGAATGCTGCACAAAATTTAATGCAGTTAAGCTCACCATGCTCAGAAGTATTGTGAATTTTGCACCAATTAAGAAGAGCCGTTTCTACTATTTTGATTTTTGGGAGCTTGTTAGGCTGCTCCATCTTGTTTACAGACCTGTTGAATGGTCAATTTTATCTTTTAAATCCAACATTTTGATTACCAGTTGGACCATTGGAGTTTCATATCCTCCTTTGCATATTTAAGAAATTAATTCTCAACTTTTGAACCATCTTATGAATGGAATCCAGTTTTACCTTTGTAGATTTAGTGCCTTGTAGAACAATAACATAAGACATAATAGATTGGTGATTCTGTTGGTAGGTATTTCACTACATGTGATTGTTCAAGAATCCATAGTTTGGTTACGTTGTTTGTGTCATGAGAGGCAACGTATATAGGTGGTTCTAATTGAATGCCAAGATATTATGCCTTGCATGTGGAATCGGATTTAACGTGGGAAAGCTGTTGTGGATGTTGGACACAACATGGACTTGAGGATTGAGATGTCTATCGATATTAATGGCTTCTTCAAATGCCTGTGCCAAATTTTTAGCTATAGAAGCTCTCCTTAGAAACACCACAGTAATCAGATCTAATGCATTCTTTTACATTTCCAATGCTAACACTCCCTCTGGTTTGTACCATAGAATCAACTAGTTATACATATTTTGAAATTATGTGTTGAATGCCCAGATAGGCTCATTAGGTTCTCTCTTCATACTAGTGAAAAATTGGTATATTATGATGGGATGAGTAACTTATCCAAATTATGCAAGAAAAATAGCTTGACACTCATCCCAAAAGTGATGGAGTTATTTTTTAGATTTAAATACCAATCATAAGTAGTGTCCATTAATGTAAAAGGGAATAATCTGCATGCATCATCTTCATTGACAAGATTTTATTAATCTCAAAGCAACTTTAAAATATTTAATATGTTCTTTCATTGTCCTTGCTCCTGAAAGAGAAAAGGATGGTAGATACTTCTTAGGATTCCTAGGCAATTCATGCACATCCCCTAGGATGGCAATAACGGATCCAACTAACTAAGGTGGTTGAGCTATTTGATGATTAACAGGTAAAAGATTCCTTATTAGAGGAGTCCTTAGAGGTGGATTGTTATGAACTGGGGCTATTGGCATAGTTCTAGGTCTCCTAGGATATGCCAAGGGTGAGACTAACAAACCAACTTGTGAATTAGATCTCCTCACTCTCTTGGGTGACTTCAATGTAACTCTACATAAAGAATAACTACTATTATCGGAGGTGCCGACCCTCCTAGTGCTAGTGAAACTATTGATGCATGTTTTATGCACACCATAGTCAATGAGGTAGCCTTTAACATTTTAGGATCTCAATGGAGGTAAAATCTATTCTAGGGTATGAGTTATAGGGATGCAATCTTTGGTAACCTGTTGATGGAATAGTTGGTAGGGCATGTAGGTTGTTGACAATTTTTTTTGGATAGAGGTGTAGTCTCTAAGAGGTAGTGAATCTCTACGTGAGTTGGATGGATGGTTGGCTTCTAATCTAAAGTGGGTAGGTCTCAAAATAAACTCAAAAAAATGAGGGAAGGGTAAGACAAAAAAGAAGACTATGGTATTCAGGAACTACTTATTTGGTTGGTTTATGAGCAAACATGTGCTCTCAAAACCTATGCTTGTTACTAGCAGTAATTACACACACACAATAGGACAGAGTTAAGAAGATAATGATGTAGGAAATTCACTGGCCTCAGATAAATGTTGCTCTTTTTAGGGCAGATATTGCACACTCTTATTTAGGAGATTATGGCTCAGGCTAGTGAAGTATTTGAGACAACTTTGGCACACAAAAAAAACTACATCAAAGAAAACACTAGTACACATTCAAAATTATGAATCAATCAACTTGACTATCTCAACCAATATATTTTACCAATTTCTCAACAACTATTGCACATCTAAAAATCAGTACATCAATCAAAACAATCAAGAATCTATTCACAACTATTGCATACTAAAGATTATTGAAACATACAACCAAAAAAAATAACAACTAATTACAAATAAATTAAAAAGAAAATACACAAATACATTCTTTGATGATCAAAATTGATGCTACTCCTGTATTCAAAATTCTTTGACAAAAATCTAAGTTGGATTTCAATTATTTATATAGACTTAGGGAAGGGGTCACCTCATCCTCCAAGCTCATGCAAGGTCATTATATATGATAGTTAGAACCTGAATTCTAATTGTGGTCTGAAACCATATAAAATTCTTGTTACAATTATAAATTAAGTTAGCCTCTACAAAAGTTATGCAACATGTGCATATGTATAAAGACACTTTATACAATTATAGCTTGAATTGCATGATAATACCTCCTTTTATAGGTTGTGGGAACAACCTATTGATATTTTAAGTTAGCCATTTTCAAGTGGAACTCAGACATAAGTACCACTTTAACAATGTTTTAGAACCAATGACACTATTATTAGCTACGACCAATCTATCTAAATTGTGAATTGCATGCTCACTCATGCCTTTATAGAATATCCCTTTAGAAGAATTTACAAGGTCTTAACTCAAAATAATTGATAGTGCTCACTTAATTTGCCTTTGAGATGCTATGTAACTACAACCTTCTCTTGTTTTATGACTGGATCTTCACTTTCATATTCACTAACCATATTAGTTCGCAGACATGCATGTTCATATGTTAGCTTAACTGTGAGACCCAATGTTTGTTGTTAAATATAACTCAAGTGTCCAAAGATCTACATTCTCTATTTATGTTGTTCCATTTGCTAACTTTTGAAATATGATTGTTGCCTTTAGGACACACATCCTTACCTCATTAGGTCTTGATCTTGGAAAAGCCCACTATTGACTCGTACCATTTGGTCTTCTACATGATGGAATGTGAGCGTGCCACTTGACAACTCCGTGGGCCCTCTATTCTCTTTATAGTCTTAGCTCAAATGTTTTTGTGCCACTAGGGATTTCCCTACTTGTTCCAGGACCTTTGAATTTTCTACGTTGATCTCGTACTGTTGATTATCTATGCTCAAGTTAACATGGTGCATAGATCTTAGTGCTTTGACTCATTGACTCCTATAAGCTTGACACTTGTCACATCCTCATTACTTTGAAAAGTCTCTATTGATCTCACACTGTTGGATCAACTGTATGGAGCAACACTGGCCATCGATTTGCCTGGGCCCACTAACCTTTGATTTTAAAATGGCTAATTTATGAGCTTAAATTTGACATTCATGCGATCGTCAATGACATCCTCATGACTGTCAATGACATCCTTGAAAATGTCAATGATGTCCACGTGACCGTCAGAATTTAAACTTGAACCTTTTATCTTTAAGCTTAATTTTGATGTTCATGCGAACATCAAATACATCCATGCGACCGTCAAATCGACTTAACTCTCTACGAGCTTGACACTTTTTATTTCCTGCTTCACTTTGATCTGCAATCATAAATGAAAAGAGGACTTAGCATATATATAACTTTAAACTAGGGTCTCAAAAAAGATATTAGGACATAATTTAAATTCCAAGGTTCTATACAAATTAATAAATATGAATAAAGCCTAAGTCTAAGCTAATGTTAGAAAGGTGCTCATGTGTGTGCCACTTGGCAGTTGTTTGGGACTCTCTGAGCTCTTTGTACTGGGCTCCCTATTTCTTCAAGTGGTTTGTTTGATCACTGTATTGGGCTTCCATGATGGTGACATTTATCACCCTCATGGAGCTCAATAGGTTCTTTGACATTTCAACTCAATCCTACATCATTGGTTCAAATGGGCCCGAGCAAGCACATGCTGTTGGATCTTAGCTTGGACCTTTTGACTTGCACTTTGATCATGCAGGTATGCCACTTAGCAGTAGGGTATTATTTCAGGACTTTTGTCTAGGAGAAATGTTTTGAAGACCCTAATTTTGTCAGATAGAATGTCTGAAACACAAAGTTCAAAGAAATTAGCATTTGCCAAAAATCCTAAAGGGTTAGTGCATTAGGTCTGAAGGGTAGGTTCAAAAGGGCCAAAGGACAATTCTATTGGTGAAAGTGTATTGGAAAGATTGTTGTAGGGTAAATGGATCTGAAAAATTGTCTAAAGACCAAATACCATCGGGCAAAGTGTCTGAAACAAATATGCTGAAGACCTAATTTCGTTGGACAAAATGTCCAAAACAAATATGCTGAAACAATAAGTCTGAAACAATAAGTCCAATAGAGCTCAGTAGCTTCAAATAAGATAATGGCCAAAATACTTGACAAAGATAAATTGCATAAGTCTGATAATGATAAGCTAGAAAACATAAGCCCAATAGAATAAGCCCGATAGAAAGAGTTAATTTATGAACACAATACCAATGCCATTTTGCTAAATTATGAAAGGTCAATAATCAGTATTTTTCCAAAATTTTGCATAAACACATAGAAGAGGGGCTCAAAGTTAAGGCCATAATCTAAAAAAAGTGGGTCCCCCTTTTATTATGAAAAAAAGGGGGTGTGTTGGGTACAACAGATGGTATAGTTGAGAAAAAAAATTTCCTTAAGGAACATATAACAAGCTGAAGTATAAGAAGATTGGTTCGTACATAATTGTGAATAAAATCAATAACAATGCTTATGGTTTACCGCATAATTCTAATATTTAGCTAGTATTTAATGTTTTAGATTTATATGCATTTCATGGAGAAGATGATGAAGGGGAAGAATGTGAATAAATGGATTGGAAATAATAGGTACCAAGGAAAAAAAAACATAAGGTTGGGATAAGAAGATAGTGAATACAAGATAAGGCAACTATAAAAATGTATTCGATACAGTGGGAAGAACTACAACATGAAGACAACACTCAAATTTCAAAATGAGATTTGAAAATGATTGACAAGAATAAATGGCAAGAGTAAAATCAAGGTAACTCACAAGATCTGAGTTGTTTTCCCTAGATAGTCAACAACCTCCCTCATTCTTACCGTTTTGGTAGATTTATAGCCACACAAAGGCATCCCCATTAATAATTGATAATTTTTTTGTAACATAACTGAAGTGGTTTATAGTTAACCCATGAAATCCATGCAGATTAAGAAGACCATGCAAGGATACCAAATCAACACCTGAGACCTCAAGGTGATGATTGTAAATCAAGCACACATAAAAGTATACAAATATTTTGTCACAATGTTGCCATTATTAGCCACACCTCCTAATGATTACAAATGAAAACCCAAACATAATTTTGCTTCCTTTGACCTTAACCATAAGCTAATTGAGGTTCTAATTTTGAGTGTAGTTTGAAGCCTAGTATTTAAATGCATATATATATCCTCTTCTATATCATACATACATTTTGTTTATTTCCCTAGAGTTTTGCCATGTCTCCAAAAAAAAGTTTGAATGTCAAATGGGTGAGGTTCTAAAAATTTAATGTTTAGGTGTTAGGTTTCAAAGGTTAAAATATGGGTTGAAACCATAAATACAATTCTTAACCAAGCCATGCTTGAAAGGGCTTTTTATTGTTTCACACAAAACATGATCAATATGTGTCACAACCCTAAAAAGGGTGTTATTGTTATAGTCCCAATATCCATAGTCTATATTCCATCACCCTTCATTCAACACCTATATCATATTCTAAACCCTTGAAGGTGCATTCAAATTTAAAAAAAAACTATAAACTTATATTCTATAAATCATGTCCAACATTGACTTGCTATCAAAATTGAATGTCAATATTCCTACCTTATCCTAGAAGACATTAATGTAATTATGTTATTTGATACCACTCCAAAGATTATCTAACTTGGGCATGATAGTGATTTAAGTTTATATTTTAGGGTTAACTTGC
Source organism: Torreya grandis (assembly GCA_037957365.1). Classification (NCBI taxonomy): domain Eukaryota; kingdom Viridiplantae; phylum Streptophyta; class Pinopsida; order Cupressales; family Taxaceae; genus Torreya; species Torreya grandis. The sequence continues at coordinate 876,931 of JARHVA010000709.1, read as the reverse complement.
CAACTAAGAATATAATATAAGATAGTTTAGAATGCTTTGCATTAGCAAAACCAATTTGAGAATTGGTTAAGCCTACTAAACATTTATTTCTGCAAAGTGAACATGCCCTTGTGGCTTTACTATGAAAGATTACTATGCAGGGTAGTTTTCAATTGTGAATTTATGCAAAGAAACCCAAAAATCAAAAACCAAATGGTATTAAAAGGTCAATTCAATAAGTGTAACAATGCGATAGCATTCAATTATTTTCATGGTTAACCTATTTACTCTAAATTGACAGAATAGACCATAAACACCTAGGTGGTCCAAACATGTATTAAATCAAGGTCATGACAATGCATCTAATTAAAAATCTACATGACTATGAAAATTTTAACCCTCACAATATGTGAACATATTGGGATTTATGGGAGTATCAATGATCCTGAGTCGATACCCATATCCAAGCCATGATCCTTTTCCGTATGCACTTGTACACATTCAACTAAGTACATTGATAGTACTATTGTAGCGCAAAATTGCACCCTTGTGAGAGGGTTCTTCAAGATATCTCACTCCTGACTACAAAATGGGATTGACCCCAAGATGTGGGTATTTTGTGATGGGGTTGAACATCTAGAGAAAGCTAGTTCCTCTTGGTAGATCACCTAAACTACTAGTTTTGACTTGAAAAAGGGTAAAAGGGATGCAAGGGACAATTGAAAGCATAAAAAGGGTGATACCCCAAACTGAAAGACACTACAAACTGATTGAAACTAACACTAAGGAAGTTCAAAGATAACCCTCACTCACACAATCTCTCAAATTGGTCATTTTGCATCAATATTCTGAAACTAGGCTCACTAAATAAGAGATGAAGCATAAAGGAGTATCAAAAGTCACACTATACCATCATTAATGATCAAAAGAGCACACGTTCAGATCTGAAAATACACTTTAAACCACCTACAAAAAGGTAAGAAAGAGAGGACAATCACTATGGAAGAAAGACCCTTCACAAGGCAATCATGCACAAACTAACTAAAACACAAAGTGTAGGCAAAGAGAGGTAAAAATGGATGATGTTATTGCTTTGAAAGTTGTTTCTTACATTAATAGGTAGGCCTACACCATATCAAAATGAAGAGCATATCTTTAAAATGTAGAAGAAAAGGAATAAATAGGAGAAAAGGGAAGGGAGAGGAGAAGAAAGCTCTCAGAAATCAATAAATGCCATTTAAGCATCCTCCATGGAGCTCAAACTAAGAAGAGGAAGAGGTAGATGAGTCTCAACCACCTTAAAAACATTAAATCACTGATCTTCATTTAGAAAATTAACCCTCTAAAGTCAAAAAGGTCTTCAAGCTCTCTCATTGGCCTAAAAATGAACTACATAACAAAATCTGCTTTAAGCAAGATGACATCATGATCCAATAACTTGAGAAAGTTTCTAAACATCTATAAGTTTCATTAAATGCTCCAACTTGCTCCTCAACTCCCCATAACTCTTCCACTTGACTTCTATACCCCAACTCCACTTGGTTTCTAGAAGCTACTTGGAAACATGGTTAGTCACCTTAGCATTTGATGCTTGGACTAACCTTAAGAGTTAAATTTTTGATGTTTTATTCTTTGTTCCCAACTCATATTTTCTTCTCCAACCTACAAAAGTCACCATGGAACCTGCAAATCCCTTGGATTCCATTAATGGAGGTCTTCAAGCTCAAGCCATCTTTAACTAGCAGTGATAGAACCTACTTTCAAGGCCATTTGTAATCATGAGATTCACTTTTGGATATGTATAAGGTTTTAGGTATCCATATAATTCCTATAAGGAGGAAAATGAAGTTTTATGCCACCTTCAAGACTTATAACAATGATGGAAATCTCCATTAAACCTGCAACCATTCATAAATCATTAGAAAACTTGGGTTTTTAGCGTTTTAACTCAAAAAATCACCCTAAAAACCCATAAGAAGGGATCCCAGTGCCATATAATGGTGATTCAGGTCCCATTAGGCTTCTTCCATGCATTAATATAATTCCATCATTTGAATACCTGCAAAAATGGGCATTTTAATGCCATTTTTGGCCTCCTAAGCACCCACACGCGAAAATTTCTTCTAAAAAATAGGTCAAACATGAGCTTGAGAGAGTACCCTCTATTTTCCAAGTGGTTTCCAAGTCATTCCAGGTTATTTAATGGGCTTATGATCTCAAAAATGCAAAATTGGTCAAAAAGGCTCTTTTGACAGCTCATACATGATTACCTTCTGAATAATTATTCATAAGGTATGGGCCTCTAAACCAAAACTTATTTATATGTATATTTAGTCCATAGACCTCTTAATTTTTTTTGAGAATCTTGGGTTCCCATGCGGAAGGTGTGCAAAAATACATACATAAATAGGTTTGCTTGTGGGGTTCTTCATGCATTCTAGACTTGTTCATAGTCTTAGCGATAGTTCATAAACATCAACTCTTCAACCAATCTCAATCATTCATGGATATCAATTACATAGCGGTCCTTAAATAATGTTAAGATAATTTGGTCCAAGTCCTTACGTGGTGAAAGATATGAGCATTCAAATAGGAAGGTCAAAATGAGTGTTTAAAATACATTAGTTTCAATTAGCTCTTGAGAGTGAAATTAACCCTTCCTCTATGTTCAACTACTTGAAACATTTTATTTATGACCTGAAACAACCTCTCACATCCTCTCAAGAAGTCATCTTACAATGGAAGGTCTGAAGGTGCCTTAATGTGATATAGGTCATCTAGGCCTAAAATTGGCTTTTACGTCTAATCTGAGTGTTGGAGGTATGAGTGACCTATAGGTGATTTTAGAGATAAAACTCATCATATGAAATATTTATTACCTAATCCAACCTTCTAAAACTATTCAAGATATTCAAAACTCCATGGTGAGTTAGGTTCTTCACCCTAGGGTTTCTTGCAATCATAACTTGTAAAACCCTGATGGTTGGGTTTGGTGATCTATCTTGTTAATCCTAAGATTTATCCATCATGATGACACCTTATCAGACCTTGAAACATATTTCATTTATTCAAAACCTTTTCATGAAGTTCAAAATCTTTGTCATACCTTAACTCAAAAAACCTTCTGAGCTCCAATGGTGACTGTCAATAGACAAGCACATGACTGTGACTAAACAACAGATGATTCCACTATTGATGTGACCTCACTGAGACCATGGTTATTTATAACCACTCATGAACATCAATTTTATGAATTTTAAAAGTTGGATCTTGCCTATAAAAACTTGTAGACGATTTTTTCTCAAAATTAGCTAGTGGGCTGCTTGTGTGAATGATTGTTTATGACTGCAGGAGGTTTGTAACAAAATAGTGGATGCTTCCACTGATAATGTGCTCTTAAGGATGGAATGAATAGTTTTATCTACTCACCATGATCATATTTATCAAAAATGAGAACCTAAGTGCACTTGTAGATGCTCTTAAATCACAAATTTCTCCAAGATTGGCTTAGGCTGCCTGTGTTTCCAAAAGGTCTATAACTGAGTTGTTTTGTATCACATTGTGTTTGGGTTTGAGAGTGAAAATAAAGCTTTGATAAGCCCTGTAGAATCCTCCAAACATCATTCCTATCCTTCCAAGTTTCTTCACATCCTCTACAAGTTATCAAAGTGTTATACATTGCCATCTCTTCTCAAAGTGTTATACCTTGCAAGCATTGATTGTAGGTGAATATTTCCATAATGAGGGCCTTATTAGATGATATAAGTGTTATTTAGAGTTAATTATACATTATCCAATTTCACTTAGGATATATATATCAACTCTAAACACTAAATAAGTCCTCTTCCTTCTAGCTCATCACACTTTTAGCTTAAACCTTTAAGGACGTAGTTGTAGGTGGAAATCTCTAGTTAAGCATTGTTATGAACCCCTTAAGAATTATGACAACCTTGTGAGTGTTTATCTTAGCTTCATATTATTTTCATCATCATGTTGATGTGGAGTAACCATTTGTTTTTATCTTAGAACCCTGTATAGTCAAACTCCTATAACCTCTATATATAATTGTAGGTGGTCATGAGCTTAGAGGACCATGTAGACAATCAAAGGGTTCTTAGTGTGATATTTTCATTTATTTCCATTTTAAACTCCATATCTCACTTATAACCATCATACATCCATGTGGAAACACTTTTGTCTTGAAAACCCTGATCTATTTCCCACGTTCTAAGACTGACTGGGTTTGCTTGAGAGTAAACTAGACTTTCTTGCTTAGGACTCACTATATGAAGTCAGTCTTCACTTGTTTAGCTTCAAGATATCCTTTCTTGTTTAGGAAACTTTCCTATATAATATTATTGTCATGTTTTCATATTTGGAATCCTCTTGCAATGACTGAAACCCTTTACTTCATTAACACCACTATGAAAGCCAACATTCTCAAGAGGTGGTTGTAGGTGTTAGTTTTGATTCTTGGCTATGTGAGAGGTTGATTTACTCTATATAGGTGTCTTAAAAATTTATAAAGCACTACTATATTGAGAGGGTTATCATAAACTCTACTCCATCCACCAATTGCCTTGAGCTATGATTCTAATCACTTCCCTCTAAGTGAGCTAGCCAAGGATGGCTGTAGGTGTGCATTTGAGCTCTTAGGACTATTTATTGATTGTATGGTATCCTCTCAAGAGGTTTTAAACCATTTTATTATTTTAATAAAACTATCCATTTAATCCTATTAAGGCTTTACAACCTCTAAAAACATCTTGCAAGGATCAAATACTCAATTTTCACTTCTACGCCTGAGTATACCTAACTAGGTCTACTAGGATTTTATCCATTTTCCTTGTTGTTTCTTTGTGAATTGGCCATTGTGACATCTAAATTAACCTAAATTTAGGTATCTGAGCCTCTAAAAAAACTTTAGATAGTCACTAAGTTTTTCACTCCAAGGTGTGAGTAGTCCTGTAAGTTTTTAACATGTTAGTTAAGTAGACCTGTAAAATTACCTTTTCTCTCTCCTCAAGTATAGTATGGGAATGAAACCAATTGAAAAAATTAAAGGACACAAAAATAGAGTTTCTTGTAAAATTTCAAGTCATTTAATTGAGTAGAACTCAAAAAATGTATCTTTTAGGGTTGCCCCAACTTGCCTTGCCAAATTTCAGAGCATTTGTAGGTCTCATTTTTTCCATTTTGAGTTTTATGAGGTCCCAAAATATCATTAATTTTAAATTAAGACTATTCCAATCATTTTTTTTTAATTATCAATCAATAAAAACATCTGGAATCACAAATTGAGCCTGCTATACACTCAAAAATTGTGAACTGTGAGACATAGGGAGCAAGAAATAGGTGAACATTGAAATTTATAAGGTCTCAAGACCTAATTATTTTTTGGTTTAACCTGGAAATAACTATATAATTGATACATGCATTATATTTGGTCATTTAATCCTTCAAGTGCCTCAAAAATGTTTTTTCTGACTGTCTGCATGTGCATGCCAAAATCTTGAATTTTTCAAATTTACACTTCACTTCATTTTTCCTTGAAATTTTGAATGTGATCAATATCACCATGTGTGATAATAATAAAATTCACCCTAAAATTCTTTAAAAACCCTCACAAGAGGTTCAAACCATCTATCATACCTTATAGCCCTCTAAGAAGCTTACTTTGCTCAGTGTTTACTGTCAACAGGCAATCATAAGATTGTGACAAAATAATGGATGATAAAACTATTAGTGTGACCCAAAAAATATTATGTAAACTTATAACCACTCATGATCACCACCTTTACCAAGTTTTATTGCTGGATTATGCCTATAGAGGCCTTAAAACTCATTTTTCTCAAAACTAGCTAGTGGGCTTCCTATGTTTTCAATTTACATGATTTTTGAACTATACCAGCTGAGTTTTGACCTTTTCATTCTTGTAATTATGAAATAATAGTGTCAAAATGCCTTTATGATGTTTTAGTGACCTTCATGCAATATTATTTATCATTCCTTGGTCAAACTCAGTCTTATGCACCCTATTAAACACCATTTCTCCTCAAAAACCTCAATGTAACTGTCTTTACTCAAGACAATGCTAACAATGCTATAGATGATGATTGGGGAAATGAAAGTGTTTGATATCCATTAGAGCATCATTTTTCACCTTGAGATATCACAAGTGGTTGGAAACTTCCTCTCATCTCTTCTTTTATCATATTTACTCTTCAAGCATGTTCTCAGGCTTCTTGCAATCCTAATTCCATACATAGGCTTGTGTACTATACTTTCCTGAGTTGGTAGTAGAGGAAATGATCTTGGTGAAGTTTTGAAGACATTAACTAACCAATTTTAAGTATATATTACCTCACATGTTTCTTTCTTGAATGAATATGTCTTGAATTGCACCTTTAGGGTATATGGATATATGAGATGGAATTGAGACTAATATGGCTATAGATGGACATTTCAAAGATTGAATTTGGAGTAAATATTGATTGAGGAAATATTCTCTATACTCTGACCTTATTCACATCTTAATTGTCATTATGAATCCTCCATTGCATCATTGAACTCTTCCATAGACTATTGCTCTCATCCTCTTTGCAACATGGAGAAAGGCTTGTGTTGGCAAGGCTATAGGTGATCATTCATGAGGTGAATGGCTATGTTACTTCCAATTTAAAACTCTTGGATTGATATAAGTCTCCATCATTCCTATTGAAGATTTGTCAATGATGTCATGGAGGTGTCCTAGTGAGTGGATGAAGTGCTTTGATAGCTTAAGTGACAATGACAAAGTATGCAATGTGCTTGTTCTAGTATGTTTGAAGTATGTTTGGTTGATATTCTAATTTGACATGGTTAGAGATGTTTAGGAATGAGTATAGTGATTTTATAATATGCAAGAGGTCCTATCAGTGGTCAAGGATGATTGGAGAACTTATGTGCATGAGTGGATTTCATATGGTAGTCCATAGTTTTCATCTAGACAATTTGAGTTTAGTGGTAGAAAATTTGAGTTAGCAGATTGATGAAATCATCATTGAAAAATGTTAATGAGTCAGGGGGAGTTGATCATATGGTTGTGATCACATTATTACTCATTTACGATGTGCTAAATATCAGGTCATGCACCTAAGCACAGTGAAAGATATATGGGTGCAAAGTTAGGCTCTTAGGCATTTTGACAGTGTTTTCCCATACTTAGCCAAATTTTCAAAAGGCAAGAAAGAGCAGAGTAATAATTGATGAAGTTATATCTCACATGTGTGGAAGTTTCAAGAGAAAGTGATGATGTGGGTTTTTTTAGTTTTGTGCCTAGTTGATTTTCACTAAATTTTAGGTCATGCGCTGAAGCGCATCAAAGGATATGCATGTGCAAAGTTGGCATTTCAAGGAAGTTCTAAGCATACTTAGCTCTATAACAAAAAAAATTGATAAGGTATTTTAATGTTGATATATCTCACACATGTGAGGGTTCTAGGTGTAGATTGTTATATGGTTGGATTCTCCTATGTGAGGAGATCATATGGTCCAATTTTTAGAATATGTGCTTGAGCGAAGCAAAAGATATGGAGATGCAAAGTTGACCTTCCAAGAAAATAAGCAAGGTTCCCATAGTCATTTTTTCACAAGTTAAAGTTTGAGAAAGATCGATGGAGTGCATTGCTCCAAGATGTCAGGAAGCAAAAAATGAGGATAAATACATGATGTTTAACATTGAGTAGAGATAAAGATCAAGCTTCTTTAAAAGATCAATGGTGAGTGGGAGATCATAAAAATAAAGATCAATGGTGCATACTAAAGTCAAGAGGTCAAAGTGATAACTATTTAGCATTGTTATAAACTTAGCTACGTATAGAAGATCGACATAACACATTGAGTCAAAGTTTCAATATTACACAAGATGAGGTCAAAATGACTGAGGTTTAATGCTTGAACGTTGGTGCCTATGAGTTAAAATTCAGAGAAGATCGATGGTGAGAGATTGATCTAAAGCTGAGAGGACACGAGATGCAAGCATAGTTTTCGACGTTTAACTGTGACCATTTGCATTTGAATATTTAAAATTAAAAGGAAAGACTTTCAATCCAAGCATAATTTAATAGTGCAATAAAAATAAAATATGTAGAAGACTCCAAGGCACATCTAGAAATATGGATTTGAAGATATGAAAGTATGTACAATCATAGTTATGAGGGTTTAAAGTTGACTATATGTTTATGCATGGACTTTAAGTGACCTAAGAAGATTGTTCAAGATTGTTTTGATATTGTTTCAATATCTCTTGATGAATTGGATATTAAGGAGTGATGTAGACACCATAAGTATGCTCTATGTGCATTATGAAGGTTTGACCTTTTGTTTGCAGTATGAAAAATGGTTTAAAAGCTGATTATGTGTTCACTCATAATGATTATGTGCATAGAATATTGTTTAAGCATATTGTCCTTAAGTAGAAGGGTACTGTGATGGATGTGAACACTTAAAGAGGATGTATAGATCATGTGGCATGGGTTCATGAATTGAAAAAGTGTTCATATGTTCTTAGTTTGCTCAGATAAGTGTCAAAGAGTTGAATGGGCTTCCATAGGACATAAAAGTTGTTAGGAGACCTACAAAAATCAATATGCTCTGATACCAACTGTTAGGAGACCTACAACAATAAATATGCTCTGATACCAACTATTAGGAGACCCCTTATCCAACGGAAGCACAATTGATTACTTTCTTATAAGCAATTAAACACAAAATTATACCAGAATGATAAAGTAACTAGAAACTTGAGACATCAAAGAATTTGAGAGACAATACACACTCTTGTATTAAATATTACTATAAGAAAATACAATAAGGAAGATGCCACTTCTTCCTCCACCTCAAAGGCTTGCCACACCTCAAGACCTTCTTCCCTCTCTCTCTTGCTCAACACAAAACCAACTCTACAACCTGAGTTGTTATCCCTCCTTGAATGCTTCAGCTGATCTCCTTGACCTTACACCTGTAGATCTCCTTGACCTTGCTTGCTTCAATGCTTTTACTTGCCTTCTTGATCATTACAATACATGCCTCATGGGTCTTTAAATAGAATCCCATGGTTACAAAAATAGAAATCTAACTACAATAATTAGACACACAGCTCGTGACTATAATTAGTCATTTGACATGCAAACACTCGCTTCACTTAACTGACTGTTCGTCAACAGCAGTTCTGGAAATACACAGACGACCGACATCGGTCCCTGCTTGCCTGGTGCTGCCGACATCGGCCGACTAGTTGCCGTCGCCAGTTGCTTTCTGCGCTGTATCTGACCGACGTCGGTCATGCTACCGACGCCGGTGCTTCTGGTTTTTCAGCATTCTCTTCTTGTGTCTGCAAACAATTGAAGCTTTTAGCTCCACACCCTAAAAAAAGTGACTTAAGTCTTTTTGGAAGTGGATTGTGCTTAAGTGTGACCCATGAGAGAGGCCTTAAGTGTGAAGACATGTGTTGTGGCCAACATAAAATATTGTGATCTTGTTAATTCATGTTTTCTCTATAATCATTGGAACCAAAGATGATGGTTTCTAGACAAGTAAGTGAGAGACTTATATGTGAGATTTTAGAGGAGGCTTGTGTGAGTATTATGTGTTAAAGTGAAGAAGGAAAGATAGGGAGTGTGCTTGTTGGTTGAGTTAAAGAGAAAAATAATTTGTTGACTATGTGTATGACTTGTAATTCATGTTCCTAATTTCATAATAGTGCTCTTGCAATTTAATGATATATGAAGAGGTCTAAGTGTGCATATGGGGAAAATTTGAGTGAAGGAGAGAGATTATGTCATGCCTATGTGAGAGGTCTATTTGAGATACAAAGAGAGTTTGTATAGGGATTAGAAAACAAAGATCCATCATCAGGTGTTGAAGACATCATTTCTAAGGTGGAGGTGTCCAAAGGAGGGTCTAAAGGACTTGGTCTTCCTTAGGGGCAGTTGCTCCTTATAAAATAGGTGTTTCACTAAATACCTTTGGTCAGGAGGATATGATTAAGGTTTTCTGGTCTAAAAGAGTTGATCAGTCTCTTGTTTGTAATTTTTATAGGATAATAGTTCATTTGTGTTGTAGGCATGAGAGTGGGTTTTATTTTCCATGAGGGTTTTCCACAGGAACTATGTGTTATGTGTTTGATCTTATGTATGCATTGAATGAATGAGCTCTCTTGTTAATGTTTCTTGATTAAGTTGATATATGTTAATTGATTAGTAGTTTAAAAGACTGCAATTGAAATTGAAAATATTTAGACTATCACTTATGGTCTTTCAGAGACTAAATACACTAAGGTCATCAATTGTAAATATGCTAAAGAGATATGGGATAAAATATAGGTCATTTATGGAGGAGATTCAAAATTCAAGATTGTTAAGTTGTAAACTCACAAAAGGCAATTTGAAAGTCTCAAGATGAACGAAGAAGATACTGTGGCATCTTTTTTACATAGAGTCGATGAGATTGTGAACATCATCAGAGGTCTTGGAGAGAACCTTGAAGAGGCTACTTTTGTTCAAAAGGTATTAAGGTCTCTATCCATCAAGTTTAATCCTAAAGTATCTGGTATAGAAAAGAGTCATGACCTTACTTAGTTGAAGATGGATCAATTACATGACACTCTTACTGCCTATGAGATGAGAAAAAATGATGATATACCACCAAAGAGAGAAATAACTATCAAGACTAAAATAAAGATCAATAAGAAGTTCTAAGGTAAGATACTCAAGGAGGATGACATTCCTGATATAGATGAGGATGAACTAATTGCTTTGATTTCAAATAATTTGAGAATAGGTTCAGGCAAGTATAAAGGTAAACTACCTCTCAAATGCTTCAATTGTGGTGAGATAAGACATTTTTATAATAAATGCCCTCATAAGTATAAGAAGGATGATGATGAAGAGCATGATCAAGGTCATGATGATGGCAAGATAACATTCAAGACTGATAAAATAAAAAAGGGATTCAAAAGGTTTGATAACAAGTACTTCAAGGACAAGAATAGTCTCTACAGCAAAGAAGATTATAGTTCATTTGATGAGAGTGAAGATAGTGACTCAGAGTATGATCATGAAGATGATGGACCTGCTGAAGATAGAGCCTTATTCATGGCTGAGAAAGGTAGTTGATCACATCAAAATGAGTGTACTTGGAGTGGTTCAGATGATGATAAAGATGAGGTGGACTATGAGACTGCATTGACAAATGCTCATGAAGAACTGAAGATTGAGAAGAAGATCATTAAGAATATGAAATCTAAACTCAAGGACTTTGAGGAATAATTCAATGTGTTTGAGGCAAGAATAGATGAAAACACCAAGGACCATGAAGATATGTTCAAAAATCTTAGTTGTTAATTGAAAATCCTGTCTACAAGTCTAAAAGCTAAAGAAAATGAATGTGCAAGGTATGTAATTGAAAATGAGTCATTGAAATCTAAGTTAAAGAAGGTATCTAGTAAGGTAATGCCATTTGTGAGATTTGAAAAGAGCTCAAGTGTTCTAGACAACATTTTGAATGATCAAAAGCATGCAAGTGATAAGGCTGGTCTTGGATACAAAGAAGAACCAAAGACTACAACTCAAGACAAGATGAAGACTAATGTGAACAAGGACAATCTATCTTTGAATTCAAATCATCAGACAGAAAATGAAGGTGCTAGAAGAATAAAGACAAATCAGATCAGACAACCAAATGACATGACATATGAAAATTTCAATGGTTACTGCTATACTTGTAATCAGTTTGGGCATAAAGCTAGAGATTGTAAGAGACCTATTAGAAATGATTTTGCATGAAACTATGATGGGGGTCATCAATCAAAAGGTGTGAGCAAGGTTGAGTGCTTCAACTATCATGATATATGACACTTTGTAAAACATTGTCCCTTCAAGGTAAGACAAGTTGAGTTTCCATCAATGAGTATGGTTTGCTACAGTTGTGAATAGAGAGGTCACATTGTTAGATTCTACAAGAAAAGGCCTACAAGACATAATAGGTTTTATCAGGCTCCTAGAGTGCAAGATAGAAGACAAGTGAACTCATGGATACCAAAAGTGGCAAGTAGAAATTATGATGAGTCTACAAGTCCAAGTAATCTATTTGCTATGTGGAAAATTCTATAGATGTTGAAGAGTGTCAAGAGATCTCATTGACTGCTGATGTTGAGAATGAAGAGACCAAGCTCAAGGAGAAGACCAAGGTACTGGTTGAGACTAGTTCTGAGGTAAGTATGGATCTAAGTGAACATCTTATTATTGCTGAGCAAGCTTCATATAAAGAACATCAATTATTAGTGCCTAGTGATGAGGTTCAGGACTGCATGGTTGATTCTTCAAATAAAAAGGTATGTCAAGATTACATAGTTGCTCCATGTGTTATCAATTCTATCTTTGAAGAAAAGGAGAGTGATATAGAAGAACCAGTTGTCATAGTTTAGACTAAGAAGAAGAATAAGAGCAAGAAGTCTTATAGCTATAAGAGGATTCTAGTGGTTACTGAAGAGATGTGGGCCACTCCTAGTTTCACTTTATTTTAGAGCATTATAGTGCAAAAGATGTCTCTGTCTATGCTTGTTAAGAGACTCCTTTTGGTGGAGAAGCAAGTATTGCTATGGTGTTCTTGAGATGGTCCTAGAAGACTAGATTTGAGTGTTCTCAGTTGGAACAAGTATGTCTAGGTGGAAAATATGCCGAGGTGATGTCATGATGTTGATAACTATATATGGAGTAGTTTACAGGGTTTAATTTAAGGTTCTCAGATGGTAAAGAAGGATTTGTGTTTTGTCAAGATGATAGTTTTGCATAGAAAGGTCTATTGACCTTATTATAACATGTCCCAGATGGTTTTGTGATCTAAAGGTATGTTGAAGTCAATTTGAAGATTTTTGTTAGCTCTCGGGTTTCCCAGTTTGTGATCAAGAGTTTGTAGGACATAAAATGGGTTATAATAAGTCAAGGTTCCTAATGGTGTGGAATCTCAAATCTTGGTCCAGAAGTGTGTAATGGTTGTCTGTAGGTGTATAAGAAGTTTCAGAAATGGACGTTGACTAGAAGGTGCTATTTTGACCTTATTTGTTTTGAGATTCTAAGGTTTTGGGCTCTACTAGAAAAGTGGTCTACCTTATGAGTTGAGGTCTGAGGCTTCGTAATATGTTAATTGGGCCAAATGGGTTGTCAAGTCAAGCTTCACAAAGATTTGAAGGTTTGTGGTTCTCAAGTTATTTATGTTTTTGTCAAGTTGGAGGTCTAATTAGGTAGTTGGTTTATGAAGTATATTATAGAGGATGAGATAGTTGTTGTAAATTGGTGTGATTGAGGGAGAATATAAAAATTATCTAGATACGAAGTTTCAGGGCCTGAAGATGTATCTACTAAAAGGTGTGAGCTCTGCAAGTTCTAGGTAGGGCTATAAGAAGTCTAGACAAGGCCTAGTATGAAGAAGAGTGCTTTTTGCTCAGGTACTCCAAAAGAGCAAGGTATGTTTGTTTCGTGGAGAGTTCTTAGGTTGATTGATAGCATTTTTCCTATTTAGTATGTGCCATGATGTTCTATTGGTGGTTTTTGAGGAGGTTTGAGTGAGAAGGCTAGCAAGCCTATATAGTAGTTCTTAATGGTGTGTGTGGAGATCTGAAGATGCTCAAGTGATGCAATTGCTCAGAGTTCTTAGGGGGAGTCACTCTGAGATGTTTCTTTATGTATTCCATTATATTTATGTGGTTTTGTGTGTTCTTTCTTCATTGATTACAGTGTTTGGTTGAAGATATTGTTGGCATGGAGCAATAGGAAGTTTTCAAGGCAAGCAAAAAGAAACTCAAGGTAAGGGGGAGTTTTTATCATCTTTCTAATATGGTCCTTTCCTATTGATGGTGTTTTTAAGTCCTCATAATTAGTTGGTGCCCACTTTGTCGTTGTGTCAAAGGGGAAGAAATTTTCTGTTGTAGGAGTGCTTGAAGAGAGAGAAGGTGAGTTGTATATTGATCTATATGGTGTTTTTTGACATCAATGACAAAGGGGGAGATTGTTTGAGAGTTTTCAATGATGTCATGGTGATGTCATGGAGGTATCTTGGTGAATGGAGGAAGTGCTTTGATAGCCTAAGTGACAATGACAAAGTGTGCAATGTGCTTGTTCTAGTATGCTTGAAATATGCTTGGTTGATCTTATGATTTGAAATGGTTAGAGATGTTTGGGGATGAGTATGGTGATTTGAGCATATAAAAGAGGTCCTATTAGTGGACAACAATGATTAGAGAGCTTATGTGCATGAGTGGATTTCATCTGGTAGTCTATGGTTTTCATCTAGATAGTTTGGGTTTAGTGGCAAGAAAATTTGAGTAGATACTTTGATGTCATCATCATTACCACATGTGGATGAGTTAGGGGGAGTTGTTCATATGGTTGTGATCACATTAGTCCCTAGTTTCTATGCACCAAATTTCAAGTCATGCATTTAAGCATAGTTAAAGATATGTGGGTGCAAAGTTAGGCTCCCAGGCATTTTGACAATGTTTTTCCATACTTCGCCAAATTTGCATGAGGAAAGAAAGAACTAAGTAAGCATATCGATGAAGTTATATATTGTACATGTGGATGTTTCAAGAGAAGGTGATCATATGGGTTTGTTCAGTTTTGTGCCTAGTTGATTTGCACTAAATTTTAAGTCATGCATTGAAGCGTGTCAAAAGATATGCATGTATAAGGTTGTCCTTTTAGGCAAGTTCTAAGCATAGTTGGCTTTGTGATAGAAGATTTTGAGAAGACATTTTAATGGTGACATATCTCACATGTGTGATAGTTCTAGGAGCATATTGTTATATGATTGGATTCTCCTATATGAGGAAATCATATGGTCTAATTTTTAGAACATGCGCTTGAGTGAAACAAAAGATATGGAGATGTAAAGTTGACCTTCTAGGCAGATAATCAAGGTTCTCATAGTCATTTTTGCACAAGTTTGAGAAAGATCGATTAATCACATTGCTCCAAGATGTCAGGGAGTAGCGAGATGAGGACAAGTTCATGATGTTTAACACTGAGGAGATAAAGATGGAGCATCTTTCAAGGATCAACAATGAGCAAGAGATCAAACAGATAAAGATCAATGGTGCATATTAAAGTCAAAAGGTCAAATTCATAACTGTTTAGCACTGTTATAAACTAAGCTACGTATAAAAGATTGATAGAGTGCATTGAGTCAAAGTTTCAAGATTACACGAGTTGAGGTCAAAGTGACTAAGGTTTAACATTTGAGCATTGGCACCTATGTGCTAAAGTTCATAGAAGATTGATGATTTGAGTTTAATCTAAAGCTGAGAGGACACGAGATGTGAGCATAGTGTTTGAAGTTCAACTATGACCGTTTGTATTTGAATATTTGAAATTACGAAAGAAAGATCAATGTCTAATTTTTGGGCCATAACTTTCGATCCAAAAAAAATTTGATAGTGCAGTAAAAAACAAATATGTAGAGGACTCCAAGATGAATATGAAAATATGGATTTAAAGATCTGAAAGTGTGTATAGTCATAGTTATGAAGGTTCAAATTTGACTGTGTTTGTGCATGGATTGTAACCAAGAATATTGTTAGAGCTTATTTTGATATTATTTCGATAGCTCTTGATGAATTGGCTATTAGGGAGTGTTCTAGACTCCATAAGTATGATATGTGTGCATTATGAAGGTTTGATCTTTTGTATGCAGTATGAATAATTGTTTAAAGGGTGTCTATGTGTTTGCTCATAATGACTATGTGCATAGAATATTGTTTAAGCATTTTGTGCTAAAGCAGAAGGGTACCGTGATGGATATGGACACTTAAGGAGGACATATAGATCATGTGACATGGTTTCATGAGTTGAAAAAGTGTTACCGTGTTCTTAGTTTGCTCAGAGAAGTGTCAAAGAGCTAAATGGGTGTCCATTAGACCTAAAAGTGACTTAGGCCTATTTGAATGTCGATTGTGCTTAAGTCTGACCCATGAGAGATGACTTAAGTGTGAAGGAATGTGTTGTAGCCAACAAGAAATATTGTGATCTTGTTAATTCATGATTTCTCTATAAATAATGGATCCAAAGATGATGGTTTATAGACAAGTAAGTGAGAGACTTGTATGCGAGATTTTAGAGGAGGCTTGTGTGAGTATTATGTGTTGAAGCAAAAAAGGAAAGATAGGGAGTGTGCCTATTGGTTGAGTTAATGAGAAGAAAAGTTTGTTGACTATGTGTATGACTTGTAGGTCATGTTCCTAATGTTAGAATAGTGCTCTTGCAATTTAAGGATATGCAAAGAGGTCTGAGTTTGCATATGAGGATAGTTTGAGCGAATGAGAGAGATCGTGGAATGCCTATGTGAGAGGCCTGTTTGAGATAAAGAGAGAGTTTGTGTAGTGATTAGAAAATAGAGATCCATCATCAGGTGTTGAAAACATCATTTCTAAGGTAGAGGTGTTCTAAGGAGGGTCTAAAAGACTTGGTCTTCCTTAGGGGCAGTTGTTCTTTGTGAAATATACATTTTACTAAATACCTTTGGTCAGGAGGATATGATCAAGGTTTGCTGGTCTAAAGGAGTTGATCAGTCTTTTGTTTGTAATTTCTTATAGGATAGTAGTTCATTTGTGTTGCAAGGTTGAGAGTGGGTTTTATTTCCCATGAGGATTTTCCACATGAACTATGTGTTATGTGTTTGATCTTGTGTATGTATTGAATGTATGAGCTCTCTTGTTAATGTTTCTTGATCAAGTTGATATATGTTGATTGGTTAATAGTTTAAAGGAGTGCAATAAAAATTGAAAATATCTGCGCTCACTGATTCACCCTCCCTCTCGGTGAGTGTACCTCTAACAATTCCAAGTGACTCTTCAAACCTAGGTAGAAACCTTATTAAACCTAAAAACATGACAACATCTTCTTCACATGAAATACATTGACTATAGTATTGTCATACTTCAAGAGCTATCTAACATTGCTGTCAGTGAAGATTCTCATGAAAACATGACCTATTTTGAGTTTGATCAATACAAGGGTCTGCTTTTGAGCCAGATTGATGTCTACCACCTTGTAATACTGTCTCATCTAACTCATCACTCTACCTTCAAGACATAGAAATTACTTCATCATATTCTTGACTGTGAGTGAGAATTTGGTCATTGTATGGATTAAGACGTGTTGAGAGTTGGATTTCAATGGTGCATGATGGGTTAAGGACCCTGTTATTTCTTAAATAATCTCCATTACTTAAAAGAACATGAGTTTGGTCACAAGATTGATTAAATGGAGGAGATACAAGGAAACACCAATTACCTTAATTTCCACAAAGTTACCTTACTTTTTGCTAATAAGGAAAACCTTCAAGTTATTCATCTCTTCTCACTTGTGCTTCTCATGACTAGATTGACTTATTGCTCATTGATTTTCTTGCTTTGATTGATATAGCCTCACTTAAGACACTTCTAACCCTATGAGGTGAAACTCCATGGTTATTCAAAACTTCTTTTACACTCCATGACAAATCCAAGACTACTGTAAGTGGTGATTTGCCCACTAAACTCATTTTCACTTGATCTATCTATCACCTCTATGAGCTGTTGAGCTTCTATGAGCAATTTTCATATGATATTCATGATATGACATAAATAATTTGGGTGTCCTTTAGCATGAATTGAGATTCCTAAGGAACATCAAAATAGCATTTAGACCTCTGTCACTTTGAAATGAAGATTAGCTTGCTAAAACATCTCAAAGGAGGCTGTGTTTAACTTGGAGGCTCAGGGAGCCCTTCCTGAATGAATGAGGTGTGTGAAGGCTTAAACATTGAATTGATAACTTTAGCAATTATTCATAAATATGGGGAGGTGAACCTGACAACCAATACCACAAAGTGGAAGGCCACTAGGGTCCCTATCACTACCCAAGAGCTTTTTCCCCAAATTTCTTTATCTTAACCACAACGAGTGAAAACCTTAGGCCCTCATAGAGCTGCTGAAGACAACACCAAAGTTATTTTCCCTCATACACACCATTGATCTCAGGATGTATGATTAATCTCTCACGATTGGATCTTCTAGACCAATGACCTCAGAGTTCAATGTGATTAAACTTGATGGTCTCTGTCCCATCACAGTCTGCTAGAGTAACTTTGAAGCTTTATAACTTGAGTTAGAAATCACTTCAAAACTCCAAAATTTCAAGGTAGATTTTTGGTGCTATAAATAATATTTTCATGCAAACCTTTGACCATTATTGACTTTATTCATACCTAAATTAAATGCAAAAACATACTGGTTCATTCATATATGTATGACGTGCAGTGATGGTTTGGCTAAGTATATAAACTTAGTGAACTTCTGTCTGAAAGGCTAAACTTGCACCTACATATCTTTAGCTACGCTCAACCGCATGATCTAAAACTTGGACCATAGCAACTTGGGAATAATGTGATCACACCCATATGATCAACTCCCCTTGACTCATCCATACATGGCAATGGTGATGTTAATAAACTACCTACTCAAATTTATCTGTCACAGAACCAACTATGCCAATATGAACATAATGAAGAAGTAGATGAATACCAAGCACTTATACAATCTATCCAATCATCCTTGACCTCTGATAGGACCCCTCACACATGTTCAATACTTCAAACCCATCCATAATCATGATAAAACTAAAGATCAACCAAGCCTACTTCAAGCATACTAAGACAAACACACTACACACTTTATCATTGACACTTAGACTATCAAGGCACTTAATCCACTCACCTGGACACATCCATGATGTCACTAACAACTCTCCAATAGTAAATAACATTTTACACCAATTTAGGGGAGTACTAAAGATCATAATAGTATCTTACAAGATAGGTCTTGAAAACTAGGCCTGATGAAGTACCCATATACAATAAGCTCATTGTAGATAATAATTAAAGTGTACTTAGGGACAACATCCTAGCCTATTGGAGTACAAGGGTGATTAATTGATGTAATTTTAAGTTGAAGGTGTTGGATATGAGGATCACTTTGAACAATAGGTGTTGGTTCTGTGAGAAATGCTTCAAGAGGAAAAAACAAACCTCAAGAGTCAGTTTATCAATAGTGTCAAAGATGGAACCTAAATGTATGGGTAGATCCATCAGTCAAATACACATGGATGAGTAGATCCATCACTCAGATACGCATGAATGGGTGGATCCATCACTAGATAATATCAATAGGCAATATATTTGTTTGAAAGTATAAATAATAATACATGTTGAAATATACAACCATAATAATGGTGAATTAAGCATAACAATAATATCATATACCAATGAAAGAGCTATTTAATCTACTATCAATAGTAGCAGGTAAGCAAAGTCTAAATGAGGCTAATAAATGATACCAAATCATATTGTGATACCAATAGAATACCATAAATTATTATAATATTAGTTAGTTATATTTTATGAACAAGTCAACACACATTCCCAATAATTTATGAGTCCATAACAATAATGTTAAATACTTCCAAATCAAATTATAACATGATCACATGCTGGACATTAAAGGGTCTTCAAAGGGGGATATGACAAAAAACTACCTAAGGGTCTTTGTCATGAAGTATTTATTCCCTATTATTGATCACATGAACATAGGTAGTGAATTTACCATGCAACCATGACATTCGACAATAAATTTGTGGCAAAATTGTACAATTTTTGAGTATTGATTAGCCCATGTATCAAAAAAATTAGTAATCATGGTTTTGGCATCCTTCAACCCGTAGAATGCACTAGGATTACATTTCTATTTCTAGGGTTGTGCTTGATTCTTATTCGACCTCTTTGCTTCTAACTCATGATTGTCATGAACTAGCATTTGGTTCATTGACCTTATCCTTACATCCTTGGAAACAAGTTCATCTTTCAATGTTTGTATTTTTATAAGAACATCTTGATGTTTGGTATTATGTTTCTTATTCTCCTTCTACAAATCATGAATGAGGGCATCAAGTGTGCTACTGATGTGATTTTTGAAACTGGATGTTTCCTAATTATTTATGTCAATATAAGTTCCAAGTTAAAATAGGTCATGCTTCAATGTTGCTTGATGGTGAAATTATTCATTGGAGTAATGAATTATATCCCCACATTGGGATTGAAAATGTTAAAAAATTCAAGGTTGTAAATGATCATTGAGAGGTTTAGTTAGAATAATGTCATCACGTCCCCACTAGGTCTATCAATGGTCTTTTTTACAATGAATATCTTCCAATTGTTTGTCCACTTAGTCTAGAATGTCCATGTACTCATCATCCTTTATTCAGGCGTAGGTGGAAATTCTATGATAAAAGTATGGGGAGTAGGCATTGGTGAATGTCATTCCCCAATAAACTCCCCAACCTTATTTGATTTTTCAAAGTATTAGGTTGGTTAGCTGATAGTCAAAGTTAATTTCTAGACTACCTTTTGGGTGCATTTACTATTTATTTTTTCCCTTTATAATGAATCAAATATTGAGATTAAAGTTTTTTTGTAAAAACCTATCATGGAAATGGCATCTTTACTTGATAAAATTGGACAATTGGTTGTCCTATTATAGAAGATGAAACTAATCACTCACCAAGTGTGACATCTGTGGTTATATATTGGTATTGATTTGTTGTATAACTAAAGTAATTACTCCACATATATCATTATTTCATGGCCACTTTCATGATCTCACATCTCCTGATTATCAATGGCATCAATTAGTGTTGTTACATTATTTTGAACCTTACCCTCCTCCTTAGGTGTTTAATTTTCTATTTCACAATCACATATGTCCAAAGAGTTTTCATTATGTTTCCTAAACTCTTCCCACTTGGTATTCTCTTCCTTTTCATTTGGTTTAACCCCCAACTATGTAATATTTAAATCTTTAGTATTAAAAACAACTTCCTCATATGAAATGCAATTTTTTATAACAAAGTCAAAGGAAATATTGCAAGTTGGGAGAGTGTTCATAAGCCCTCTATGCTATCAGACTAAAGTACACCATTTGGAGAAGTGGTTTCAGGGCTTCTCCTTTCAGTTGATACAATGAAAACACCCCTCAGGTTATGGGTGACCTTATATGAGGGGTGAATCCCCAGAGAGTCTTGGTTCCCCTAGTGATTCACCTAAACTAAAACTATTATATTGCTAATATGAGGAAAAGGGAGATAAGGAAAATAAACTAAACATAAATTAAAAGGAGGTGATGCACCTAAATTTAATTCTCCCTCACTTGCTTGGATTTTGCACAATGAATCTTGCAAAAGACCTGTTATGCTTACACAACTCCCAAATTAAGTACTCTTGAATGAGTATTTCATAGGAAGGCTAGCGGCTAAAGGATAAACTAGGAGGAATGACAATTTTTCACAATTGATTATTTTCCAAAAGCTAATTGTATACAACCTATGACCTACAAAATTAAGCCTATATCACATAGAGGTGATAAATATGGACAATAATCAAGGAGTAACCATTTTCAATCTCAAGATCATATCAGTAACTTCATAATTCAAATAGAACACAAGTGTAGAAGAAGGTAAAATAATTTTTTTATTGATTCAAAGGTTATTACAAGTTCTTGAATGGGCAGAGTCTTGTCATACCTAGTAAAGGGATGCAAAGAGAGGCATTCTTAGCCCAATTCATAACAAAATATACAAGAGAGGAAGAATAAATCACTACTCATCTACATAACTACATTTATTACAACGTGTTTTTCCTAATCAAGAGAGAAAGAAAACTAAAATATTAGGCCATTTTACATTATCCAACACCTTCATACCTGCCACAATGATGATCCTTTAAAAAGAATGAAGTAGTAGTGGAGAAGAGGGCTCTTCTTTGCTTAATTTGTCTCTTGGAGTGCTTGATGGAGGATAGGGGTGATCTAGCTCCTACATTTGTTGTTCCATCATCTTTGAAACTCTTGTCTTTAGCTTTAACTCACCTCATTTATACCTCCTTGTGCATGTAAAAAAGGGTTACTGCATGTTTGACTTTGAGGTTGACCTGCCACCTTAATGGCATGCAAGGATCATACTTGACCTGAAAATGAAACTCCCATGCCCATCATGCTCCTAATGATGATTTACTAGTTGAAGGAGGCCTATTCCTTGCCTGAGAATTTGCCTTCATGCTCGAAGATGTTTGAACTCATCCAGGACCTTTGTGACTCATTCTACAACTATTATCTTACCTTCTTTGGCCTGTAAGGTAATCATCATGTCCTAATGTTTATCATTTGTTTTAAATCCATTTTTCACATCTCTATTCATGGATATGCTAACTAGATGAATTTTACCTTGAATATTACTTGTAGGTGCATTGAAGAGGTTGAAAAGCTTATGTTTCACCATCTCTATCATAAAAGCTCTTGGAATGATATATCCTTGAGATTCATGGTGTTGTGTCAAACTTATTTAGGTCTTCTTATACCTTGAATGGTATACCTGCAACCTGCTAATGCATCTTGATTCTGTTTCATCTCCATGCAGACTTTGAAACTCTCAAATAACATGGCTTGTCATGGGGGAAACCTCCTTCATTATCATTCAAAACTATGCATGATCTTGAGGAGCTTGAGAACATTATTTAGTCTTATAAGTCATTATAGACTTGCAACTCCATTGAACAGGCCTTGAGGCTTGGATATAACTTTGTCAAGAGGTCTTGAGAAACCTACCATTAACATTGCTTGAGAAGTCTTCTTAAACCTTAAAATTTGCTCTCTCACTATCTAAACATGGTTTTCACACTTGTTGGATATGTCTTAATGTTATCACAACCTTCAACCTTCCCTTCTTTATCTTATCTCATTGTTTCAACCAGACTTTGACTCTTTCCTCAATAGAATTCCTTCAAATGAATATTAACTAGATTCTTAACCTTAAGAAAAAGGTCTGTAGAAAACTTAGTCTTAATTATCTCCTTTTTGAGTGGGTTTCAAGGCATAAAACCATTTGGAACACCTTGAGGACATCCTTCAGCATCTTTACACAAAATTTCAAGGCTTTTGGATCAATTTTCTAAGACTTATGACAATTTTATACCCTTAAACCTTAGTTAAGGGTTTAGTCATTATAAGGTGGGCAACGATCCTTCAAAATTAGATAATTTGAGTTTTAAACACTATTCTTTGACTCTCTCAATTGGAATAAGACCTAGACACCCTCTTCTTCCTCTGCTAAGGCACTCTTATGCTTGATCAACTCCCCAATGAACCAAAATACAACTTTTCCTACTGACTGTAATAGGTAGACTATGTTTGTAGAATATGAGAGTAAAGGTTTAAGATGCATTTAGGTTTTATGAATTGTATACGATTATTTTGATTGGGAAAATCTCTTCCCCACTACCTTGTAACTTGGCAATCAATTCTCACATCATAGATTTTCCAACAAATGGCAAAAGGTTTGGGGAGACCCTTGTTCCTTGCTTTGTGAGAGCTTTGCTTCTCTAGACATTTCTCCCTCTACACTGTAATCATCAATAAACTTATGCACATACCTCATAGACCTATAGAACCTCTCGATGACCTATGTAAATATATGAAGAAGTTTGAAATCCTTGTTACTATCTTGTAGGTGCTTAAACCCTCTGATTCATGCTTGAAATCTCTCCAAAACCTTGTAACATGATCATAATCTCATGAAAAATATATTTTTATTATTGCAGGATTGTTTGATTGTATAAGGAACCCCAAACTTCTTGTGTTATGCCTTCATATCTTAAAAAACCTATTAAAAGTCTATTTCAAGGTTTAACTCTTGTTTGAAAGGTAAGATCCTTAATCTTGCCTGTGCATACCAGAGAGGGGGTTTGAGTTATCTATAGGTTGTGAGAGCCTTGTGTATACCTTTGAACTCTTTCTTAGACTAGTAGACAAACATGTAGATGATTTAGGAATGATAAAAAACCTATGGAGGTCTATTTACCATTTTCTCTCAGATCCACATGCTTTGAACACCCTCAACTAGTACAAACATAATTAGAAGATGCCTTGTAACCCTCTCCACCTTCTAATCTCTTTCTCTGCCATGCAACATCACAACAAAAATAGTGTCTTTATGCCTGTTTAAGTATGCAAACTGCCTTTTTGGCTTCATCCATGAACTGTATGTGTTGGTTTCTCCTCCTAGAGTCTGTAGGAAGTTATGGAAGGCTTGGAGAAGCCTTTTCACATCTACTTTATGTTTTAAGACTACTGATAGGATCTGAAAATCTCACTTTTTCACCTGAAACTTGTCATTTCATCCATCCCTAAGTATCTTGATTCTCCTAAGAGAAGGTTTGAAACCTCTTAGAGCTATGAGAACCATCCACAAACCTATAAAACCATGTGATAGTCATCTTTCTTCATTGTTACCTCATAGACCCGGTGTAAGGGCATTTTGACTAGAATCTCCGTAAACCCTGTAATCTTGAGCTCTTGTGTGCCTTAATGCATTTGACACCTTGTTTGAAGAACTTGATGGGTTATAATAGGATTATTAGGTTTTGTTGACCATTTTGACCACAAGTCAAAATGGGTCAACCCCCTATAGTCAAGGATTAATATGGGGATATAACATAGTGTCATAGGGTGTGTTATGGTCTATTTAATGTCATTTAATGCCATTCTAACCTTGGTCATGATCTAGTTTATTCTTATGTCATTTGGAGTCATCTAGGGGGTCAGTCATCATGGTATATCACATAGGGATAAATAGATCAATTTGCTTATGCATTTTACAAGTGTGCTTAGAAAACCTTTTAGGCTAAAAAGACTACATGGACATGATGCTTTGGTACCAAGATCATCCTCTGCACATTTAATGCCTTCATGAGCTTGCTATCTCAAGATATAAGCATTTAAAGTTAGACTAGCAGAGATTGATGTGCAAGAGAATGTCAAGTTCAGGTGTCATGAAATGATATTTTGGATTTAAATACTCCTGAGGTTTAACACAAGGTTGATAAGTGGAAAGATCTTAGGTGTTTGGATTAGATCTAACAATGTGTGGATGAAGGTGATGTCAGTGGCTTCAATAGATCTGACAGTGTGTATTTGATCATGTAGATAAGATCTAATGATGAGCATGAGGTCAAAAGGTCAAAGGACCCTGAGATCAAATGCAAAGCTGCCAAGTGGTGAAACGACATTCCATCAAGCTAAGATCAACGATATGCATTGAGTCATGTAGATAAGATCTAATGGTGTGCATTGATTCAATGGGTCAAAATATCCTAAGAAAGCATACAATGCAACCAAATGTCATAATATTAGATGTCTGGGTCACAAGTCAACAACCAACATCAAAATTTGAATCAAAGAGACTCTAAAGGAGATCGATAGAGCAATTTTGATTGGATTCTAGATGGAAAAGATGAGGCTATGTGTACAAATGATGACATGCATATTTTGAAATGGAATGAGAGACATGGCAAGGGAATGCCACATAGGTAGCATGTAGAATCAAAATATTATGTATCAAAGCAAGCCCTTCAGACTCATACACCGCCTTGAAAGCTCAGTCGATATCCAAGATAAACATTGATTACCAGATGCAAAGAATGAAGTCTAGGAGACAATTGGATGATTGGAAATGGTAAATACAAGTGTCTAGAAGACAACTAGAAGCTAAAAAAATGTCTATGACTGCATAACATATGTTTCAACTCTCTTAATTTAGTTTCAATTGCTCCAGAGATGATCTATGATGAAGGCAATTTCACAAAAACTAGTTGAAGAGTCTTTGCACCATTTCGAAGAGTTTGTCATGGTTTATACATACATTTGTCTTAGGAGACATTCATGGTTTATTTCACACTCCATTTACCTACAATGTAATAGGTTCTCATGCCTTGACATGTGGCATTGTAACCTTTGAGCTTCTTTATTGCATTTTGTTCTTCTCCTTCTCTAGTTATATAAGTAGCAACCATTTTGACCTTTGTAATCTAATACCACACCATGTATGGTGAAGACCTACTAGTTTTGACATTGTACTTTGCCTTAGAATAATAAATTCAATCTATTTTGAGTTCATATCTCATCTTGTTAAAGTGTTTGAAGAGATGTATAGTAAATAGCTAAGTGATATCAATCTATCCTTGCTTCCTCTCAATCCTTTCATGTTTGATGCAAGTGATTTCAACCTAGTAGGTCATATGAAGTATAGTTAAGTATATGAATCTATCTTAAGTGTATAATGAGCCTTAGATTCTATAACCGATCTATGATTTTACTTACCTTTTATAGTCTTCATGCATCTCACCTTCATATTGAAACACTAATGGTAGTACATTCGAGGAATCTTAGGCTAGTGTTGTAGGCATTATTTATTTGTGAAAGAAGTACAATGGTCATGTGAAAAACATCTTGGTGCATCACCCTTTTATAATATATTTATTTCATGCAATTTCTATCCCTTTCCCCCCCATAAGTAAATATTTAGCATAGGTGAAGGTACTTCAAGACATATTCAGGGAGCTAGCCCTTAAATCTAGAAGCTCACTTCCATTATAGGTACACCCACATACCTAGAAGTGTTCTCTTGTTACCCAAATATGGAAGAGGCTTAAACACCATTTTTTAGGGTGCAAGATTTGGTGACAATAGTTTTGGCATGCTTGATGGGACCAATGTCCAAGAGAGTGGAAATATTGTTGGTGTGTCTTTCCTCTAATCACCATTTAGAAACAAGTAAGTTAACACCAATGGAGACTTCAAGTGATAACTTTTGGTTGTAACCAGCCTAGGTATATATCATTGAAAATTTTGATCATTTTTTATATCTCATCTAACATATGAGGTTGATATTAACAACTATGGTGAATACCCCTATCATGAGCCTCCTTATTAGCCTTGCTATGAACCACATTTTATTCCTCAATAGTCCTATCAAAATGGCTATCAATCCTATAAGCCATGACAACCCTACAATCCTCCATTTCCCTCTCCGTATGGACACTATATTGTTGGACAACCCTATAAAGAAGGCTACCAAGAAACCTATCAAGAAATTCCCCCCTATGAGTCCCGATATAAGCCCTACCAATCATGCCATGATGCCTATCAACCCTAACAAGATGTTTTTATGGATTCTAAATCAAGATACCAAGAAGCAAGAATTGATTTCTTACAAGTTTGAATACAACAAGTTGAAGCTGGTCTTGATCCCCATCAATGCTCTCCTCCATTTTTTCAATCTTATATCAAGTCTTTGTTAGCATCCATACTAGAGTTTCTAGTTAATGAAGATGGTATGAGAACATGGGATGATGAGTATGATGTGCTCCCTGATCATCTCATGGATTGGTTAAGAGGTGCTGCCCAAAATTGTATTTAGATGTTAGAGATGTTTGAAGAGCTAGATGAAATCTAATGGGAGATCAAAGAATAAATGGACTTGGCAAAGAAGTGCCTTCAATGCTCAATATATAGGATAAGTATGTGGGATGATAAAGATCTCAAAAATGAACATGCTACTGTTGAAGAATTTCAAAAAATCTATTGGCAAGATGCAAATCCTACTTATGTAGGTGTTCTTCCTTTTAATCAACCCAAAAAATCACTTCCCCATGAGCTTACTAGTGCAGTCCTCTTTCATAAATCCATTAATAATCCCTCTACTACCCCTTACACTCCATCTCCAATTCATAAACCTTCCAATACATCTCATATTGCATCTCCTTCACATGAGCCTATCCATCAACCTTCCATTCACTCTTTCTTGAGGAAGAGCCCATCTTGAGAGAAGCAAGTGAAGAGAAGAAAACCCAAGCCATGGATGATCAAGAAGATGTCATGAGTGACCATGAGGAAGAGATCACCATAGGGAATCACCTTGGTGAACAAAAGGGCAATCCTAACTTCTTGAATGAATAAAAACATATTGAAGACTCTTCTACAACTGTCCATGAGGAATGTGGCCAAGACTTGAAGGAAGAGGTATTTGAACAAGAATCCATGTTTGATCATGAAGTTATGGATGACCATCCCAATTATGAAGAGGAGTTTACTATCAAGGACAAAGGTCAAGTCACTCCTCAAGAAGTTGCAGTCCTAAAAGAGTTTCATGAGACTAAGGTAGAAGACATAGTTCTTGGAGATGACTCAATACCTCTATCTAATTTTGAATCACACTTAGATGTATTGGAGCATGAAGAACACTAGCTTGATGACCTCATACATCAAGAAGAGAAGATTGAAGAAATAATGGTTCTAGATGATAAGGAGGTCAAAGATGATTGGTAACTACAATGAAGGAGGACAAAGATGATTGGTAACTACAATGAATCTTTTTCAATAAATTGAAGATCTTTTCCAAGTTGAGGGTTAAGTACTTGAGAAGGTGGACAAAGAGTTTCCCATGGTGGACAATGACCAAGATTGGGTGGACTATGCAGAGCTTCCTGATGAGTTTGAAGAACTTGCAACTGAAGAGAAACCCAATCTTATTGAGAGCACTATGGAAACCAAGAAGGCATGCCTTATTGAACCACCATTGAAGGTCATAGTTGAGGAGAAATATGAGAAAGTTAAGATTGTTTGGATGAAAAAAAAGTTCATTTCCATAGCTAACCTATTTGGAGTTACTCGGTTCTAATTGAACATCATGCCAATGAAGTTGGCAAACACCATAAAGAAGATGGAGGCATCAATGCCAAGGGTCAAAAGGCTACATGCCTCATTCAATCCTTTATGTCATGAAATATGAGAGGTTTCAAACTTCCCCTTTGATCCAAGAGGAAGTGTTCATCTCAAGTTAGTGTTTGAGTTAGTTTGGTTTTTGTGTTTGTGTTCCATAAGTGCTCATAAAGCACATGTGTGTTTCTCGTCTTGTCTTGTAGCCATTATCATTACCATTCCTGACCCTTCCATAATGCCATATCATTACCATTACTAACCCTTCCACAATGCCTTACCATTACCACTCCTGACCCTTCCATGTATAATAGCTCGTTATCCTAACCAAGTTGTCCAATCATAACTTAACGGGTCACAGTTACTGTCTTAGGCCGAGAACCAACATTTGTTAAGCCTATCATTATCCAACCACTGGCCATTGTTCAACCATTTCCAATCGTTCCCCACTTTATAAAACCCCTGCCAATCATCCAACTAAAACTAACCCAATCTATACCTCTCTCACCAATCTAATCATTCAAAGACCAAGATGTATTCAAAACTGGTATATTACAACTAATTGTAAACCAATGCTAAGAGAACCAACCAATACATGATGTTTCTGTTGAACTAACCATTTGTGATGAGTCAACCTATGATGAATCACTTCTTAATATTATACCCATTATTGAGGAGTCAAAACTCTGACAAACCAGTATTTCCTAAGTCACTTCTTAATTATTATAATTGGCTTTGGTCAAATCATTATCTCAACCATATGCTTATTTTTAAAATGCCTCCCCTTAACAAGCCAATCTCTAAGGAGTTGTCTCTTGACCTTTTTCATATCACTGAGGAGTCTCACTTTGACAACCCAATCTCTACAGAGCCCATCATGCCATCACAAGACATTAATTGACCAAAACCAAACATTCAACAAGACATCATTGTAGTAATGAACACACCAGATGAAGAATCAAATTTGAAGTTAGGTTCTATTCTTGAATCAACATCATATTTAGCATTAGAAGTGGAATCAATGCTAGTCTCAACATCGGATTCAAAGTTATTTGAGTTAGACTCAGCTTCAAAATTATAATATGTTTATGGCTGTTATAATATTGGTTATACGTGCCTCATAGATCAATTTGAATACATTTTTTATCCTTTTATAGTTTTTGAGGATGATTACTTCGACTTTGACAAAGACTCTCCTAGTATATTCTATGAGGATTATGCTGCCTCCCCCCATTCTTTTACCATTCCACTTGCCATTACCACCAACCAACCTATCTATTATATTGACATTGCACCTCTCAGAGGTGTCGATTGGGACCGACATAATTACGCTTTATTGAATTGTATCCATGGTGACATATTAGTTGAAGAATATCAGGGGGGGCAAGAACATATTCATGCAGAAGAACACTCTCCTAGTGAAACTTTTTTTGAGGTGCTAGGGGACAATCAAAGTCCAAACTCAACATCTTCTAGTGAATTTTTTTTGAAAGTGCTAGAAGAAAATCAATGTCAAAAGTCTATTTTCCTTAGTGAATTCTTCTTGGAGGTGCTATGGGACAATCAAGACAACTTAATTGGTGTAAACATCCTCGAGTCACCAATAGCTAAGCACAATAGTCCTTCACTACTTGATGAAGACATTATCAAAGATGACATCAATGTAGCTTCCACTCTACAACATAATCAGATGGTAGTTGCTCTCAGGCCCAAATAACAAAAAAATTTGATGGTCTTATTGAGAGCATATTCAAAAGTCTTCGGCTCCACCACAACCAAAATTATATCAAATCCAAAATTATCAACATTATTTGTGCCTGAAAACCCTAATATTCATTTGTTGCCTAACCACTATGCATTCAATTATCATCCACCTTTACATCACCATTTCAAATCTATCAGCCATTATTTATCAGTATTTACGATCCTTAGCTGCACTTTCCTTTATAGAGGCTACGAAGATACCTTGTCTCAATGATTGGAGGAAACAAAATCAACGGTCAATGAAGATCACAATAATATTTTTGAAGTCCAAATATATAGCTGATTCTTGATAGAACAACTATTTAGATAAGTGTGGGCTAGTAATTTACATGATTGACTATTCTGGGTGTATCACATGTTGATCAAGATGTGCATCTCCACATCAATAGGAATAACAAAATCATTCACCTTGGCCAAAAACAAAAACCATACCTTTTCTACTTGCCAAAAACCATACCATTGTCATTTTCATTTGACATTTACCTTACCATTTTCATGTCATTCCTCTTGTCATTGTTTCATACTCTGCCATTTGCCTTATCATTTGGGGGAAATTCTATTACCATCATACTATCATCGTCCTAAAAAATGCCACACCATATACCATTCTGCCATGCCATCCTTATTAGACTGAATCCTATTTTAAGCCATCATACTCAACCCCTTTTTGATATTGGTTCCTTTGGTTTTTCTTGCACCTTCTGCAAGGGGATTTTGATCTAGTTTCACTAGTTTTAGAATTTCATGTTTATATAATAATTTATGAAAGTAGTGTGACATTGGATCTAACAAAATATATATCATTTAACTTTGACTAGTGCCATTGATTATAACCACCTATGGGTAAATCAATATTCCACCTTTTATGTTAGTAATTATAACTGCCTATGGGCAAATTAGTAACATAGACCTATACCGTTGTTTCCTAATTATAACCATCTATGGGCAAATTAAGAATAACACCTTTACCATGAATTGCTGCCTCACCTTTCCATTACTATTTTTATTTGCCTTATCGTTAGCCTTAAATTTTAGAACTTATTGTGACCTAGTCGATTCTCACCACCTTTTATGTGGGCAGAGCTACTGTGACTTGAAGTCATTTTGAGACTAGGTAGGTTGTGCTCGATTCACATTGAGGTTAGCTTAGTCCCCCTTTTTCATATGCTCTCACCATTTTGTGATCAACCTAAGCCAATTCTCTCACCATTTTGTGAGTGGTATCTTGTCAATCTCTAACGAGTTAAGATAACCCAAAAATTCTAAAAACATTCAAAAATTTTTAAATAAAAAAATATTTATCCTATCTAAGCCTAGTTAGTCATCCTCGATTTGTTCTATTGGGGAAAAACCATTGTTATGATGTTGTCTTTTGATTTTACTTTTAGGCTTTTTGTGTGTTTGTTTTCTTAGTTATTTATTTATTTTCTTCCCTATTTGTTTGCTTTCAATACTATGACTTAACTCAATCTATATGTGTTCATTGGGTGATTCCTTACGCCTTAATATTGAGTCTATCCATATTCATATGACAATATTTTCAATATGGTTTTTATCATTGGTGCATTATTTTCAATTATTTATTGAATCAAGAGTCAATCCTTATGCATATTTCATCTAAGTCATCATGGTGTGTCTATACATATTCATATGGCAATATTTTCATCATGGTTTTTATCATTGGTGCATTGTTTTCAATTATTTATTGAATCAAGAGTCAATCCTTATGCATATTTCAGCTAAGTCATCATGGTGTCCTATCATGATAGATATCATCACATGCTACAACAAAAATTAGATCATAAAGTCTTACAATCAATGAAACTGCATAAGTTTCTCCTTGGCAACTTTGGCAAATCTTCCCACACTCTTTGATCAAATTAACCCATTAAACATTCTAGTTGTATCAATGCTAATAAGGATGAGAATCTCTACATTAGTAGGTACAACCAAATTATTTTCATTGATCAATTCTTATTATTTTACTCTTCTCTTTCATCACTTTATACATCCTCGTATACCTAATTGTTTGTAGCTTATTTAGTCATTAGATCATCACATCTACATTTGTGTCCACTCATTTTTTATTTATGCAACATGTTATATCCTTGAGTTATGCTTGCCAATCTGCCCTATTAGGGCACCAATCAAATATTATTTTTTAATCCAAGTCATCTTAATGATTATAACTACATGTGGGCGAATTATTATTTCGACTCATTAGCCCTAACTGGGACATATGTCATTGTGACTGATTATAACTATCTTTGGGAAAATCAGTGTTTGAAACTTTGTTACTGATTAGAATCACCTTAGAATTTTTTTTTTATAAATCAATGCATGCAAGCATTTTATTATTTGGATTAATCTTACCCATAGATTAATTTCATTCTTATTCTTACTTCTTTTAAAGGGACTATCCATCAAATGTATGTGTCAGCCACTCCATCGAGGGGGCATCGTTATAGGCTTTCCAAACATTGTTTGGATCTTCCTTAGTCATCATTTTCTTTTCAGCCTGTTTCATTATTTGAGAAGATGTTATTATGCCTATAACTTGGAACTCATTTTTAAATAGAGACAAACTGTAGACACCTAAAATTGGCCATCACTGGCCTTTGATCAGACTTCAGATTGATTCCTACCAAGCATTACAAATTAAGCTTAAGAATCACTAAATGTCCCAAATTTTCTTGTGCATCATTCATCAAAGCTCAAAATTATGCTGAGACATCCCTAATTAGGGTATCATATCATATAAAATAATAACCTCTCACAGATTCATCCCTAGTCATCCTAAAGCATCTCAACAGTCAATTTGACCTATGGACCTATTAAGTGGGGCACGTGCAGACATAAAATCAAATCTTGAAGTTAAATGGTTAATAAAAATTAATTAACAAGATAAACCAAATTAAACACCTAGTTGAATTATTCATGTGTAATTAATGAATTACTAAAAATAGAAATTTGAAAATATGAAATATCCTAGTTTTTGATGATTACCCTTTTACAAATTGTCATGCCTTTGGAAAATATCTCAATTTTTTTTTTTTGGAAACCCATGCCTATTCATTGAAAATAATGACCTTTTGACACATTTTAACTCCATTAAGGTTATGTTGACTCACTTAGGTTAGGTTTGAACCCATTCCTTGTTTAAACTACACTTTAACTCATGTTGAATTGGAGTTAATTCCTAATCCTATAAATACAATCCATTGCCTATTGAAAAAGAGCTTGGATTATTATGGAGTCATAATGCAGGTTTTATTCCATGAGACTCATAGTAATAATGTTATAATGCTTAAATATTGAGCCAAGCCACACCAAGCTAACACAAGGCACAATGATGCCAAGGAGAGAAGGAGCCACACAAACTCCATTACCAAAGATTCTTTGAGCACAAATTGAGAAAGGCACAAAATGAATCATTTAGAGCATTCAAGGAAGGTAAACTATTATTTCTCTTTTGCATTTTATTCATGTTCTCAATTACATTTTGTTCATTAAGCACCCCCTACGATATAGACTTAGAGATATTAACATGTTAGTATGTTTATTTGATTATTTTATGGACTAACATTTGATCTAACCTCTTCTCTATTAAAAAAATTTTATGATCAAAAGATTAACTCCAACACCATGCCTCCATCGACCCTTTCTAAAGGTTGATTTAGATTTTTTGTGATTATTCATAGCCTTGCCTAGATATTTTTATCTCCTAACACTTGGGGTGCATCTTTTATGACCTATTACACATTTAAAGTTATGTGTAATAATAATGGAAAACAAAAGGTTGAACCCACATATAGATAAATGACTTATAGTAATGGTAAATAAGAGTCATGTAATTGTGTGTAAGTCATGCATTTTAAGATGTGTCAAGAATTAACATTTTCAAGTGTTTGTGATCAAATTTATGTGTCTACATTTTTCTCTAGTGACATAAATTTTACACTATGTCACGAGTTCATAGTTCGATGTCTTAGATAGTAATGATGTTATATAGGGTAAGTATCTATTAGGTTAGTTTAACATATTATTTAACCCTTTTTGAAAATAAGGATTAACTAAGAGACAATAGCCCAATCAAACAAAGAGTAAACTACTCTTTAAAGTAGGCCAATTAATGAATTTAGATTATATAAATATTATGATAAGAAATGTTGAATCTAAGCATGTGCCAAATATAGAAAGCACAACATTCAATAATCTAATATTAACTATAAGAAAGAGAAATTATACTTAGATTAAACACTGATGCACAAACAAATTTGATCAAGGTAAGTGTAGAAATAATTTGTCAAAAGATTATGATTCAGTTGTCAGATTTTAAAAGTTAGCTTCTAGCTAGTGTAATCATTTGCATTACCCTGGGGACAATTGCATCAATGCTATTGTCTATGCTTCAACACATCTTGTACATAATATTTAATGTTAACTAAAACTTCCATTTGGGTCTTTATGGGTTTTCTATTGACGTTTAGATTGTTTATTTAGATCTTGCACAATGCTCTTAATATTAAAATATAACTCAACAAACATTGCCTACATAACCACTACTCTGAAAATAGCCTCAAACATATGTAGTTCTCTTTTATATTTTGGCTTGTGTATACTCAAGGGTGCAATATACTATATACAAGTGCATGTAAATGATCTATCTTGTAACTTGACAAATATAGCTCACGAGCTACTCTTTATACCTGTAATAGATTGCACCTATTACTGATATAGAAATAGGGAAGAATAGGTAAATTTTGAATACTTTAAAGGTGCATTTTCTAGATGTCTTCTTGGTAAGCTCTTGAATATGACTTGATTTATACTTGATTATAATTAATGGTCCTTTACTTGTATTTATACAACATCTTTTGAAACTATTTCCACAGAATGGTTAATGAAAATTACTAGGCCAACCCATACATATCAAAAGATTTGAAAATTTAAGTTTTTAGAAGGCAAGGACACTTGCGTTGGATCAAGGATAGTAGCATCAATGGTTTTCTCCAAGTCTAAATGCAACTGTCTAGGAAGATGGAAGGTTACTAGAGTTATGTAACTGATAACAAAGGATTTATATCAAAATTCAAGTGTGCTATTGGCTATAGGTGATTTAGGTAATCAAAACATCAGGGTTAGACTACAAGATAAGCATTTAAGCACAATGGGATGATGAAGATGTGCCTATAGGGTACAAGGAAGGTATAAAATTAAAGGATAGAGCCTTGAGTGATATTTATAAAGTATATAAGACTAGTTTAACATATAAATCTAGATTTAAACATCTACATTTGCCCCTTTTTAATCTAGTAATATACTAGGATAAAATTACTAGTTTAAAGGAAAGAAAATACATACCATGGTGTGTACACAACACCTTGCTTTGCACGATCTCTATTTGAATTTTTTGTATGTGTATGGCCTGTAACCAAGATTATGTTATAGGTGTAATTAGTGCACACAATCTATAAAAAATGAATAATTGAAATTTATTGAAAGAAAGAGAGCAAGGAATGATTACACTTGTCTATTAATGCAACCATGTTTCCCATTGAAAGTTTTTTTTGGTAATGATGATTCCTTGTTAAATCATTGGAGAGAGGTTTACAATTGAACCTTGGATGTTTGAATATGGGAATCAGATGGTGATCATGCCCTCAAACTAATAGAAGGGTGAGTTATGCCAAGTCCATTGAGAGCTTAGAATCTCAATCACACAACTCAAATGTAATATAATCTATCCAATCTCACATAAGTCAAATGGTGTAACCATATCAACTTAAAATAATATAAGTAGTGAAAATTCCATCGATAACATAAATTATCAATCATACTAATCAAATAAGCTAACTACTATAACAAATAAAGCTCAAATGATGTATCTTGGTAGGATTGATGCATGAATATTGGTAAAATGTGAATAGTTTATATGTAATTTGGTCCATTTTCATGGTATATGCACCTAAAAATGTGTTTTCAACTGAAGCATATATCAAAATGTATTATATACTTTGTAAAATGTGTCTAATATGTATCACAAATCTAAAAAATCTATGTCAAATGCATAATTTTTTATCCCAATTGTATAATTGAATCATGTAAAACTGAATCAAATTATGTCAATTATGTCAACTATATGTATGTGGAGTCATGTATCGTTGACATGCCCCCTTTCAAGGTAAGGGGAATGAAAAAGTGATAGTCACCTTATCTCAAAAGTATAAGATAACTATGTTGTATCTGTATTAACCATGTAGTAAAGAAGCATATAGTAGTACCATGTTGAAGATATATCAATTAAGATTGCAGTATGCATAGAATCCCTAAGATGCATGATATGGATCATGGTAACTTATAAAAGATAACAAACTCAAAATATAAGCAAGCACACATATAATAACACTCAAAAGTCACACAAAGAGGGTTCTAAGGAGATTGAAAATAAGAAGCATGTTCAAATACCACACACTCAAGATGAGGACATATGAAAATGTTTACACACAAAAGAAATAAGTAACACTTAGGGCACTGTGACCATCAAGCAAGGAACATGTTCAAATGTTCCATAATCAAGATAAAGAAGCAATTACGAAGTACACTCAAGTAAGCCATGTGAATATATGAAGTAAATGCAATAGAAGCAACTAGCATAAACATGTCATACTCATCCTTACATACATATGCTAGTAAAAGGTCATGTAGAATAACATATCATGTACATTGTGTAAGATAGTAACATGAATATAGGCATGTGTAAATGTCAGTATATAAGTTCAAATGAAAATGTTCTTAAATCAATATAACCTATGTCATCGCTATCATATAAAAGCAAGATGACCCTAATGTAGTGTGTCTAGATTGTGGAGTGAGGGGTTATGCCATGGTATGCAAGCCATTAGTCAAAACTATTAATGAACTTGTTATCTCATATAACTTCAGGCATATACGAAAGGCCCCTAGTTATTTTATTAGCTTAGTTCTAGGAAACTTTGAGCATTTATTTTTGTGATGCATCGGTAAGCAAGTCAACCCTAGGAAGTTACTTACATTATACCTTAAATATAATATTGTAGGCTACAAAATGGTTATTCATCATAGTTAACACTTTGAAATATTGATCTAAAAATTAAGCTCACAAACCAAATACATCTTGTAGTATCCTTCCATATAACCCTAAAATTCCTATAGTCACATATCTGATTTTAAATTATTGAAAACCACAATAACAACCAATAGTCAAAAAAATAATATCATATTCTACTAGTTGAGAGAAACATAGTAATCACAATTGCCATAAGGGTTAGAATGCTTCAACATGGTTATTTAAACTTTTTTTGGTAGCCAGAAGGATCATAATGTTTCAAAATGGTTATTTAAACTTGTTTTAGTACCCAGAAGGATAAAAATGTTTTATAACAATTAGTTGAGCCCATTGTTGTATAGATGCAATTTACTGATAAGGACCAATTGCACACATTATGAGGCATCATATCTAGGTTTAAAAGTATCATTAACTCTCACCATATGGATAAGGCTAAAAAGGGATCTCATGGGATTGTTTTCTAGCCTTGCACCATTGAGTTCAATAAATCCTCTGATTCCAACCATCCACTATATTTACAAGAACTTTTGTCAAAGCATGTAATTATTTTTGAAGAACATAAAGGGTTACCCCCACAACATCACAAGGATCATGTGATTCAACTGATTCTTGATAATGTACCTGTAAACATTCGCATGTACCAATACCCATTTATACAAAAGAATGAAATAGAAAAATGGTGCAATACTTATTTCGAGTTGGAGCCATCGGGCCCAGATTAGTCTTAATGCTTCTCTTATTATAGGTTCTAAGATAATATGGATCTTGGCACCTCTATATTGACTTTCAACACACTCAAAAAAATTGCTATCATCCCATTCCAGTGATTGATGAGCTATTGGATGAATTACATGGAACTCGCTTCTTCTCAAATCTTGACTTACGATCAAGCTATCACCATATCCACATCAAGGAAGATGATATCCCAAAGACAAAATTTTCAACTAATGATGGCCATTATGAGTTTCTCATCATTCCCTTTGGCCTCACCACTCATCCATCAACCTTGAAAGGCTTAATGAATAAGAACTTAAAACCATTTCTACACAAATTCATCTTGGTGTTCTTTGATGACAACATTTTTTATATCCTTACCTGGGAGGAACATATAATACATTTAAACCACACCTTCCAACTCCTTTTTGATAACCATTTATATGCTAAATGGCTCAAGTGTGAATTTTTCCAAAATGAAATTGAGTATCTTGGACACATCAACTCTAAGGTATCCAGGTGGATCTTGAAAGTTATGAAAAATTGACATAAACCTAAATCATTCAAGAGCCTTCACAGGGTCTTGGGCCTAACTAGGTATTGTTGATGTGGGTTTTAAACACACTACAAAAAGTCCTACGAAGTAGCCTCTAACATTTTAGGATTAGTGAATAAATGCACTGTAAGGCAAGAGTTGTAGAGTATTTGGTTTTAGAATAACCTACTGGTGGAATAATGGTGAGCGATATAGATTATTTACCATGGTTAAACTAGATATGGGTGAATCTAGATCCACTTAGAGTGGGTGGAATGATGATGGTTTTAACTAAGGTGGGTAGGATTTCAAAATAAACTTCAAAAAAAGAGGGAAAGGGAAGGCATAAAAGAGAACCTATGGACAACTAGGGATAAAGCCCTTCAAGACTAGCACCAAAAATTAGATGGGATAAGGAATCTAAACCAATACTTGTTATAAGATATTTTAGCACACCATTAATCAAATACAGTGAAGAGTCGAAGGAATCAGAACATAGTATGCTCAAACATACAAAATCAAAGGTTGTTTAATTGGTAGATTGGTATTGCACATTTACAAGAGGGATTATGATAAGCACACAAAAGATATTCAAATCAATTGTAGCTAAAATTGAATGACTATATTTAAAATAGATAACTCATACACAATCAAATCACTAAGATACCATAATGATGTAACATCTCAAGTAATCCATAGAATTGGAGAAATATCAAGACATACACATAGAGACAAAGTCAAGTAGAACTCTTTAGAATTTTTTATTAATCTACATAGCCAAAATTATCCTCCCTTTGAGACTGGGAGATTACATATATTTATATGCTTGGGACGGGGAAGGCCTCATCTCTTGAAGCTTTGCCTAAAGTTATAAGTCTAAAATAGAACCTTTCATTCAAAATCATGCAAAAATGCATGTATAATGATAATGCCAAGAATAAACTCTCCAGATAAAAATACAATATGCATATATAATAAATAGTTTGGTAATTAAACCTTGGTATAATAATTTTTATACCAAAATGTTGATATGACATCATTAACTGGAGGATTAGATGGAATAACTACATTAGTAATTAAGGCTAGGACTAAAAACATTGTAAAGATAGGGGCACTAACAACCAGTTGCATGTATGGAATCAACCCAAAAGCTACTTCCTTGGATTTTAGATCTTCTCCTAGTGCATAAGTTATATCAAACTCTTCATCTATAATTTCAAAATTGAGTAGTGAAGGCTTTAAGATTCTGATAGCATCAGCCATCAACCTTTCCTATTTTGCCTCTAAGCACTTGAATTTAACTACTAGAGATTCTGCTCTTGTTACTCTATCTTATGCAAAACTAACCAACTACAATAATTCCTCATTGGTTTTATAAATAATCTCTTCAACTTCTTGCTTGAAGTTGTCTGCAACTAGCTAGATAAGATTCTTAAAATTGGGCTTATTGATAAGTTCCCTTTTTGGGTAATTACCCTTTTAACTCTCATATCTCCTAAAATTTGTAGTGTCTCACTATCATGACTGATAAAAAGTCTTATCAACTTCTTCATTTGTTTATGACACTTTAAGTAAGCATCCACTTAGGAATCACATAGTTCAAACACCAAGAAACATCAATGTTGGTCATGAGATTCAACTGGTTGAAAGACTAATCTTTGATCACTAAACTAGGCAATTCAATCTCCTTTCTACATCCTTCATCTTATTCCAAAGTGTGACAACATTTGATTTATTGGCTTGAGTGCCTACCCTAGAAACCCTGATGTTATACAAAATATTGTACAACTTGGTCAGTCATATAATTTTTAAAGGGTTGTGCTTCAACCCAATAGGTACAATAATCTATCACCTTGAGAAAGAATTTATGGCCTACATATGAATTGGTGTTGAGTGATCACACAAAATCTAATAACCACTTCACAAATGGTTGAGATTCAATCATTGGAAGTAGAGGCATTATTGGAGTGCGCTCTCAATGTGCGACTATTTGGCATTTATGGAAGCTCCAAACATGTGAATGTGCATCTTTGAGGAGATGCAACTATCAGTAGCTTGTCCTTAATATCTAGTGGCTTTTGGTATTCCCTGAGCCATGTTTGATCCAATACTTTCCATGGAGGTTGTTAAGCACCTTAGCCACTTCCTCTTTATTCAGGCATCTCAGTTATATGCCCTTATGGTTTATTATATAAATCACACCTAATTTAATCATGAAGTGGTTACTTTCTAAATGTAACACTCTTTTTTGTGTGGTATTCAAATGCCTAAGACACTCTTTATTGTTAAATAGGTAATATACCACATCTTTTTACCAATCAACATTAGTTATATCTTCAATTTTATAGTGCTGGCAAGTGATTTGGGGATCCAATTAATCCATAGTTCTGTTAATCTCTTATCTTCTCATAATTGTCATTAATTGAAGTTTAAGGTCAAATTATTGAAGTATGGTCATCTACTTGCCCCTTTGTTCACCCAACTCATTCTGCATTAACATGGATTCTATTTTTGGTTCAAGTACAACAATAGAGACTTTACTACATATAATAGTGTTGGAATATTTTAACCACCTTGAATAGTGCAAAGGCTTGCTTGTTCATTGTAATATACTTTAATTATGCATTTCTCAATGGGGAGCTCATAAATGAAACTAGTCATTCATCCCAGCCCTTTTTTTGTGTCAAAACATCAACAATCGAGTGCTTTGAGATGAATGAGCATATGTGGAAAGGCTAGCTATAGTCGAGTCTGATTAACACTGACATGTTCACTATTGACTCTTTGATCTGAGTGAAAGTTGCTTCGATTTTATTATTCCATGTAATTTTAACATCCTTCTTCAACATTTTATTTGACAGTCAAACTTATTCACAAAGCCTAAGATAAACTTCCATACGAAGTTAATCTTGCTTAAGAATGACTTCAGCTCTTTCTTAGTTCCAAGCAGTGGGATTTTTAGAATGGATTTTTCTCTTTTAGGGTTTATTGATATACCTTGCTCAAAAGTGACACAACCTAACAAATTTCCATTAGTCACACCAAATACACATTTATTAGGGTTCAAATATACCTTGTGGTATCTACACCTTTGTAGCACTTTCCTCTGATCCTTCACATGATCTTTACTATGCTTGGAAAAGATAATCAAATTGTCCATATACAACTCTATACATTTTCCCATAAGGTCCATGAATGCAATGTCCATGACCCTTTGAAAAGTGGCACCCAAATTAATTAGGTCTAAATTCACCCTATTGTATGTGAATGTCCCCCAATGGGTTGTTAATTTTGTCTTG
This sequence comes from Torreya grandis, assembly GCA_037957365.1. NCBI lineage: Eukaryota > Viridiplantae > Streptophyta > Pinopsida > Cupressales > Taxaceae > Torreya > Torreya grandis. The sequence goes on along the minus strand of JARHVA010000709.1, from coordinate 834,860 downwards.
ATTTTGTCTTCTTAGTTGAATACTACCCGATTATAACTAGAATATCCATCCAAGAAAGTCATCATTTGAACCCCATTCACAATTTGTAGTGTTAGAAACACAATGACTGAGAGGGGGGTAAATTAGTCACTTAAGAACTTTCTTTCAATTCCTCCTTGGCATACATGAACCATCACATTAACATATACATTAAGTAATTTATAAGCAATCAACCATATAGGCATGAAACAAGATTACAAGAGAGAACACATCATATATATGGGAAGCCCTCAAAGGGAAGAAAATCCATTGATACCTATAAATATACTATAGTCCTATAAGTCAAAAGATCATAATTTAGTGAAGCACCAACTCCACATGGAACATCAACCCCAACTAGCTAAGCACCAACCCAACTAGGCTTTAACAAGCACTAACTTGTACGGAGGAACCAACCACCTAGATGACTTAGCAAAAACTCAACCACTTGAAACCTTTTATCACCTTTATAACACTTTATTTTTCACACAATATATGATGATCACCTTCTTAGACTCTTCTCTCTCTTTTACCCCTCTCAAATTGTCTTTAAGGCTTCTTCACTCAACTAGTCCTCTTCTTGACTTGATTAGGTCATATGACCTTGATTATCATACATAAAAACTTTTTTAAATCTTTATCATATTTTTTATATACTCTTTTAGATGGTCTACAAGACCTCCTTCTACTTACCAATGTGTTATTTCATTCACTTGCACCCACTTCTTTTCTAACTCCCCAAATATGCCTATTATGCCTTGTTCTTATACAATCCTTTAGCTCACACACCTCTTGTTTGAACATACACACTTGAAAACTTGGATTACCCTTTAAATAGGTCTTATAACATGTTTTGTACATGTATCAATCATCACAATAGGTCGTCCACAAATTAAAAGACCAAAACCTCTTTTAGGCTTTAAGGAGACATAATTCAATTAGGCCTTCATTAGTACGTGTTACCTTATGTTCTTATTGCAAAAAATTACCTTCATTTAGGAATAATATACTTTCATATATTGATCAAATATTTCCCAATAAACATCTTCTAAGGTTCATAACACTTTTTAACACCAACCCCATCATGAACACTCCTTGTAACATTGTTCACAATTAGGCCTGTGAACCTATAGAAAGTCTACCAAACAAAACTGAAGCATGTACACAATTTAGTAACATAACCATGACAATAAATCATATGAATAGAAACTACATGACCTTAAAAATATCACCATGTGATTTAGACTTCAACTTAGGTCAAAAGGACTCAAACACTTCTTTGTAAATAACCCACTCAGAACTGCTAGAACACTCCAAAAACAAGTCATGAACAACTTGATCCTCAACACCTGATAGAACACTTCTCATGACCAATAATATTTTTAAAATATCTTTTGACATATCTAGACCACTCTCAAATACAAAAATCACAAGGTCTAATGTCAATTATTGGTCTTGCAGACCAATCTTTTGATGTCACTACACAGAGTCAAACCAGAACCATATAAACTATTTGGATTCAACATTTCAACCACTTTTACTGACTATCAAAACTTATACAAAGCATGGATAGGACATAAAAGTACCAAAAAACAACACCATGCACTCCAATGCATCATTCTTGCATGAATCATACCAAAAATCAACTTCTTAAACTACTTGGGTTTTGCACTATTCTCCTTCATTAGGCCTGCCAGTGACTGGTCAACTTGGATCAAAAATTTGGAACACTTAAGCATTAGAACCAATAAAAAAATCACCAAGGACATAAAATATTAGTCTCAAGTTTCAATCGTCATCAATTTTCAAACTTTGTCCAATACAACTTTTTATAGCTACAACAATTTCCTTAGAAATAACCTATATCTTCACATTTTCTCTCTCCTCTCTCTAACCACCACCACCCAGAGGTACATGGGAGAGCTCAATAAAAAATCCAAACACTTACCTAAGAATTTAAAACCATCTTGAGCACTTTTGAATCATATCTTCAACATCAAGCCACTATTAGGGTTTTAAGAGGGTTTAAACACACTTCCACTATTAATGATTGTTCATAAAGCATATTCCCTCAATCCAAAAAATAATGCCTATAATTTTGAACTAGAACCCTTCCCTATATATCATGAATATATTAGGTTCCCATGTAAAGGTTTGACGAGGTAATGAACATAGGAAAATCCTTCTTGGGTAGAGAACCCTTCATTATGTGCACTTGAGAGACCTTAGAACACATTTTCATGCCTTATCCTTCAAAATTTGACCTCAGACTTCATGGATAAGCTTATAACAACTTGAATCACCTTTGTCAATTCTCACCTACTCATACTTACCTTGAAAATTCATCCTAATAGCTCATAGGCCAGGCTTTCTCTTTTTGCTCTCTAGATCTTGGTTTGCAAACCATTCTAGGACTTTAAATTGACCTTCATGCCTCTTTCCATGCACTCTCCTCCTTGTACACATACTCAGTCAACCTCATATAACCTCTCATGCCTCTGTGCATCCATCTTACCAAGTCACCATAATCATACATTCTCACAAAGACTTTACGTGCCATGACTATTTTTCTTAAGCACTTGAAACTTGACAAATGACTTGAAACACTTCTAAAATTATATACACTTTACTGACATGATAAAACAATTCCAAAAAAGCTCTCACAATCTTGTGCTTACGTAATTCACTAAACTTCACTATGTACACCTTCTCACAGGGTCTAGACTAGGGTTCTTAAGACACCTTATACTCAAGAACTAGTACTCAAAAATGTTTACCTCAATGATATCAAACAAGAACACTCTTTAGACAACAATATCACACCATGGAAACAATCTCTTTTATGCTTAAACACTTTCATACATACTTCACATGCCTTGATAACAGGTCATGATATGTCATTACGCTAGATAGGGTCTAGGACTGGTCTAGTTGTAGACTTAGACTGAAGGTCTTACCCCTGTAGGCTCACCTTAAAAATCTCCTTGATGCCTCTACACCTTGATCACATTCCTTACATTCTCCTCAAACAATGTCATATCTCTGCACATACCTCTACCCATACATTTTCATGCTCAAAATGCACATGCATCTTCATGACATGACTATGCTTGTTATACACTGTACCTTCCATGCTTGACTTGTAACAATGATTTGAGACATTAGTTGTCTTCAAATTCTCTTTCAAAAATGACCTGGTCACATCACATATTGCCAATATGTACTTGATCACCTTATCACATTTCACACTGCCAACAACACTCATTTCTCTCATGACTACACACTTCTCTCTCATGGCAACACTCATGAGAACACTCTTTATTTCATGAATGACCTCACTCATGATAAATATACCTAATCACTACCAACTCAAATATTAATTTACCATGCACTTTCATAAGAACCTTTGACATCAATGCCAAAAGTCAATAATCAGTGACAATGCTCAACATGTAGAACTTCATCTAATGAGGGCAAGGGGTAGTTATCCTTTTGAGATGCCTTGTTCAAACTATGGAAATTGATATAAAGTTTGATCTCTCCATTTTTTTAATTTAACAACACTAAATTTTTCACCCATGTGGAGTGTCTTACTGGGAAGATGACCCTTGATGTAAGTAGTTTCTGCACCTCTTTAAAAATTAGTGGTGCGAGTAATGGATTAACCAGAATTTATTTATGATGAAATGGCTTAATTCTAGGTTTCAATGGAATAATATGCATGAGGATGGAGTTATTAAATACTTTAAGGTCTTCATAACTCCATGTGATCACATGTCTAAAATCTTTAAGATTTTTTATGATTTCCTGCTTCTCATTTGGAGTAGAGGTTGTGATTTCCTGGTATGATTTCCTGATTTCCTGCTTCACATCATTTACATCGCTTAAATTTTAATGCTCATGTGACATACCTTTTACCTGAGTTTATTTCCATTTATCTCTCAGTAAATCCATGTTAAATAGTCTCTCCAGCGATACCACCCCCTTGGGTATGTTATTTGTCTTCAAATTTATTTTTTAATCCTCGTTTGTCTCAAAATCTTCTCAACCATATTCACAATAATTTGATTAGAAAATACCTCAATATTGGTGATGAATTTTATTATTTTTGAAGTAAATACAATGATATGGGGGTAAATTAGTGATCTTAAAACAATTATTCAATTTCACTTATCATTCATGAACCATTCATTTAAACACATACATCTACCAATACATAAACAACAATTTACAATAGAATACAACATATGAACATAAGAGATATGTGAGAAACCCTCATGGAGAAAAAAACCCACTAAAACACAACCTAGAATATATTTTTATAATTAATTAATCAATATTTAGTGAGGCACCAACCCCACAAGGAGCACCAACCCCTTACTAGTTAAACACCAACTCAACTAGTCCTTTTAGCAAGCATCAAATTACAAGGAGGCACCAACCTCCTAGGTGACTCAACACCAACTCAGCCACCTAGAACCTTTGATCACCTTTGGACCCTTGTTACTCACTTAACTGATGATGATCCCCTTATTTTGCTCTTCACACTCTTCTATCTCTCTCAAATAACCCATTAGACCTCTTCAACTAGCCCTCTTCTTGGCATATTTAGGTCAAATGACCTTGATCATCATTTGTATAATCACTGCTAGAACTTCATGACCTATTCAACATTCATCTTTTATGGTCTTCAATCCCAATACCTGGTTTCCAAACTTCTATTTCATTTGTTCATCACCTCAATCTTCTAACTAGTCAAATTAGGCCTATTAGACCTTTTTATACATGACTCTTGCTCTTACACACTTTGGTTGGCCACAAACCTATTCATACTTGGATAACCCTTGGAATAGATAAAAAAACACATTTCACAAGTGAAACAACCACTACATAGGTTTGTCACCACTCATAAGGACCAAAACCACCATTAGCCCTAATAAAGACCTAATGCAATTACGCCTTCTCAAGGCACACATTTCACCTTGACCACATTGGAAATTTTAAGCCTCCTCAAATAGATGAAAAAATTCACACACACTTAAATTATACCCCTTATAAGCTCACCTTATGTCTCCAACACCATTTGGCTCATTTCACTCCTTGAACCACACCATTAGGCCTACTGACAATTAGCCCTTCTCACTGCCAAAAAGTCTGCTTTGAATATCTGAGGCATACACTTAACTTTATCATATAATTATATCAAAAAATAACATGGATAGAACCTATATGACCTCAGGGTAATCACCATGTCCATTGGACTTCACTATACTAGGAAAAAGACCTCAAATTGACCACTTCCATATGCTCACTTAGAACTATAGTCAAGCCTCAAAAACCAATCAAGAACCTTTGACTTTTCACACCATAGATTTTTTTCATGAAAAAAAATACATTAAAATGAACCTGTGAGATGTATATAACAACTTCATGTGCATTTTATTATTTAAATAGGTGCATAATGACTCAAGAACGCCAATCTCACTAACACATAGAAAATTGTCTAAATGTTCCAAAACACAACCATGGAAATAATGACCTAGAACACCTGTAGATTCACTTTCATAAAATTTCAATAGGTTTATATGATCCTTCAGCATTTTTAAAACATGTTGAAATAAATATATTATAAGGTTCACTATCAATATTGGTCTTACAGACCAATCTCATGTCTTCGCTCTACACAGACCTCACTATGTTAAACATGTCACTTTGAGAGCAACTTTCTGCTTATATATAAGCATCTTCAAATCTTATATTCAAATCAAATATGTGTTACATGTCTTGAATAATAACCCTATGCAATTGGATTCATCCCTAATCCATGACAACACATCTCTAATCTCATTCCCACTTTTGCCTATTTTTCTCACTGTCTTCCTCACTAGGCCAACATCCATGACAAATTTAGCATATTTTAAGTCTGTAATTTACTCCAAAACTTATATGGACAAAAAATAAAAGTTTCACACATCATCCTTCAATCATTTTCATGCTTTGACCTGGTCAACCTTGCTTGCTACATCAAAAATCCAAAAAATAAAAGATTTTCTATAACTTTCATTCACTCTTCTGACATACCAATGCCACTTGAAGGTATTTAAGAGAGTCCTCTACACGTTCCAATCACCAAACTAGGTCATACAAACCATTCTGAGCCACTTCCAACAAGATCTTTCATATCGGGTCATAGTTAGGGTTTTTGAGAGGGTTTAGATTGCCTTCCACTCTTAACAATCATTCATAAATCTTAGGTCCTCAACGCATAAATTAATACCAGTAACTTTGAGTTAGGACCCTTCCCCAACTACTATGAATTGCTTGGATCCTCATGCATAGGTTACATGTGCCAATGAGCATAAATAAATCTTTCTCGAGTCTGTAATACCTCATTCTGTGCACATAGAAAACCTCAAAACCACATACCATGCTTTCTCCTTCAAAGTTTGACCTTAGAATTGGTAAACACATTTCATGCAACCTCTCACACCTTTGAAAATGATCTTATGAGCTCTGGCATCTTAGAAACTGAACTTGACCCCTCATTAGGCCACACTAGGTTTCTTTGCACATTAGGCCTTGAACTGCTAGTCACACTTAGACCTTGAACACACCTTAAAAACTCTTGTACTGTTATCAAAAACACAAGTTCATTTCATATAATCTCATTCCATTCTCACACATTGATTTGCATCTTTCATAGATATTGATAACTCCTCAAGACTCCTCATTAGGTTAGGCATAGTTTAGGAGTAGACTGGTTGCATGCCAAGGCTTAAGATGTTACCCCTAAAGGTTTACCTTGAAACATTCTTGAGTGTTTCAAAAATTCATATGCATACTTGGGCATCCTTAGCCATCCACTTATACCTTGTATCTTTATCTTGACCTTGACCTTGACATGTCATCAACCTCAAAATAATTACCAAGTTGGCTTCAAATTCTCTCTCAATAAAGAGACAATAGGTTGCTTTCAAATTCTCTCTTGTCATAGGACTCTTTGTCACATACCACTTCACCATACATGACACCAACTTTGACTTTGACATCAGTGAAAATATTTATGCCACGACACCAACAACATGAACATACCTCAACAATCTAACCCTTTGTCATTGATGGAAAACACTCAAACAAAGCTGATCATTGTCATCTCCCTAAGCTAAATCTTCTTCAAATTTACCTTTCTTCCATATTAGAAATTTCTTTCCCTTTGACATTGATGATAAAGGATCATCTTTTGACAACTATTTGATCCTTGAACCTAGAACAACACACCTTTTCTCTCCAAGCAAGGTCACTTTCTCTCTTTGACAAAAACTCAACATAGCTTAGACTCACAATAATTGCTACAAATTTACTTAGCAAACCAACCTACTCTTGGAGCATGATTAGATCCCCTTATCTCCATGAGGTACTCATACACTATCATGAATGTGATTTGGTTTGATCAATTCAACATACAAATGCTTTGTAACCCATCTTTTGCACTCACATATCTAACAAACTATTAATTGAACTTTGGATCTGAAATAGAGAATACAAACCTCCCCTAAGACCAAGTGTCCTTCATGGTTCTGTTCACTAGATGAGTGCCTCCATGAAACCTAATGGAGTCACCTCTTCTCTCTTGGGTAATAAAACAACATAAACTCAAGAGATTCCTAGATCTTCATGTCCTTGCTAGATTGAAGTTTCTTCATGATCCTCTTAGACTTTAATTCTTCAATCTTCATTTGAACAACATTATGACTTGGTCTATTTATCCTCACTTCTTCATCCATAATCTGAGCTGATAGGGAAAATTCTTGTCATTCCTTTACATCTGAACTATGCTCCACCATGGCAAGTAGTCCATTTGGACTTGCATACTTATTATCATTCACCTTAGCTACCATTGGTTTGCATTCACTATTTTGTCTTCTTTCTTTCACTCTAGAAGCCTCAATCTTCTTATTTTGACTTGAAAATCTATGATTACAAAACTTTGCAATATGACCAACCTTTTGAAAATTGAAACACACTATTACTCTTGATGGAAACACACCATTACCCATACCTCTTGATTGATGATTCTCCTCATAGTTCCGTATGCGTATTCATTCTTCGACGATTTTCTATAATGCTTTGGTCTATGACCAAATTGGTTACATGAATAACAATAACCATTGAAAGGATTAACATATATTATGGTATTAGATTGTTTCATAGGATTAGACTTCATTCTGCCATCACCATCATTCTTGGATTGATCATTGACCTTTATGATCTGATTCTCCTTGATCATATTAGTGTTCTTTTTTAGTCTCCATTGAAACCAATACCTATTTTATTTTTTACAATTTTTTGACTACTCAGGGCATTATCTAGATCATTGGTACTCTTTTTAAAATTCATAAAAAACTTCAACCTTTTTGATGCTTAATTCAACTCAACTTTTAAGTAATCCACTTTAGTTACATACCTTGCACATTCTTCTTCTTTAGCAGTTAGGCTTGCAGTCACAATCTCAATTTGAGTTTCCACCTATTTGACTATTTTCTCTTGTTCCTTGGAGTTGTTGCTTAGTCTAACTTCAAAAAAATTCATTTTCTCCTCATATTCTTTGACAAGAGACCTCATTACCTTATTCTTATTCTTCACAATTTTTAGTTCTTTTAGAGAATTCATCAACTCAGTCTCAAGGTCCACCTCATTTTCTTCTTCATTTAAAACACCAACAGTACCTCCCAACCTCATGGACTTTTATTGATTTGAACATCTTGCCCCCTCATCTAAGAAGAGAACTTCATTGATATCAAGATCAACACCTTCATGGTCACTCTCAAAATCACTTCTCTCACTCTCATTCGATGAGATACAATCTTCCTTGGTGTAAAAGCTTCTGTTGTTCTTGAAAAATATTTTCTTATCATCATACATTCTAAAGCTTTTATTGCTTTTATCAGACCTATAAAACTTCTTGTCATCATAATGACCTTCATCATGCTCTTCATCATCTTTTGTCTTATGCTTATAAGGGCATTTGTTAGAAAAGTGTCTAATTTATCCATAATTAAAGCACTTGAAGGGCAACTTACTCTTGTATTTACCTGAATCAATTTTCAAATTTCTTATAAATATAGCTATCAATTCATCATCATCAATATCAGAATCATCATTTTCTTTGACTTTCTTACCTTGTGTCTTCTTCTCTTTTAACTTATTTTCTACCTTGAATGAAACTTCTTTGTTTGCAAGTCTTCCTTCACTTGTCCTCATCTCATAGGCTGTTAGGGTATGATGAAGCCCATCCATATCTAGCTTATTTATATCTTTCATCTCTTTAACAATAGATACTTTAAAATAAACTTTATGAGTTGAAGATCTCAATATTTTTTGAACAATAGTATACTCTTTCAATTCTTCACCTAGACCTCTTATGATGTTGATCACTTTATCAACCCTTAACAGGTAGGCGACAATGGTCTCATCTTTATTCATCCTTAGTCTTTCAAATTATCTTCTATGGGTTCGTAATTTAGCCAAATTGACCTTGGAGTCTCCCTCATGGATAGTGTTCAACTTGTCTCAAATTTCTTTGGCAGACATACAGTGCATCACCTTCATAAGCTCTGCCTCTGATAGGCCACAAAGAATACCATTCATTGCTTTTGAATTATTGTCACTAGCTTTTTTACTTGCTACATCTATAGGGAGAATAAGGGTGCAATATTTACTTTAAAAATTGATTTCTAAACATCATGACTGTGAGAGATAAAATATGTTTTCATCCTAGCACTCCAAAAATCATAATTAGATCTATTGAACAATAGAGACTTACTTATAGAGAAACCACCTTGTGATTGACTAGCCATCTTCACTTGATTAAGATCTCCTTTAGGATATTAGGCCTGCTTCAAAGGATCTACTCTCATACCAAATGTTGGAAACATAGCCACTGAGGAGGGAGGGGGGGTGAATCAATGCCTTTAAAACAATCATTCGATTTCACTTATCATTCATGAAGAATTCATTTAAACACATGTATCTACCAATGCATAAACAACCATCTACGACAACATACAATATATGAACATAGGAGATATGTGGGAAAGCCTCATGGAGAATAAAATCCACTAGAATATAACTTAGAATAAAGTACTATAAGCAATAAATCAATATTTAGTGAGGCACAAACCCCACAAGGAGCACCAACCTCTAACTAGTTAAGGACCAATTCAACTAAGCCTTTTAGCAAGCATCAAATTGAAAGGAGGAGCCAACCCCATAGGTGACTCTGCACTAACTCATCCATATGGAACTTTTGATCACTTTTGGACACCTGTTGATAACTTAATTTATGATGATCGCCTTATTTTTCTCTTCACACTCTTCTCTCTCTCAAACACCCTATTAGGCCTCTTTGCTCAACTAGCCCTCTTCTTGATAGATTTAGGTCAAATGACCTTGCTCATCATTTATAAAATCATTGTTATAACTTCATGAATTATTCAACATTCCTATCTTATGTTCTTCAAGTCCTTTACCTAGTTTCCAAACTTCTATTTCATTCATTCTTTAGCTTAATCTTCTAACTAGTCAAAGTAGGCCCATTAGACCTTTTTATACATGACTCTTGCTCTTAGACACTTTGGTTGGACATAAACCTCTTCATACTTGGATCACCTTTGTAATAGATCAAAAAACACATTTCACAATTGAAACAACCACTACTAGGTCAGTCACCACTTGTAAAGACCATAACCACCATTAGGCCTAATAAAGACTTAATACAATAAGGCCTTCTCAAGGCACACATTTCACCTTAACCACCTTGGAATATTTTGATCCTCCATAAATAGATGAAAAAATTCAGACACAATTCAATTATACCTCTTTTAAGCTCATATTAGGTCCTCAACACTAATTATCTCATTTCACTCCTTGAACCACACCATTAGGCCTAGTCATAATAAGCCTTCTCACTGCTAGAAAGTCTGCTTTGAATATCTAAGAAATACACTCAACTTTGGCACATGATACTATCAAAAAATCATATGGATAGAAACTCCATGACCTCAGGGTTATCACCATGTCCATTGGACTTCACTATACTAGGAAATAGACCTCAAATTGACACTTCCATATGCTCACTCAGAACTGTAGATAGGCCTCAAAAACCATTCAAGAACCTTTGAATTTTCACACCTTCATATGAGTTTTTAATGAATATAAATACATTCAAATGAACTTATGATATTTCTATAACAACTTTATATACACTATATTCTTCAACTCTATACATAATGACTCAGGAACACCATTCTTACTAAAACACAAAAACTTACCTAAATGCTCCAAAACATAGTCATGGAAATAATGACTTAGACCACCTGTAGATTAACTTTCATTAAATTTAAATATGTTTATATGATGCTTAAACATCATTAGAACATCTTGAAACAAATAGATTACAAGGTTTAATATCAATATTGGTCTTATAGATCAATCTCATGTCTTCACTGTACACAAAACTCACTGTGTTAGACAGGTCACTTTGAGAACAACTTTATGCTTGTATATAAGCATCTCTAAATATTATATTCAAAGTGGATATGTGTTACATGTCTTTAATAAAAATCCTATGCAATTGGATTCATCCTTAATCCACAACAACACATCCCTAATCTTATTCCCACTTCTATTTATTTTTCTCATTATCTTCTTCACTAAGCCTTTTTTAGTAATAGGCCAACTTCCATGATTGAAATAACATATTTTAAGTTTGTAACATTTTCAAAAACTTACATGGACAAAAAATATAAGTCTCACACATCATTCTCCAATCATTTTCATTCTTTGACCTGGTCAACCCTACTTGTTACATCAAAATCTAAGAAATAAACGATTTTTTGTAGCTTCCATTTACTCTTATAATAGAATAATTATACCTGAAGGTACCTAAGAGAGTCCTCTACATGTTACAATAATTAAACTAGGTCATGAAAACCATTCTGAGCTATTTCCAACATTATCTTCCATATCGGGTCACAATTAGGGTTTTAGAGAGGGTTTAGACTGCCTTCCACTCTTAATAATCATTCATAAAGATTAGGTCCTCAAACCATAAACTAATGCTAATAACTTTGAGCTATGACCTTTACCCAACTACTATGAATTGATTGGATCCTCATGCAAAGGTTTCACATGCCAATGAGCATAATAAAATCCTTTACGGGTCTATAATACCTCATTCTGTGCACACAAATAACCTCAAAACCACATACCATGTATTCTCCTTAACTTGGTCAACATATTTGACATAACCTCTGACACCTATAAAAATGTTCTCATGAGCTCTAACATCTTGGAAACTAAACTTGACCCCTCATTAGGCCACATTGGGTCTCTTTGCACATTAGGCTTCAATTGCTAGTCACACTTAGACCTTGAACACACCTTGCAACCTCTTTTACTATTCTCAAAACCACATGCTCATGTCATATAACTTCATACTATGATCACACATTGATTTTCATCCTTCATAGATATTGATAACACCTCAAGACTCCTCATTAGGTCAGGCAAAGTTTGGGACTAGATTGGTTGCATGCTAAGGCTTAAGACCTTACCCCTGAAGGTTTATCTTGAAATATTCTTGAGTGTTTCAAAACTTCATATGTATGTTAGGGCATCCTTAACCATCCACTTATACCTTGTATCTTGATCTTGACCTTGGCATGTCATCAATCTCAGAAAAATTATCAGGTTGCCTTCAAATTTTCTCTCAATAGAGAGACAATAGGTTGCCTTCAAATTCTCTCTTGTCTTAGGACTCCTTATCATATACCACTTCACCATGCATGATACCAATTTTGAATTTGATATCAATGATAATATTTATGCGACAACACCAATAATAGGAACATACCTCAACATAAGATTTGTGGATCATCATTAAAGATTAGAAATTCGTAATATTATCTAAGACTAAAGGGGTAGAGACCAACTCTATTGATAATATTCTCATTCTTGAATTGGTAATGGGATTTCAAGTGATTGTAACAGTAGCTAATGCATTTATTATTTAGTTTTTCTATCTAGGCAATGTTTAAATGCCAAATGCATCAAAATATTTTATTAAGTTCCACACCAAACACTTGTCATTACATGAATACTAGATCCTCACTTGTTTAACTACTAGCTTAGAGTCACCCAACACTTTGATTTTCTTCACTTTCTTTCCTAGAGTAAATTGAAGCCCATGGACCAATGCTTCATACTCAGCCACATTATGTGTACAAGTAAATTATAGATGGTAATGATATAGATAAGATTTTCCTCTTAGATTAATCAACTCAACTTCAGCACCACATCCACTCTTAAACTTGAAACCATATAACTTTAATGTTGGTGGTATTTACAAAGGAAGTGTCGCTATAATGTTAACTTTTGGGTGTACTTTGTCATAGACCCCTATTACAATTAATTTGATGTTGTGATAAATTTGACCATTCTAATATTTCTACAACACAATTCACAATCACTATTCATTAGTTACTATTCATTCATACTATTCACATATCACTATTTATGAGTGACTATACATGATGATGTGTCATGGTAATGAGGTGGCATAGTGATGAGGTGTTCTTTTGAAATGTGGCATGACCCACATAAGATATTTAAATATTGAAAATGGAGGAGAGAGAAATGGGGCACATTTCTCTACTTGAGAACATGGGAGGAATAAGGAGAGCATGTGGGGGACTACTTGATTCAAAATATCATAATTCCTCTTAAGCATACAAGGTGGGGTGTAGCATTTGATAGCACATGGAGAAAAATCAAAAAAGAAATCTCGAAGATGCTTGGCATATGTGAGAGATCTTTGGCACATGTGGGAGGAGTCAAAAGTTATGTAATCTTTTGACTCATTAGTTTGCACATGGGATAGTGAAAAACATGGTCTACTATTCCAAATTGAGATCATATACAAGGGTCAAAGTTCAATCATAAATATGCCTTTAAATTGGACCTTGCACATGTGAAAGACAATATTCACTATTGGTGAATAGTGAGGAATAATGCAACTACTATAACATGGCATATTTTTCCTCCTTCTCATAGTTTCTCCTCTTTGTCCTTCCTCATTTGTAATTTTTATAAGTATGTATCTTCTTATTTGGTAATGTATCTTTGAAATCATAAACTCCTTATTTTTTAAGCTTGAACTTGTGTTAAACTTCTTTCTCTTCTAAGTATGAAAACCATTGGAGGTGTTTAATCTTGGAGGATGAAAACCCTCGCAAGATAACTAATTTTGATGGTAAAAGATTCTTCCCTAGCTGGTTGATGGTGGTTGCATTCAGGAACTACATTAGAGCTTCATTGGAGACATTTATGTCAAATTATTGTAAGCTAAGTTCATATTTAATAATATAGTGTTGATGCATATTATTTCATTTTAATTTATATTTGATTATCAATTTAGTTGTGTCCATTACAATTTTAATTAAGGGATTTCTCAAGAAATCCAATGTTATAGTAAATATCCAGAAAAAAAGATATTAAAGTGGTATCGAAGCTGATGATCTTGCCAACCTATATGTTTTTTATTGTATGATGCTTCCAAGTGATAGGGAAACAAGTTATTGGAGAAGAGATCATAGGAATTTTTAGCTAGAAAAAACAATGGAAAATAAAAATGTAGTACATTCCATAAGTTCTAAGTTTAAAAATTTGCATACAGATTATTAGTCTATCTAAATACTTTTAGATCAGCCATGTCTTTTCATGATTTTTTATTAGTGGCAAGAATCATTCCAGAAGAATATTTTGAGAAAGAGCATGAAAAGAAGATAGAGGAACCAGAAATTGTGACAGTAGAGCAAGAGCCAGAAGAAGCATGCTTGAAAGAGAAAGAGAGGCTAGAATCAGAGCCTTAAGAGGTTGTGCATGTAAGTGCACACAAAGGAAAAAAAATTGCTTTCAAGAGAAAGAGTGTAACCAAAAAATGTGGTTGAGAATAAACTAACCACATTGCATACAAGCATGGAGGATCTAATGAGGACCTAGAAAAGGTGTGAGGAATGGATGGAAAGAGCCAAGAGAGCTAAGTTGATATCCACTCAAGCAAAACAACACCTACAAGAAATCAAAGTTAAAAATTTTGGCTTAGAAATGAATATTTCATTGACTTCTAAAATTGAATTTCCACAAAATGTTTATCTTAAAAAAGTCAAGGAGGAACCGATGATATGCATCAAACATGATATTGATAAGAAGTTGCCAATGTTATGTGAGGATGGTCTACCAAATGGCCATGTTGATGAGCATTTAGAGAGTGAAGAAGGATCTTTAATAGAATTAGGTATTACTTCTGATAAACAAAATATGAGTTTTAATGATGTAAATGAAGAGCATACAAAGAGAATGTTTCAATAGATGCCAATAATTTAAAACTTTAAAGGATGGTTATGTCAAGGTAAAAATCTCTTCTAAATTAGAAAAGGGAGGTAAGCAATTTGATTAGAGCCCAAGGTATGAGAAGGAAATTCATATTTTATATTTTTTGTTTCCTACTACGTCATTTTAGATTTATTGTTATGATAAAGACTCTAGAGGTGGAAAGAAGATGAAATATACAATTTGATGGAAAGGATACAAAGACATTTTATTTCTAGTTCAAAATGGTTTACACATAAGAATATGGGATCCATGTAATTTTTTGAGTTTTATAAAAGTTCTTAATTCTGATTTTAAGTTATTTTCTATGGACATAAAGAAGGAATTATATTATTTTTGGTATGGAGGAATATAAACATGCACAACTTGATATTGGAAGGTTGGCATACAAAAAGAAATTGCTTATTGGAAATCCAGAGTTTTCACAAGGTTGAGGGTATGGAAGACATCTCAACCCATGACTTTTCAACAAAGAAAAATGGGCATTATGATGGAAGCCATAAGTATGCAAATAATTTAGATTTATGGCTTCCACTTATGTCATCATTGTATTTTTGTCATCTTGGATAACTTGCACAAAATTTGATGATTGGAGATGATTATCCTTTAGTCAAGATCTGAGACATGGAGCATGGGGACCCCTGGGTTCAAGTTGATAAGTATTGTGGAAAAAGGGCGTGGGATCCTAAGAATATTCTAAGATCTATTGATGCAGGAGCATCAATATGCTTGGAATTTATTTAACATTTTAGTTTCCCGCTATTTCCTTATTTTTTTTAAGTTTTCAAATTTGTCTATTTTCAAATAAAACAAAATCAATATCTTGAACTTGGCAGATTTTAAGTCTGTTAGGCAAACTGATTCTTCTATATTAGGAGAACTATTTTGTCCATCCTGGGAGGTTGTTATGAGACACCCAAGATAGGATTAAGCGTCCAAGTTTAGAAATATGGTTTTGGTGTAGGAGAATTTTCATGAAAAATAGGGGAGATAGATATATATTTTGTATGTTGAAAATTAAAGAGTAGAGAGGGGCGCAGTGAAAGGAGGATCTATAGTGCGCAGATTAAAAAAAAGAAAATGCTAATGTATATCTTTTGGCTATAATAATAACATATGTGTTCTTTTTAAAAAATATCAAATTAAGATCAGATTATGTAAGAGGCTGTGTGTTTGTAAATTGATTCTAGATCGAATTAATAAATGACTGTATAATTCAATGCACTTGTGACAAGCTTCCTGCTGAGATTCGTATGATTACTGGGCATGTCAATCTTCCTTCCTGGGCGTAGCGAGTTTCCAGCTAGGTCGCATATGACATTTAATCGATCTTGGTAAGTCTTCCTTTTGAATAGTCTTTGCATTTCAGTTATACTTGCAAATGCATGCAGTGGGATACGCACAAGCAGAAAACCTACTCTTTTGGATGTGAGAACTTATTCTCCTTTCACACCTCTCATACAGTGTATGCATTTTGTTCCTCCTCTTACCAAAGCTACCTGCCCATTATTTTTGTTTGAAATATATATATATATATATATATACAAAATTAGCCATGTTGTAAAGAGGACTGTATAGAAAAAAAAAAGAAGAAAAAAAAATCTACGGACTCTGCAGGCAAAAATCTACAGACTCTACAGGCGCAAATCTATGGACTGTGTAGGCTTAAAAAAAAATCTATGAACTCTGCAGGTTTGAAAATTGAGTCCCTGAGTTTCAGTTCAGAGCTGCACATCATTTGGTATCAGAGCACAAGGGATTGTGCACAATCTAAAGATCCAAGAGAAGAAGAACGTGACTTGTGAAGAAGAGGCAAGATGGCTATGAGAGTTAGGAACATAGGTAGAGCTGGAGGAAGGAGACTTGGAGGATAGGTTGCACTGGCAGATGAGATTAAGAACCTAACAACTAGGCTACAAGACCTGGAGATGGCTCAAAGAAGAGGCACTAACATGGGTGAAGTCAGTGATGGAGAAGAGGAGCCACCAAAAGATGAATTGGTGGTGGAAGAAGAAACAGTTGAAGAGAGGTTGATCAAATCCATTATGAAGGTGAAAACGAAGCCAAAAATGGAGGTTCCAATGTATGAAGGTAATTTGAATGTGGAAGAATTAATTGATTGGATTAATGCATTAGACAAATACTTTGAGTATGAAGGAATTGAAGAAGATGATAAGAAAGTCAAGTATGCCATGACAAGGCTAAAGAAACATGCATCCCTGTGGTGGGATGGAGTGCAAGAAGAAAGGAGGAAAGAGAAGCCAAAGATCAGAAGCTGGGACAGAATGGTAGCAAAAATGAAAGGTAAGTTTATGCCTAAAGATTATCAAGCAAAATTTTTTAAGCAATTACAGAATTTGAAGCAAAAAGATATGTCTGTAAAAGAGTACACTGAAGAGTTTTATAGGTTGACTATAAGATCAAGTCATATTGAGGATGACACAGAGAAGGTAGCTAGATACACCAATGGTTTGAAATTTTCCATTCAAGATGAAATTAGTCTTCTCATTCCTAAGACAGTTGAGGAGGCATATCAATTTGCCTTGAAAGCTGAAGAGAAAATTGCAAGAAAAAAAACATCCTTCTCAAGAGGAAGGGGCAAATCCATCAGAGGTAGAGGAATTCAAGGAGGTAGAAGACAACTGCAAACATCTCAAGAAGAGGCCAGCATCTCACAAAGTTCAAGAGGCAACTATACACTAAGAGGAAGAAGGCCATACCAAGGATATCAAAGAAGAAGAGGAAGATTCATGGGAAAATTATTTAAGTGCAACAAGTATGCAGGACACAGGGCATATGAGTGTCGAGAGAACCCTTCTATCAGCCATGAGAGGGGTGTACATGTGACCCAAGGGGAAGAACAAAATGCAAAAGTTGCAGCAGTTTATGGAGATACTCCAGAAGAAGGTGAGTCTCTTTTGATGAAAAGAATTTTGTTAAAGCCAAATAAAGAAGTTGTAGAACCACCTCAAAGGAAAACTTTATTTAGAACCACATGTAAAAGTAAGGGGAAATGCTGTAAGGTCATCATAGATAGTGGAAGTACTGACAATCTTGTGTCAACTGAGATGGTGGAGAAACTAGGCTTGAAGAAGGAGGTACATCCTACACCTTATCAAGTTTTTTGGCTACAAAAAGGACACAAACTCCTGGTAAGTGAACAATGCAAAGTAGATATTCAGATAGGAACATATAAGGATCAGATTTTATGTGATGTCATGCCCATGGATGTATGTCATATTTTGCTTGGAAGGCCTTGGCAATTTGACAAGAAGGCCATGCATGATGGAAGGAAGAATACCTACATGTTTGAAAAGGATGGGATCAAGCATACACTCACACCATTGAAGGAAAAGGTTGTTGCTGTTGTTGGACAGAATTCCAAAGTATTGATAGTGAGTGGCAAAGAATTTCTACATCAAATGAAGAAAGAAGAGGTAAACTTTGCTATAATTGGTAAGCCAAGGAGTGTAGTCACTAGTACTAAGTTGATTGATTTGCCATTAGAGATTCAAGATATGTTGAATGAGTACATTGACATTGTGGTAGATGATTTACCTAATGAGTTACCACCATTGAGAAGTATTAGCCATCACATAGACTCTATTCCAGGAGCAAATCTTCCAAACAAGGCTGCCTATAGGTTGATGCCAAAGGAAAATGAAGAGATCAAACACCAAGTTCAAGAGTTGTTAGACAAAGGATTGGTAAGAGATAGTTTAAGTCCTTGTGTTGTCCCCATAGTGTTGAGTCCTAAGAAGGATGGGAGTTGGAGAATGTGTACATACTCCAGAGCAATCAACAAGATTACCATCAGGTATAGATTTCCATTGCCTAGAATTGATGATCTACTTGATTGATTAAGTGGAGCTACATATTTCTCTAAGATAGAATTGAAAAGTGGTTACCATCAGATTAGGATAAGAGAAGGGGATGAATGGAAAAAAACCTTCAAGACCAATGATGAACTCTATGAGTGGTTAGTTATGCCATTTGGACTAACCAATGCACCAAGCACCTTCATGAGGCTGATGAATGAAGTGCTGAAGGAGTTCACTGGTAAGTTTGTGATAGTGTATTTGGATGATATTTTGGTGTTTAGTCAAACTAAGGAAGAACATTTGAAACATTTGAGGATGGTATTGAGTAAGCTACATGAAGAGAAATTGCTAATCAAAGTCAAAAAGTGCAGTTTTCTGAAAACAGAGTTGATATATTTGGGGTTTGTGATTTCTAAAGAAGGATTGAAGATGGATAAGGAAAAGATTAAGGCTATACTTGAGTGGCCTACACCTAGGAGCACATATGAGGTAAGAAGCTTTCACGGTTTGGCTAGCTTCTATAAGAAATTCATAAGAAATTTTAGTGGAATTGTTGCTCCAATGATAGATACAATCAAGGGTGATAAAAAGAGTTTTTGTTGGACTGAGGCTGCTGATAAGAGTTTTAGATTATTGAAAAAGAAGGTAACCGAAGAACTAATTCTAACCTTACCTGATTTCAATAAGCTTTTTCAAGTAGAATGTGATGCTAGTGGATCTGCAATAGGCACTGTTTTAAGCCAAGATGGGAAGCCTATTTCATACTTTAGTGAGAAGTTAAGTGATGCTAAGAAGAAGTATTCAGCCTATGATCAATAATTCTATGCTCTTGTATAGGCTTTGAATAAATGGAGGCATTATCTTTTGCCTAAAGAATTTGTTTTATTCACTGACAATTATGCTCTACAGTTCATTATCAATCAGAATAAGTTGAATCAAAAGTATGTCAAATGGATTGAATTTTTACAAAGTTTCACATTCACTATTAAGCACAAGAAAGGACAATCTAACAAGGTTGCAGATGCTCTAAGCAAGAGAAATTTGATCATGCAGGAGTCTCAAGTAAGTATTGTGGGATTTGAAGATTTGAAGGAGCTATATAAGGAAGATCCAGACTTCAAGGAACCATATGAAGCTTGCATGAATCCAGTGGGGGTTGATAGAAGTCCTTGGATAGATTTCATGGTCCAAGAGGGTCTGCTATTCAGAGGCAACCAACTTTGCATTCCCAAGAGTTCCATGAGGGAGAATTTGTTGAAGGAAAAGCATAATGACAGCTTATCAGGACATTTTGGGCAGAACAAGACATTAGCACAATTAAGTGCTCACTACTATTGGCCAGGTATAAGTAGTGATGTTAAGAAATTTGTTGAAAGGTGTAAAATATGCCAATATTCCAAGGGAAGCAGTCAAAACACAGGTTTGTACCAGCCACTACCCATTCCAAATAGGCCTTGGGATTCAATAAGCATGGATTTTGTACTTGGTTTGCCAAGAACTCAAAAAGGCCATGATTCCATATTTGTTGTGGTAGATAGGTTTTCAAAGATGGCTCATTTTATTCCGTGTTCCAAAACAAGTGATGCTACTCACATAGCTAATCTATTCCTTCAAGATGTTGTTAGATTGCATGGATTGCCTAGAAGCATTGTTTCTGACAGGGACACCAAATTTGTTGGGCACTTTTGGAGAACTTTATGGAAGAAATTGGGTACACAATTGAGTTTTAGTTCAACCTACCACCCCCAAACTGATGGCCAAACATAGGTTGTCAATAGGAGCTTAGGCAACATCTTGAGAAGCTTGGTAAGTATGCATCCAAAACAATGGGATATTGCACTTGCACAAGCTGAATTTGCCTATAATGATTCTCCTAACAGAAGTACAAGATTGAGTCCATTTCAAATCATGTATGGAATGCATCCAAGAGGTGTGTATGAGTTAAGAAATCTAAGTAGCATGGAGACAAGGAGTGCTGATGCAGAAGAATTTACCAATGCCATGCAAAATTTACATGAACAGGTAAAGAAGAAGCTTGAAGAAAACACCATCAAGTACAAGCTAAGGGCATATCAAAAGAAAAGAGAGATCAGTTTCAGTGTTGGAGACTTTGTTCTTGCTCATCTCAGAAAAGAGAGGTTTCCAAAAAAAGAATACAACAAGCTGAAGGTAAAGAAAATAGGACCATGCAAGGTAATAAGAAAGTTTTCAAATAATGCATATGAAATAGAATTGCCAAAAGGAATTGGAATTTCTCCAATTTTTAATGTTGTAGATCTATATCCATATAAAGATGAAGGGCAACCAGCCAAAGAAACTGAAATAGGGGTAGATGAAGTCATCCAATGGGAGCAACAACTGCCAAAGGAAGTGCCAAAGGAGATTGAAAGCATTTTAGACAAAAAAGTGGCTAAAAAGACAAGGGATAAAGAATATTTCCAGTATCTAATTAAGTGGAAGAATCTACCAGCTGAAGATGTAACATGGTTGACTGCCAATGACATCCTTAAGCTGGGCACAAGTATAGAAGAAGTGATGCAGGAAAACAACAAGTGAAGAATACTTCTTTTGCTCATTGGAAGAATGGTGCAGGAGCATCAATATGCTTGGAATTTATTTAACATTTTAGTTTCCCGCTATTTCCTTATTTTTTTTTAAGTTTTCAAATTTGTTTATTTTCAAATAAAACAAAATCAATATCTTGAACTTGGCAGATTTTAAGTCTGTTAGGCAAACTGATTCTTCTATATTAGGAGAACTGTTTTGTCCATCCTGGGAGGTTGTTATGAGACACCCAGGATAGGATTAAGCGTCCAAGTTTAGAAATACGGTTTTGGTGTAGGAAGATTTTCATGAAAAATAGGGGAGATATATATATATATATATATATATATATATATATATATTTTGTATGTTGAAAATTAAAGAGTAGAGAGGGGCGCAGTGAAAGGAGGATCTGCAGTGCGCAGATTAAAAAAAAGAAAATGCTAATGTATATCTTCTGGCTATAATAATAACATATGTGCTCTTCTTGAAAAAGATCGAATTAAGATCAAATTATGGAAGAGGCTATGTGTTTGTAAATTGATTCTAGATCAAATTAATAAATGACTGTATAATTTGATGCACTTGTGACAAGCTTCCTGCTGAGATTCATATGATTACTGGGCATGTCAATCTTCCTTCTTGGGCGTAGCGAGTTTCCAGCTGGGTCGCATATGACATTTGCTCGGTCTTGGTAAGTCTTCCTTTTGAATAGTCTTTGCATTTCAGTTATACTTGCAAATGCATGTAGCGGGATACGCACAAGCAGAACACCTACTCTTTTGGATGTGAGAACTTATTCTCCTTTCACACCTCTCATATAGTGTATGTGTTTTGTTCCTCCTCTTACCAAAGCTACTTGCCCATTGTTTTTGTTTGAAATATATATATACAAAATAAGCCCTGTTGTAAAGAGGACTGTATAGAAAAAAAAAGAAGAAAAAAAAAATCTATGGACTCTATAGGCAAAAATCTATGGACTCTGTAGGCGCAAATCTACCGACTATGCAGGCTTTAAAAAAAAAAATCTACGGACTCTACAGGTTTGAAAATTGAGTCCCTGAGTTTCAGTTCAGAGCTACGCATCATCTACAAAAGGTAACAATTATGATTTCCATATATTTGTAGTTAATCCTTTCATCAAAGTAAGAAAAAAATTAGAGTTGATTTCAAATAAGTTTACTAATTTCAGATCTAAGGCCTAAGGTATGGTTCTTTATGTGACAAAGATTGGAGATGACTACCCTTTAGTCGAAATCCATGGTATCCTTGCTAGAACAAAAATATACTTCCCTCATATTGTTGTTAATCCATGAGATAAGAATGTTCTTATGAGGTATGCGAAGATGTGTATTAAAGCCAAAGACATAAGTTGTAGCTGTGAACATGTAGATTTTCCAATTCAAGTCCAAGTTTATTGGTGCATATGGGATCCAGAAGGCTTGGTAAGGGTGAAGGTAAATATCTCATTCTCATTTTTTGAGCAACCTCATCCAAGGATGGAGATTCAATTCTTGTCATGCATGGTATGAAACCCTAAGCTTCCTCCTCAAGTAAAATGGTGAATAATTAGATGTGTAATAGATCTTACTTCTTATTCTCTTCTCTAAATAATGGTGAAATGATCTTGTATATATAGGTAAATTAAACCCTAATCCCTTTTGAAAGTTTTGACTAATAGGGTCGATCCAGTCAACCTAGTATAGTTATGAATGAAAATTTACTAGGTCACAGACTAGGTCATCCAAGAGCCGACCTAGACCCTAAATGAATTTTACCCAAAATAGTATAGGGTTGACCTAGTCAACATAGTACAATTAACAATCAAAAATGGCTTAAGGCTAGGAAAATGGGGAGAAAAGGTGGGGAATGAACGAGGAGTGTGCAATAGAGAAAAACAAGCTTAGAGAATGGTTTTCAAGAGATAAGTGTGTAGATAACAAATGGTAAAAGGGAAAACAATCTTATGAAACACCAATGGTCTTCCCACCCCTTTCTTGGTGCACCCTTTAAGGTGTGAACTCAAAAAGATTGAGACTCAATGGGTTCTTGTAAGATATAAAGCATTAGTAATTGATAAAAGTTTGAAAATATTATATGTATACATATGCCCAACTCAAAGCTCATTGTATGCAATCAGAAATGCATCATGTCTATAAATCAATCATAACTCAGATAAGATACATCATACCATACACTTTTGATTGGGGATACATTAGATAATCGAAATATGACCAATATGGTGATTTGCTAGACCTGATTAGGGGATTTATTATCATCATATGCATGATAGGGAGGGTTCTAAAGCCTTCAGTCAAGCATAATCACGTAATAACCCTAAGGGAGTCATATGTCTTATATCTTAATAAATTAATAACAAGTAAAACAAAGTCTAATCTAGTACTCACCAAATCTTGTGACATAAAGTGGAGGTTAGTAAATAAAACAAACACGCATAGGAGAATATCAATTAAGCTGTGTATGAGTAAGACCCTAATACATGGAAAGAGAAGAGTAATATTATTCAAAGCCAATACTTATACTACTTATATTTAATAAAGAGAGGAGCAAAGTTAGAGAATACTTAATTAAAAGATGAATCCATCGGGACTCAATCTCTCCCTTGGCCAAAGGGGCTTTGCAAGAGGTTGTTGTGGTTTGTAAGGATCACTAAGAAAGGCCAAAGCATCCAAGACTTCTCCACAAGACTAGATTCTCCAAGTAGAAACCTTAAGTTAAGACTCCTAAAGTATAATGGTGGAAGAGTATATTGTAAAGAAGCGTAAATGAATAATAACTCTTATTCATTGTCCTAATAATGACAAAATGATCTTGTATATATAGGTGGATTTAATCCTAAGCTTTTTAAAAGTTTCAGTCGATAGGCTTGACCTAGTTGGCCTAGTACAATTATGAACAAAAATTCACTAGGTCACGGGATAGGTCAGACAGGAGCCGACCTAGACCCTAAATAAATTTCACCCAAAACTATACAGGCTCTATCTAGTTGATCTAGTACAACTAACTATTAAAAGGGGCTTAAGTTGAGGAAAAGAGGGATGAAAAATGGGAAAAAATGAGAAGAATGTTCAAAGGAGGAGTAATA
This sequence comes from Torreya grandis, assembly GCA_037957365.1. Classification (NCBI taxonomy): domain Eukaryota; kingdom Viridiplantae; phylum Streptophyta; class Pinopsida; order Cupressales; family Taxaceae; genus Torreya; species Torreya grandis. The sequence continues at coordinate 809,921 of JARHVA010000709.1, read as the reverse complement.
GCTTAGGGGAATGTTTTACGAGCTATTTGGATTGGTAATAAGTGGCAATAAGGGATAATAATCTTGCAAAACACCAATGGTCTACCCACCCCTTTTGTAGTGCATCTTTTAAGGCATGTACTCAAAGAGATTGAGTCTCGATAGGTTCCTACAAGATGTAGAGCGTCAGTATTTGATAAAAGCTAAAAATATTATGTGTATACACTCATCATGTGTCATGTGTGTGCAACTAGGGATGGTGCTTTAGAAATAGAACATGATAACAAATAATGTTGATGCTGAGTAGAAATGCAGTAAGAAAAAAATAAGATAAATGAAAGGATAGAATTAAAAAAACACATACCTTTACTTAATTTAGTGCTATAGATAATTAAGGAGACTAAAAGAGATTTTGAAGGCGTCTAGTGTGAAGAACATTAGGCGAACATGTAGAGATTAGTGCAAAAAAGAGAAAAAAATCAAAATTTTTGAAATATAGGCATATATTAGTGGAAAATATTTTCTACGAAGTCATGATTTTATAAAATTTTATGGTTTAAAAAATGAGTGAAAATAAAGATATGATTTAAACAAGAAATTTGACAGCAAATTTGAAAGGCAAAAAATTGTAGATGGTAAGATTAAATAGGTTGAAAACCGAAGTCGTGCTTATTTTTTGATTTGTTTTGAGAGAAAAATAGAGCTTAAAGAAACCAAATGAAATAAAAAAGAACTAAGATGGCGAGGAGATGATAAGCGAGATGAGAGGGACACCCACCAACCACAATGGGTGCAACATAGGTAGGCTATTGAGAATTTTAAACTTGTTTTTTAATATTTTATTAAAAATTAAATGTTTTATAAAAATTTGTAATTTAAGCCAATTCTAGAAACCAAAATGAACCCTTGAAGGTTGTTAAGGGTATTAGAGGCCAAAAGGGGAAATAGGTTGAAACGAATCAGAGTAATAACTTCCAAAGGCATTTAATACAAGCAGGGAAAGGGGTCAACAGTCTGAACCAACTAGGTCGACCTAGTCGACCTAGTAGGCTAAAAATTTTGATTCCACAATGCTGACTTAGTAGGTGTAGGATGACTTAGTTGATTTTGGATGCTGCCAACTTAACACCTCACTATCGACTTAATAAGTTAATCCACTCTTTTGAGTTAGTACTAAGAGGGGAGAAATGAAAGGGTCGACTTAGTTTGTTAAGTCAACATGGTCAACTAAGGACTATTTGGTCAATTTAAGGTTTGACTAAGTGACCAGAATTTTATGAAAATCCATAAAATAGGCTAAAATAGTACTAGAAAGGCCCAAAATGCCTGACTGAGTACTAAAATGGCTAAGTAGGCTAAAAATAGGGTAAATTGGTCAAAAATGGATAGATTAAGGCAAATTTAAAAGAATGTATTCAATTATAAATGACATGGAGGTTTAATACATCTTTTATTGTTTGATGGTTGTAGGGGCATTCGAGATTTTGGCAATTAATGGCCACAACATGGCTCTCAAACATTTTAGAGTGATTGACAATGGATGACCAATCTAGGTTGGTCATGTTAGGTCTAGGAGGTGTTATGGAGATGTGTTGAGTCTCGTTGAGCGCAGATCTTGTAGTCATGTTCTTTGGAACTTGGGAACGATTGATTAATACTTTAAGATGGGTGGTGGATGGGGATACCATTGAGGTGGGTATCATCTTAGAGGATGTCCATTATATTTTTAGACTTTTGATAGGAGGTACGCTCAAGATCATGGGGGTACCAAACGGAAAAGAGGATAAGTGAGTCTTAGCCTTGTTGGCGAAGGGATCAAATAGGATATATCCTAGGCTAAGAGTTACCTTATTTGATGTGTATATAATTTAGATTCTAAATATCTGAAAGGTAATGATAGGACTTGTGATAACATGAGTGCTATGTCACAAATCAAATGACAAGGTACCGCTATGTGTGATAGCTTAATGTTAGTCTATTTTAGAGCAGGGGGTACTATATGATCTAGGTTCTATTATTTGGGTCTAGCTCATGCATGATATATATGGGATGTTATCCAAAGGGTATAAAACCATGGGACCATTTATTTTATTGAGTTCTTGGATATATGAGAGGTTCTCTCTATATCGATCAGCTAGGTTGCCTCATATGGTCGATGATCAGTTGTCTTAGGTGCAGAGATGGCAATAGGATAAGGTAGTGTCGGTTATGCCCCATGTGACTACATTATAGATAGTCATGCGAGAAGATATCATGTAGAAGTCATATGGGCACATCGTGATAGTGTGGCCAAGTTAGAGGATAGTGGCACCAACATTAGCACAAGCACATATTATAAGCCACTACACCTGGTGGATATATCCACATTTAGTGGCATACATACCAAGATAGTTGGGAATCCCTCACCTAGTGGCTCTGATAGTGGTGCCCACATTTTGGGCTAGACATGTGAGAGAGCTAAGGGAGAGAGGAGTGGGACCACTAGTTACTAGGCCAGAGATTAGACCACATCATCAGAGATCATGGATAGGTTGAGCATGACAACCAATGGATAGAGAGGATATGGATGTGGATGCAAGAGTACCAAAGGTAATACAACTAGCATCATAGTATGAGGAATGAAGATTGCCTCAGTCACACTATTGATGGAGATGTCAATGATGAGAGAGAAAATAGAGGGTGGTCATCCTAGATGACCCATCAAGCGACCTAGAATAGAGCTGGTCTATAAAGGCATCACTTAGGTGGGGTTTGAGATGGGCATGGGTGGTGACCCCAAGATTTTCATTGATTTGGTGGCATCCCATGGATGAGGTACTTGGAGGACAAGCTGATGGAGAGATTGTGCTTGATGGTTATGTAGATGGGAAGACGGTGATAGGTGACACTTAAAGAGGTAATAGAGGGTTTAAAATTTACTTAAGTTTTTTGAGATAGATTTTGAGATATATCTATGATCAGATATCTATTTGGTTTAAATTTTACAAATCCTATGGAGGAGACCAAATGGAGATCCTTGGTGAGGAGAGTACACCATGAGATCCTAGATGAGGTGTTGATGCCATATGACCCAGCTACACTGGATGATCCCATGATGCTATCTACCCCAACTCAAATGAGCTAGTTTAGACTAGTAGGAGAGGTTGAGGTGAGTACGGGTGCATAGGGATGAGTGAAAGCCACCAATAGGGGTGGGAATACGAGAGGCATATACATGATAGGCTTTGGCTCAAGAGATAGCCATGCATATGGATACCATGACCTAGTTGGCATAGGTACAGGCCTAGGTGGCCAACCTATTGAGGCAGGTGACATGTTTGATATCTTAGACAACCTCTTTACAGTGTACTTGGCTGAGCTATCTATGGGTAGGGTGGTTAGGCCACAAGATAGATAGGATAGAGCCCATTTGTAGAGTTGAAACAATGTATTTTTGTATTTTATATCAAAAACACATGATATATATGTAGATATCTCATTTTGGTAGTTGGATGTTGATCTTATATGTTTGTATTATAGTTGTGGTTGTGGATGCATAAATATATTTATTTCTATCACATGTGTTTTAGCTTTGGTTATATATGCTATAATAAATGTGTTGTGTTTTCTTTTCTAGCATTATGTAGGACACATGCATGGTAAAAAAAGAAATAGGCAAAAAATACTTAGCTAAGTATAATCAATCAAAAGCAAATGCAATACACACTATTTTATATTGGGAATTATGTAATAACAAAAGATGAATAAGTATAAGAAATGAAAGAGTGGTAAACAAGAGGGCAAAAAAAAATTGTTTTTAAATAAAGGGAAAGATTTGTGCCAAATTAAAACACGTAAAATCATACTAAATCACGTTGGGAAGTATGAAAAGAATGTAACAAAATGGAAATCACTTTGAAAAAATAAATGGTATAAAAAAACAAATCAATTAAGTCAATTCATCATACTAAAGTACATTGAGAAGTATAAAATAAAAACAAAATTGCCAAATTTGTTTTAAATTTATCATACTAATTCAAGTTGGGAAGTATGAAAAACTCAAAAATTGATGGGATCCTTACATAAAATTGGCAAACAAGAAGATAAAAATTGAAAGAGGAATTAAGTAAACATAAAACATACTAAATCAAGATGGAAAGGATGTCAATGACATGTAACTTTATAATCACTCAAATCTTATCTCATATTTGACACATGTAATTTTTATTATAACTTGGATTATTGGAAAATTTTGTGAGAAAGGTCAAGTCCTATCTATGATCTTACATTGTAACTCACAAAGGGAACACCAATGAGATATAATTAATGTGAAAATCTGATAAAAAGGGATGTTGGTAATAAGAAGATGAAATTTTGGTAATTTGTAAAGAAGACCAAGTCTTATCCATGGTCTTAATGTAACTCATAAATATAATCCCTAGGGGAGTGATCAATGGACAAACTAATATTTCTCGAGGAAAAATATTAGGATTGTATGGAGTGAAAAAGAGGATGTAAAAAGCATAACATAGACATCTTATGATAAGACCTTAGGAGACATGAGGCATACTAAGGACATGAGAAGACACTAAGTGACTAGTGACCGTCAAATATATAAAGAAAACTTGTTTGTTATAGATACAAATCTGTGTAGGCAAATAAGTGTGCTACTAAGATCAACTCATGAAGTTAGATTTGGTAAAAGAAAAGTAAAAGACTTACCTTTCCATCACACATTCCCCATTCTTCAAGACCCTTATTAGAGCCATCGATCTACTATGAAGATTAGGTACTTGCATGAGAAAGTAGCTAGCACTAAAAGATTTTTTTTATTCTCCTTTTCTAATCTACTGGCCTACCACACCCCAATGAACCTCGACTCTATTGTGAGGGCAACTATGGAGTTTGAGATTCAACTAGAGGAAGGAGATGTGTTTTGAATCAAGTCTTTTAGTATGATTTGACTTTTGAAAATTTTGAATGTTGCCTTTTAGATCATTGACTTTTGTTAAATGATTTGAATTTTGAAGATTTTGATAGATTTTTAAATATTCCTCCTCCATATGGACTTGGAATGACTAGTCATGGGAGATAGAGTGATACCCACAAATAAGATTTAGGCTTTGGTTAAAGGAAGCTAAGTAACCAAAGACAAGACTTGACTAGGATACTTAGGCTTAACAATGAACCATCATGTTATCTCAAGTCTCAACCATGTGTATGCTTAGTTTGTGAAAAGGAATAAAGGGGAAGAAAGGAGATCTGAAGTATATCGGTAAAAGGAGATTATAATGAGATGAATTATTTGCTAACTAATCACATGTTATATAAGGAATGACTAAAGGGAGTAAGTTTTGTATAACCAAGTCATAATAACAATTATCCATGTGTATAGAGATAAGATATAAAATAATCATGGAAAATAGAACAAAATAACCATAAAAAAGAAACTCAAGAAGAAAAGGAAGTCAATTATAAAGAAGAAATTTTGTAAGGAAACATAAATGATATTATGAGCAATATAAATCATGAAATCAAAGTTACCATGTAGGAGATTTTAAGAATTTGACACAATTTAAAATGATATAACAAATAGATAAAGATAAATTTGGAGCACATATCTAATACAAATGAAAATGTAAGAACACCATGCATGTACTCATAAGTACATATAGATTTATCCACACACATTATCCATAACATTTGATAAGTATTTATGAAGTTGAATGTGAACTATAGCTAATGTCTCATCTATCTTTAGCAAAAATTGGGAAAATACTTCACATCTAATCTCCTCAAAAGAAAAGGTAGGAATGCTTGATGGATCATGTTGAGGAGGGCTATCATGAAAGGGATGCTCAAGAGAATGTAAGGGAGTGGTTATGATAGGAGATGAAGGGATCACCAATGGGGAAGGATCCACAGGTGAAGGACTCATAGGTGGAGAAATATCCATAGGTGAAGGAAGGTCCATGGGTGAGGGGTTTGTGGGTGGAGGAATAATAGGTGAAGAAGGGACCACATGAGGAGATGGAATCACAAGAGGTGGAACCATGGGGGAAGAAGGAAGAGCCTTATGGTGGGAACAACCTATGAAAGGAATAGTAGAAGGGATGAGAATAGTTAAAAAATGATATTTAAGATGCTATTGAAGGATGTGACAATGATCAATGTAATGTGTGCCACATTGGTGCTAAAGATAATATACCTATCTATACTTAGGAATATACTCAAGTAATAACTTCAGAGGAGGTATAGCTTTATCTAAGGATTGAGGGGTAGTAGGATGCAAAGTATCAATATATTATCACAACTTGTAATAATGTGTGAATGAATGGTTATTTGTGTTGTTGAAGCAACTGATATGCCTATGAGTAGGTTTAGTAAGGTACTCATAGGAGGAGGTGTAATAGAAATGGGAGGATCTTGGGAAGGTTCATTGACCCATTTGGTGGGCAAAGGAGCCAACTATGATAAATGAAGTAGACCATCACCAAGAGAAGGTTATGATGGTAAATTATATTGAGGGAGGGGTTGGGTCTATAGAAGGCTAAAGTAGAATTGCATGCATCTCATGGATAAACAGACTATAGGGGTCATGGTACCTATCAAAGTGATAGGTCCCAATCATATCATGATCTATAAGCATATTACTATGAGGTTCTTCAAAAATTAGAGGTGTCCATACCATTTCTATCCTATGATAAAGAGAAAAAATGCTAAAATTAGGAATGATATAGATGGAACACAGAAAGATATACTAAAATACTGAAGCAAAAAGGAATGATAACAATTAATCTCAGCATTACAGACCTAAACAAGAACTCCTAAGACTAGATCATCTAAGGTATAACCATCATCGTAATTAGGTGTATGAAGATCAATGATGTAGGTGTTAGGGTGTGGAGCTAAAAACTTCACCAAAGAGCATTCATTATCAGGTTCGGGTCTACACAGACACCGGCATCGATCAGGAGCGACCGACGTCAATTACAGGCAGTTGCAGAGGCACCGACGTCGGCAGAAGGTCGACTGACGGCGGTCACAGACAAGCAGCAGGAACTGACGTCGGTTACCTGCGTGTCCAGAAAGCTATTTCCGTGGACAGAAGCGAGTGTTTGCATGATAAGTTTGAGTTGAAGTCTCAAGCTCGCGTCTCTATTATTGGCATTACTATTTTTAGAGCCCTTGTTCAAGTGGCTTAACTGCTTGTTGGATGTACATGCTCAAGTCTCCTAATTCTATATGTAGAATTAGATCTTCCTAGCTTATCGTAGTTGTTGTTGTAGAGTGTGAATCATTGTAATTCATTGTGTGAGAAGAACAGTACAGAATTGAATCAATCCAGGCTTGTTGGAGTTGATTGTTCTTGAGAGAGAGAGCTCTTGAGGAATAGAGATCTAGTGAGAGATCTATACATCTAGGAGAGGTGTGGAAGAAAGAAGCTTTTTTCAATTGTATTCCTTTGTAAAGAGTTTTGTTAATACAAGTTTTCAGGGTGTTTTCTAATTACTTGTCAATCTGATTTAATTCCAAGTTTATTGCTGTCACAATTGTAATCTATTGTTGGATTGATCCCCCAAAAAGTGGTATCAGAGCCTTGGTTATAGGTTCAGAGCTTGATAATTGGTATCAAAGTTCAGGTTCACTAACAGGGGGTTTAGATCTATGTAATGTGTATTGATTACAGGTTCTCACAGAAATTTCTGCAGGGATTTCTATTTGAGTGGGAGAAGCAATGGCAGATGAAAGTAAATTGAGAATGGAAAAGTTCAATGGCAAAAATTACCAACACTGGAGAATGCAGATAGAGGACTATCTGTATCAGAAAGATCTCTACTTACCGTTAAGAGGTGTTGCAAAGAAGCCCAAAGACATGGAGGATGAAGAATGGGAATTTCTTGACAGAAAGGCTCTGGAGTCTATAAGACTGAGTCTAGCATCCACTGTGATATCCAATTTATCACAGGCAAAGTCTACGGTAGAGTTGATGACTACGTTAGCAAATTTGTATGAAAAACCCTCAGCTTCCAATAAGGTATATCTTATGAAGCAGTTATTTAATTTGCATATGAATGAAGGTGGATCTGTTTCTACTCATCTGAATGATTTCAATGGAATTGTGAATCAGTTAAGTTCAGTGAATATAGTGTTTGATGATGAAATAAAAGCTCTTTTGATATTATGTTCTTTGCCTGAAAGCTGGCATGGCTTAGTAATGGCAGTAAGTAATACTACATTTGCATCAAATATTTTGAAAGTAGAGGATGTTGTTAGTGTTATCTTGAATGAGGAAATACGCAGGAAAAGCACAGAAGAGGCATCCGGGAACGCTTTAAGTTTTGAGAGCAGGGGAAGGCAGAAAGAGAAGAGCAAGAAAGGCATATCAAGATCCAAATCAAAGGGGAAAGGCAGATCTAAATCCAGAAATGGTAGAAGGCCACAATGCTGGAATTGTGGAAAGATGGGGCACATAAGTAGAGATTGTTGGTCAAAGCCTAAGGAGGACAACCAGCACGAAGGAAAGGAAGAAGCCAAGATTGCAGGTATTGCACAAGATGCTTTAATTTTCTCTTTGCATAATAATATAGAATCTTGGGTATTAAATTTTGGTGCATCTTTTCATGCTACTCCTAACAGGGAATATTTCAGTGACTATATCCATGGAGATTTTGGAATAGTGTATCTGGGGGATGATGAGCCCTGTAAAATAATTGGCAAAGGTAAAGTGTAGCTGAAGATGAAGAATAACAACACATGGGTGTTGAGAGATGTGATGCATGTATCTAGCTTGAAGAGAAATTTGATTTCTGCAGAAAAGTTAGGGGATGAGGGTTGTACAGTAACTCTCACAGCAGAATCTTGGAAGGTGACCAAGGGTGCACTTGTTATGGCCAGAGGTAAGAGAGAAGGTACTCTCTATTTGTGTAATTGTGTTACTAACAAATCTCCTTCTGTATTATCTACTTCAGATGTGGATGCTAAATTGTGGCACTCAAGTCTTGGCCACATGAGTGAGAAGGGGATGTCAATTCTTAAGTCCAAAGGTATGCTTTCAAATTTAAAAGGCATAGATCTAGAGTTTTGTGAGCACTGTGTATTTGGAAAACAGAAACGGGTTAGTTTTCTCAAAACTGGGTCTACTAAGAAGAGGCACAAGTTGGAGCTTGTTCACACAGACGTGTGGGGACCGGCTCAGGTTGCTTCCATTGGAGGATCATAGTACTATGTATCTTTCATAGATGATGCTACAAGGAAGGTATGAATCTATTGTATTAGGAGAAAATATGATGTATTTGAGACTTTTAAAGTTTGGAAAGCTATGGTTGAGAATGAAACAGGTAAAAGATTAAAGTGCCTGAGATCAGACAATGGTGGTGAGTTCTGCAGTCATAAGTTCAGAGATTATTGTTACATGCATGGAATCTGTAGGCAAAGGATGGTTCCAAGGACACCTCAGCAGAATGGTATTGCTGAAAGGATGAACAGGACAATAATGGAGCGTGCAAGGTGTATGAGATTGCATGCCAATTTGCCCTTACAGTTTTGGGCACAAGTTGTTGACACTGTAGTGTACCTGATTAACAGAGGACCCTCTACAGCGCTGGATGGTGGTATTCCAAAAGAGGCATGGACAGGTAAAAAAGTTGATCTCTCATATCTCAAAGTTTTTGGTTGTGAAGCCTTTGTGCATATAGATAAGGAAAATAGAAAGAAGCTTGATGCTAAGTCTATGAGATGCACGTTTATTGGCTATGGCTCAGATGATTTTGGTTACAGATTGTGGAATCTAGAAACTAACAAGGTAATCAGGAGCTGTGATGTTGTTTTCAACGAAAGAGTGATGTATTGTGATCAGCTAAGGAAGTTGAATCAGTCTGAGCAGAGCAATGGTGAATTGGACGAGGTGAAAGTCCAAGATGAGCTTGTGGGAAAAAGAAATAATCACTTACAGGAAAACACAGAGACCGACGTCGACAGGTTAAGAACCGGCGTCGGTAGGACAGAAACTGGCGTCGGCCATACAGAGACCGACGTCGGCCGTACAGGTACCGAGGTCGGCTAGGCAGAACCGACATCGGCCAGTAGCAGGCCTACAGGTGACCGAGGTCGGTCACTGTCAGAGAATTTGGGTGGACAGCATGTTGTGGACGAGTCTCAGACACCCATCAGGAGGTCAAAAAGGGTGAGCAATCCTCCAATTAGATATTCTCCTTCTTTATATTATTTATTGCTAACTGATGGTGGAGAACCAGAGAGTTTTGAAGAAGCAATACAGGTGAAGTCCAAGAATGAGTGGGAGCGTGGCATGGTTGAGGAGTTGGAGTCCTTAAGAGAGAACCAAACATGGGATTTGGTTGAATTGCCAGCTGATAAGAGAACACTTAAGAACAGATGGACCTACAAGTTGAAGGAAGGTGAGAATGGACAGATGAGATACAAGGCCAGATTAGTAGTAAAAGGATTTGCACAAAATCCAGGTATCGACTTTGGTGAGATTTTTTCTCCTGTTGTTAAAATGACTTCTATAAGGGTTGTATTGTCTTTGGTTGCTTCTGAGGATTTGCATCTTGAGCAGCTAGATGTTAAGACAACATTTCTTCATGGAGATTTGGATGAGGAAATTTATATGGAACAACCAGAAGGATTCGAGGTCAAGGGTAAGGAGAAGTTTGTGTGCAGATTGAAGAAAAGCTTGTATGGCCTCAAGCAAGCTCCTAGGCAATGGTACTTAAAATTTGATAGGTTTATGACTGAGCATGGCTACAGTAGGTGTCAATCAGACCATTATGTGTATTTCAAGAGATTTGATAATGGTAGATATATTATTCTATTGTTGTATGTAGATGACATGCTGGTTGCAGGGTCTCACATGCAGGATATCTCAGAGCTTAAAGTGAAATTAGCTCAAACGTTTGCTTTGAAGGATTTGGGAGCAGCAAAGAAAATCCTTGGCATGAGCATTAAGAGAGACAGGAAAAATCATAGGTTGATATTGTCTCAAGAAGATTATGTAGACAAGGTGTTAAAACGGTTCAATATGCAGGATGCTAAACTGGTAAGCACACCTTTGGCTGGACATTTTAAGTTGAGTAAAGAACAATGTCCTAATTCATATGATGAGGTAGAGTACATGAGTAAGGTTCCATATTCTTCTACAGTAGGGAGTTTGATGTATGCAATGGTGTGTACTAGACTGGATATTGCCCAAGCAGTGGGAGTGGTAAGTAAGTATATGGCCAATCTAGGTAAGGAACATTGGAAAGCAGTTCAGTGGATCCTTAGATATCTAAGAGGAACCAGCAGTAGGCACTTGTGCTATGGAGGTTCAGATACTTCTCTAATGGCTATGTAGATTCAGATATGACAGGTGATTTGGATGGCAGGAGGAGCACTACAGGTTATGTTTTTACTGTAGGTGAAATGGCGGTTAGCTAGATATCTAAGTTGTAGAAGGTTGTTGCCTTGTCAACTATAGAAGTAGAGTATATTGCAGCCACAGAAGCTAGCAAGGAGATGATATGGATGACACGGTTCATGGATGAGCTTGGTAGGGAGCATGAGAGTTGCAGATTGTATAGTGATAGTCAGAGTGCAATCCATTTGGCTAAGAATTCAGCCTTTCATTCAAGAACAAAGCACATACAGCTAAGGTATCACTTCATACGACAGGTATTGGAAGATGGTGAGTTGAAGCTGGAGAAGATCCATACAGATAGGAATCCTGCTGATATGTTAACCAAGCCGGTTACAAAGGAGAAGTTGAATCTTCATTCAACTTCTATTGGTCTTCATGATTGAGTTGAAGATGGAGGAGCTAGAAGATGTTGCTGTACAGGTATTGGTGCAGCTGTTTATCTCCAAGTGGGAGATTGTTAGGGTGTGGAGCTAAAAACTTCACCAAAGAGCATTCATTATCAGGTTCGGGTCTACAAAGACACCGGTGTCAATCAGGAGCGACTGACGTCGGTCACAGGCAGTTGCAGAGGCACCGACGTCAGCAGAAGGTCGGCCGACAGCGGTCATAGACAAGCAGCAGGAACTGACGTCGGTTACTTGTGTGTCCAGAAAGCTATTTCCGTGGACAGAAGCGAGTGTTTGCATGATAAGTTTGAGTTGAAGTCTCAAGCTCGCATCTCTATTATTGGCATTACTATTTTTAGAGCCCTTGTTCAAGTGGCTTAACTGCTTGTTGGATGTACATGCTCAAGTCTCCTAATTCTATATGTAGAATTAGATCTTCCTAGCTTATCGTAGTTGTTGTTGTAGAGTGTGAATCATTGTAATTCATTGTGTGAGAAGAACAGTACAGAATTGAATCAATCCAGGCTTGTTGGAGTTGATTGTTCTTGAGAGAGAGAGCTCTTGAGGAATAGAGATCTAGTGAGAGATCTATACATCTAGGAGAGGTGTGGAAGAAAGAAGCTTTCTTCAATTGTATTCCTTTGTAAAGAGTTTTGTTAATACAAGTTTTCAGGGTGTTTTCTTGTATCTCTTGTTCTTGCTATTATTATTCTAATTACTTGTCAATCTGATTTAATTCCGCGTTTATTGCTGTCACAATTGTAATCTATTGTTGGATTGATCCCCCAACAGTAGGTAGGGATGACATTGTCATCCGATGAGGTGTGATGAATGGAATGTTGAGTCTTAGTTAAGATAATGGATATATCATCACAAGGTGGTTTATGAGAATGAGGTTAAAAATAAGCGATAAGCTAAGAGATGAGATTAGGTGAGGGATCGAAAGCTTTAATGTCAAGATTGATCTTGTCAGGCTCATTATCATCAAAATCTAAGAGGTTATGGGGAATATTCCTAATGAGTTCAAGATGACTATTGTAACTTCAAGCGAATTTGATGGGAAAGTTGAATCATTGAGACACATGAAATGGAACACTTGGTAAGGGTTTAAGGGTAGGAATATTGAATACACCCTAGTTTTATAATTTTTCAAAGTTCTAAGGGTTAATGTCACCTTGAATCCTATAGATGGATCCATTGTGAGAAAATTTAATGCATTGGTAGGCAGAAAAAGCAACTGTTCTCATATGATGAGTTCATGACCTACCAAGTAGAATGTTGTAGGATAGAGGAAAGTTAAATTTTATCACCTTAATGCGAATGATGATAAGTGGAATGGTAATGGGAAGCCACCCACAACTTAAAGGTGGAATTTACCTTCAGTCATAGCCTTGACATGTGCTGCGTGTGGATTAGAGGTTGCATTCAGAATACCCAAGGGTTTTGCTAAAATTGAGGGAAGCCACACAAGTTCCAGAACCCTCATCAATCAAGGCACACTTGACTTGGATATCACCAATTTTTAAGGAAATATAAAGAGGTAGATATGAGTACAGACTCAACTAGGTCAACTTAGTACTAAAAACATGGTTTGAAAATTGAGAAAATAAGGATACATAGTCGATAGGGTTGACCTAGTTCTATAACTTGAGACAAAAAGCAAGAAAAAAAAGATACATAGTTGACAAGGTCAACCTAGTACTGTATCTAAAGGGTAAGAAAAGAATATTGTGTTGACAGGGTCAACTCAGTACTGTAGATAGAGGAGATAGTCTATAAGGGATTGTGTCGAATATAATGATAGTGTATAGAAATAGGAAAACATTTTTACAAGTACTTTTGAAAGAAATGAATGAAAAGAATCACACAATCAATTTGGTCAATGAGGATGATCCAATTGAAGCACACAGAATAAAAACTTGCACCAACGCTAGTCAATGCAAGTTTTTGCAATAAAACATATAATTGAGAAAAGAACAAGCAATCAACTTAGAAAGTAAATGCTAACTAAATGGTCATCTTGAATGTTGTTAGATTATTAGAGTATGATTTTAAGTGTGATAGGAAGTTGATTGTAAATAAGGAACTAGAAAGAAATATATGGATGGTTTCAGGATCTTTAAGCTAAAAAGGATATGTGTTGGTAATGGTACTAGCTTGGTATTAGGGTCTACCCCCTCACTTAACACACCACAAAGATAAGGGTGTCAAATGCTTTGCCAATATATACCATTAACCACATATTTATATTTGATCAGAAAACCAAGTCGGCTTTCCCCTTGGTGATAAAATCCAAGTAGGTATGCCTTAGATAATTGTTTAACCAAGTTTTAAGATTATATAATTTGGTAGTGTGTGCAAGAAAGAGAAAAATAGTGCAACTAAATGGTATATTAAAAAACCATTTAATTAGACTATGTGATTTATTTTAAGCATGCAAGCAACTGAAAGTGAAAGTGCGAATTAATGATTAGCATATAAGTGTTAATTCCAATTTTAAAACATAGTATAGTATCAGTTCAGGATATAGTGTATACAAATATTACAAAATAAAGTTGACAATGTCACTACTATACTGTTGAAGCAAGGGTCTATTAATAACTATGTCAACAGTGTTGACCTCATCTTTTAGATAGAAGACAAAATATAGAACTAGGTCGAGTCGACCTAGTTTATTGTATAGGGACAATTTTAAAGACTATAATTTTTTAAAAATTGAACAGTAATGAATAATAGAAATGACAAAAAAAGAGAGAAAAGAACATTCGTGGGTTGGAAGATGCAAAGTAAAGTGAGATTATTGTTGAAGTGCCTTGATTTTTACTTACAAATTCTACAAATTTTGTTAACTGAGTTGACCTAGTTCTGTAGTTTCCTATTTTCTAAAACCTATGAAGAATAATATATTGGTAGTGTCAACCTAGTATGTTTTTTAGAAGTCTGGAAGTGTACTATGTTGACAGTATTATCTAGTAGCCTGTCTAGAAGTGAAAACCTATACTGTGTCAACCTGTTTGACCTAATAGCCTGTATTTGATGAAGAATTGCATAAATAAATAAAGTTATATTAATGCAATTGTATGTTAAACCTATGCACATAAGTTATAAACTCTACTGACACTGCCAACTTAGTATTACAAATATAGAAAATTAATAAATAAAATGATAAAATAATGAAAAATGTGAAAGAAAACCTGCAAGAGTTAGATTCACGTTGGGTTCTTTAGAATTTATGCAACCAAAAATACATCATATCTATAAATCAATCTTAACTTGAAGAAGATAGATCATACTTATACTACCAATTGGGTATACATTAGATAATCTAGAACATGACCAATATGGGGATCCATTAGACCCAATTCGGGGATCTCTTATCACAATAAACCACATTAGGGAGGGTTCAAAAGCCTCCAATCAAGCACAATCATGCAATAACCCTAACTAATCCCTATCTTTTCATATTCACTAAACTAATAAGCAGTAAAATAAAAGTCTAATCTAGTGTTCACCAAAGCTTATGGCACAAAGTGGGGGTAATAAACACTAAAGGTAAACATGCATAGAATACATATACTCATGTAAATGTATATGCAATCCTTATGCATGGAAGAGAAGTACAAATGCATATCTATCCACTCTTACAAAGGAGGAAAAAATTTAGAAATACTTACCTTGGAAGATGAACCTATTGAGCCTCAATCTCTCCCTTGGCCAAGGCACTTCATAAAAGGTTGTTGTGGTATGTAAGGATGATAAAGATACATCAGATCTAGGCTACACAACCTATCAATGCATCCAAAAGACTTCTCCACAAGATAAGATCTATATCTTCAAATAAAGTATGAAACCCTAAGCTTTCTCCTTAAGTAAAATGGTGAATAAACAGATGCACAATAACTCTTACTTATTCTTCTCTTCTATAAATGATGACAAAATAATATTGTATATATAGGTGGATTTAACTCTAAGCCCTTCCAAAAGTTTTGGCTGATAGGGTTGACCTAGTCGACCTAGTTTAGTTATGGACAAAACTTCACTATGTTATGGGATAAGTTAGCCAAGAGCTGACCTAGACCTTAAATGAATTTTACCCAAAATAGTACAGGGTCAACCTAGTCAACTAGGTATAATGAATAATCAAAAAGGGCTTTAAATTCATGATAACACATCCCTAATCCATCCCTAATCCATGATAACACATCCCTAATCAACTTCTCACTTCTGCTTAGTTTTCTCACTGTTTACACCACTTGGTATTTTAGAGATAGGTCAACTTGCATGACTAGTTTAACACTCCTAAGGGATAAAATATGCTCAAAAACCACCATGGACATAAGATGCAAGGCTCAAGCTTGAACCTTCATCTAATTATCAACTTTAACTTGATCAATTTTGCCTATTACAATAAATTTTTGAGAAATAAGGCCTTTCCTATAGGGTCCACTCACTCTTATAACAAACAAATCACACTTGAAGATGCCTGAGAGATTTGAATACAACCTCCAATCACTTTTATAACCATTACAAACCATTATGAGCTCTTTTGATCAAGATCTTTCTCATTAGGTCAAAATTAAGGTTTTAGAGAGGTTTAAACCACCTTACAAACTTAACGACCATTCATAAAGCTTATCCCCTTATGATAGAAACCAATGCTTAAAACTTTGAGTTAGGATCCTTCCCCATCTATCATGAAAAACTTAGATTCTCATGAAGATGTTATATGTGTCAATGAGTACTTGAAATTTCTTCTTGGATTGAGAATCCTTCATATTGTGCACACAAAAAACCTCAAAATAACATTCCATGTCTTTTCTTGTAAACTTTGACCTCAAATTTGGTCAACACACCTAAACTAATATGACATACCTCTTTCAATGCTCATTTTTCCATGTTTATCTTGAAATTTAAAACTCATACCTCATTTGGCCACCATTTATCTCTTTGCTTGCTTTGACCTTGACCTTCAATCCATATTAGGTCTTAAAATTGACCTTTAAGCCTCTTTTCATGCATTCAAAACCTCATTCACATGCTCAATAAACCTCTCACATTCTCAAACAATGATTTTTATCTTTCATAGGCCTTGACAATACTTCATGGTACCTCATTATATCAGGTAATGTCTAGAACTAGTCGAGTTGCATGCTAGGTATGTAGATCTTACCCCTGTAGGCTCACCTTGAAATACTCCTGAGTGTTACAATGCCTTATGCATACTCAAACAACCCTATACTACTTTTTATGCCTCTATGCATCCATCCCATCAGGCCATTAAGCTCATACATTCTCACAAGGTCTCTTTATGTAATGCCCAATGTCGTGACTAGGCTATTCAATCACTTGAAGTTTGACAACTAACCTTGAAACACTCTTTGATGTTTCTATACCTTTCACATATGCTTTTCATGCTCCTTAGATAATATCATACATATGTACACACATCTTTATTTTCATCATGCATATGTTTGTTATGACTAGGCTTCTCAAAACACCTAGTACTCTTGATCATCAAACCTCTTTGTGACAACACTGACAGTCATCAAGTGGACTTGAATCATGCCATTGATCTTAGAAGAGTCATTATGTTACCTTAAAATTCTCTCTCAATAGAGAGATAATAGGTTGTCTTCAAATTCTCTATTTCCACATGGCTTCCTTGTCACATACCACTTCACCATGCATCTTTACTAGATGTACCTTGACATCAATGACATCAACCTTGATCTTGAAAATAATGACATCAACCTTGGCCTTAACATCAATGACAACACTTATCAATAATGAGGAGAGATCGTGTGGTAACCCTATGCACATATTATTATGATTTGGTTGAGTTGGGTGATTGTGGCAATAGGGCTAGCTCGAGAGCAGAGCATAAGACATTATACTTGGTAGGTAGAGCCACATCTAGTGGCACACTTGATAGAATAATTTGGTCTCCCACACCTAGTGTCTCCTATAGTAGTATCTACATTTTGGGCATGAATACAAGAGAGTTTAGGGGGATAGGAGGAGGAGGAACACTAGTTGAGAGACCAAAGATTAGACCACAATGTGTAAGACAATGAACTGGTCGAGCATGACATTCGATAGTCAGAGGAGAGGGTATGGATGTGGATGTAGGGGTACAGTAGGTACCATAGTAAGCACTACAATAGAAATAGAAGTGGCCACCTTGGGCATACAAGTGATGAATATGCCATTGATAGGATCGAGCACAAATAAGAGTTGTCATGTAAGATGACCAGATAGTCTGCCCAAAGAAGAGTTGGTCGATAGAGGCACCATTGTGGAGAGGCCCAAGGCATGTACCTGTGGTGATTTCAAGATTTGCTTTGATTGGGAGGTGACCAATGGATAAGGTTTTAGGGGATGGACCATTGGAAAGACTATGCTTGGTGGACGAGTGGATGGGGAGACAGTGGTTGGTGACACTAGAAAAGGAAAGAAATGTTAGATTTTTTTAATCTTTGAGATAGAAAACTAGTTGTATATGATTATAGATAGATAGATTTTGAGATATATATGTGATTTGATATCTATCTAGGTTTTAATTTTTGCAGACCCTATGATAAAGGAGATTGGATGGGGGTCCTTAATCATGGCAATGTTCCATGACATTTTGGATAGAGTGTGGATGCCATACAACCCCACCACACTAGATGATCCTGTGGTACCATCTGCCCTAGCTCAAGTGAGCTAGTTTAGACCAGTGAGGGAGGCCATGGGGTAGCTACAGACATGCAAAGATGGATTGCATTAACCGATAGGGGTTGGATCAAGAGAGGCACATGCTTGGTAGACCATGGCTCAAGAGAGAGTCACATACATGGCTACCATAATTTCGCTGGGACAATTATAGGCCTAAGTGGCCAACCTATAAGAACATGTAGTAGGGTTGAGATTGTAGACTGCTTCATTATAACATATTATATAGAGGGGACAATCTGGGGCATCTATGGGTAGTGTGACTAGGCCACAAGACAGGCATGATGGAGCCCAACCATAGAGCTGGAGTGATATATTTGTGTATTTTATATAAAAACACATGATATGTAAAGATATATTGTTTTGAAAGTTGGATGTGGATCTCATGAGTTATATTTTAGTTGTAGTTGTTGATGCATGGATATATTTATTTCTAGCATATATATTTTTCTTTTGTTGTATATGTTATAGGAAATATATGTAGTGTTTTCTTTTCTAGCATTATGGAGCACACATGCATGGTTAAAAAGAAATAGACAAAAAAGATTTGGAAAAGTATAATTAATCAAAAACAAATGCATGATGCACTATATCATCATGGTAAATGTATAATATCAAAAGATGACTAAGTATAATAAATCAAAATGTGGTAAATAAGAGGGAAAAATGTTTTTAAACCTTGAAAAAACTTAACACCAAATAAAAACAAGTAAAATCACACTAAATCACGTTGGAAAATATTAAAATAATGTAATAAAATTGAAAGCACATGAAATATCAATGGTATAAAAACAAAATAATTAATTCAATCCATCATACTAAATCATGTTGGAAAGTATAAAAAAGAAACAAAATTGGCAAAATGGTCTTAAATTAATCACACTAATTCAAATTGGGAAGTATGAAAAACTTAAGAGAAGTGGTTGGATTTTTACATGCAATTGGAAAATAAAAAATAAAAGTGAAAGATTAATAAAGTAAGCATAAAAATACTAAATAAAGATGGGAAGAATGTCAATGATGTGTAACCTATAATCAATCACATCTTATCTCATATTTGACACATGTAATTTCGTTGTGACTTGGGTATTGAAATTTTTTGTAAGGAAGGCCAAGTCCTATCCATGGTTTTACAGTGAAACTCACAAAGGGAACACTAATGAGGTGAAAACCATGAAAAAAACATGGTAAAAGGGATGTTTGGAATGGTAATGTTAAAATTTGGTAATTTATAAGGAAGGCCTAGTCCTTTCGAAGATCTTATATTGCAATTCAAAAATGGAATCCCTAGGGGGAGTGATCAGTGAACAAAACAATATTTTTTAAGGGGAAATATTAAGGTTTTAGGGAATGTAAGAAGGATAGCATAGGCATCTTATGAGAAGACCTAGGAGACATGAGGCACATGAAATACAAAGAAAGACACTAAGTGACTAGTGATAATCAATATACAAAGGATACTTGTTCACTATAGACACAGCTATGTAGGTAAATAAGTATGGTACTAAGATCAACTCATGTTGGTTGTTTTGAAAAATAAAATTAAAATGGACATACCTTCCTATGATGTGTTCCTCATTCCTTAGGACCCTTTATTGAGTTGTTGGTGTACTACGAATATTAAGTACTTGCATGAGAAAGTAGCTATCACTAAAAGATTTTCTATTCTTCTTTTCTATTTTACTAGCCTATCACACCCCAATGGATCTCAACTCTATTAAGAGGCCAATTATGGAGTTTGAGATTTGATTAGAAAAGGGAGATGTGCTTAGGATCACATCATTGACTTTAAATTTTTTTAAATGTTGCCTTTTAGATCATTGCCTTTTGTTAAATGATTTGGATTTTGAATGTTTATGGTTTTTAATATTCCTCCTCCATATAGACTTGGAATGACCAATCATGAGAGATAAATTGATACACTTGAGTGAGAATTAGGATTTGGCTAAAGGAAGCCGAGTATCAAAAGGTATGACTGACTAGAACACTTAGGCTTAACTATGAACCAACTTGTTATTTAAAGTCTCAACCATGTATATGCTTAGTTTGTGAACGGTAATAAAGGGGATATCCAAAGTGTATTGGTAAAAGGAGATTATAATGAAATGAATTGTTTGCTAACTGATCACATGGTAAATAAGGAATGACTAAAGGGAGCAAGGTTTGTATATCCAAGTCACAATAATAATTATCCATGTGTATTGATATAAGATAGTGAACAATCATAGAAGAAAATGAGATAAACATCGCAAAAGAACTTAAAAAGAGCAAGTATGTTATCATGAAAAATAATTAATAAGAGAACATCATAAGCAACATATAATGCGAGACAAAATTCATCATATAAGATAGATAAAAAATTGACACAATGTCAAATGATATAAGATAGATAAAAGCAAAGTTGGAGCACATGTCCAATCCAAATGAATAAAAAATGAAAGATCACCATGCTTGTGTTCATAAAAATTGATATATTTTTTCACACACATCATCCATAACATCTGATAAGTCTCTATGAAGTTGAGCTCAAACTGCAGTCAAAGTTTCATCAATTTTTAGGGAAAGTTGAGAAAATACTTCACATCAAATCCCCTTGACATAAAATGCAGGAATCCTTGAAGGATCACGTTGATGAAGGATATCATGTAGGGGATAATCAAGAGAAGGAATGAGAGTAGACTTTATAGGAGATGAAGGGATCAACAGTGGGGAATGGTCCATAGTTGAAGGAGTCTTCGATGGAGAAGGGGCCATTGAGGAAGAAGGATCCACGGGTAAGAGAATCACCAGTGGACAAATTGTAGATGGAGAAAGGACCATAGGTGGTAAATCCATGGGGGAATAAAGGGGAGCCTTATTGTGAGGGAGACATATAAGAGGAAGGGTAGTAGGTGAAGGAATGGTCACGAGGTGATCCTTGAGATGCTACTAAAAGATGTGGTAATGATCAGTGTGATGAGTACCATATTGATTCCAGAGACAATATACCTCTCCATATTTAGGAATATATTCAGATAATACTTTCACAAGAGGTATAACTTTGTCTATGAGCTGAGTGTTGGGATACAAAGTGTCCATATATTTTGAAAACTTATGATAATGTGTGGATAAATGGTTATCTATGCCATGGAAGAAACACATATTCTTATTAATAAACTTTTTTAGTTGTACTAATGAAAGGAGTGGAAATGGAAGCTAAAGAAGGCTAGTGTAATGAACAATCTCTAGTCCAATGATTGACAACTTTATAAATATTATAATATGGGTAATCGGCCCATTTGGTAAGCAAAAGTGTAAGTTGTAATAAAGGGAGAAAATCATCACCAAGGGAAGGTGGGGATGATGGAGAGACTGGGCAAGGATCGACTAAAAGAGAAATAAGATCTGAAATCAGAGAAGACTTAGCTATATAGGGAATGGGAATAGGATCTAAACTAGGCTCTACTGAGGGAGGGGTGAGATGCATAGAAGGTTGAAGGACAATTGCAAGCATCTCAGGGATAGTTGGCTACAGGGGTCTTGATATCGAGTAAAGCTTTAGGGACCAATCTTAACATGATCTATAAACATACTCCTATGAGGCTCATCAAAATCTAAAGGTGTTCACACCATCTCTACCCTGTGATTAAGAGAAAAAATGCTAAAATAAGGAATGATATAAGATGGAATGCTAGAAGAAATACTAAAAGACTGAAACAAAGAGGAATGATAACGAATAATTTCAACATCATAAGCTAGAACAAGACCTCTTAAGAATGGATCATCTAAAGTATGGCCATCATCATAGTCAGGTGTATGAATATTGATGGCATAGGTAGGGATGACCTTGTCATTTGATGTGGTGTGATGAATGAAATGTCGAGTCTTAGTAAAGACAATAGGTATATCATCACTAGGTGGTTGAAAGGAATGAGGTTGCAAAGAAGGGGGAAGTTGAGAGATGAGATGAGGTGAGATATTTGAGGTTTTAATATTGAAATTGATCTCATTAGGCCCATTGTCATCAGAATCTAGGAGGTTAGGGGGTATATTCTCGATGAGTTCAGGGTGACCATTATAACCTCAGGTGGAATTCACAAGAAAGTTAAACTATTGAGATTAATGAAATGGAATGCTTGGCAAGAGTTCAAGGGTGGGAATCTTGAATACACCATAGTCTTGGAATTGTTTGAAATTCTAAGGGTTAGTGTCACCTTGAATCTTATAGATTGCTCCACTGTGAGGAAATTTGACACATTGTCAAGTAGAAGAGGTAATTGATCTCATGCGACAAGTCCATGGCCTACCAAGAAAAATGTTATAGGATAGAGGAAAGTTTAATATCATCACCTTCACATGAACAATGACAGGTGGGATGATGATAGGGAGCCACACACAGCCTAAGGGAGGCAATTGCCTTTGATTATAGCCTTGACATGTGCTACATGTGGACTTAATATTACATTTAGAATATCCAAAGGTTTTGATAAAATTGAGAGCGGTAAGATAAATACCTAAAATCTTATCAATCAAGACATGCTTGACTTGGATATCATCAATTTGGACATTGATAAAGAGAGGATTATCATCTGTATGAATCAAAATCTTATTGGGGATCATAAAAACAATGGAGAATTTGAAGGAAAGAAAAGTGTCCATTATTTAATTAATGTGTATGGACATCTCTCTACACTATTTTAAATTATTATATTCTAATTTGGATAAGGTGGCTTCACATCCTACTAGGGGAGGATGAGAGAGATCATTTTAAACAAGAGTTTCATAAGATTATTATGGTGATGTGGAGAGGTCAGCATGAGTTTGAGAAATGGGATTTGAGATGGGAGATTAGTAAGATCCATAATAAGATCTTACTCATCATAACCCATAAGAGGATTGTTTGAAAGAGGTGAATAGTGTTGAAGGAGGTCCTTAGAAGGAGGAATCAAACTGCATGTAAATTTATGTTGATAAGATGTAGAAGGTTTAATTGGAGGACAAGTTTGTGGATTATCTTGAGAAGATGTGGTAGTTGATGCAGGTTTGGTTTGAGATAGATAGGAAGAAGTGTTGATAGAAGTTTGAGTATCATTGGTGATTAAGAAAGACGTTGGAGGAGTGGTAAAAATGGTATGAGAAGTGTTATCCAATGGAGCCATTGGAATTGGTTCATCAAAAGATATATTGTCTTCTTGTCCCAACTTTGTTAAGTGAGTTAGAGAAGAGTCTTGGATAACATTAAAAGTATGAGATAATTGAGGAGTGTGGATGGGATGAGGATTAATGAAGGCAACCATTCTTCACAAATTAGTCATATTAACCACATTATTTTTAGGAGTTGGGTTAAAAAGACTGTCAATATTATTGGTAGAAGGGGTAGGCTTGTTTGGGTTATGTTGGTGATTTAGAAGAGGATCTTTATAGATGACCATATGAGCATTAGCCTGGTTCAAAGCTTAGGATTTAGTTTGTGTTTCATGGGGTTTAAAGGCAATGTCATAGGCTTGTTGACATTCACAAATAATATACTCATGATCAAAATTGGGACCAAGAAGGAAATCCATAGCCAAATTATGACATTACCTGCAAGTCTCATGAGAATGACTCTAACTAACTTGAAACGAACTAAATTTATTGGGATCATACCAAGATTTGATGGGATGAGTGGGATCAAGTTCTTATGGAAGAGGCCTTGGTAGACATTTTTAAAATTATGATAAGGATAAAGGTTTATAAACATTGATGTTATTAGTTGAAGGAAAATGAGGATTAATGATGTGGTTGGGAGGGGAAGCATGTTTTAGAGCCTGGTTGGGAACAATAAGTTGAATAATATGAATGGTATCATAGGAATTGGTGAAATCATAATTTTTAGCATGATGATTATTATTCTTGATTAACATGTGAGTACCCATAGAAGGTTGGGATGGATCTAATTGATGTATGAGGAAATTTTGATGCTATGCTTGGTGAATGGCTTCTTTTAAAGTTCATGGTGAGAGAGTCCAGACCTGATATTACAACTTGGGATAAAGAGTGTTGATAAACAGATGAAAGAGTTTGTCATTTTCTATATTATGTTCACATTTGTTAGATATGGTCTTCCATTGTTTGATGAAAACTTGTGCGGTTTCAGTCTCAAGTTGCTTACAATTGATAAAATGGGCCAAGGTATTTTCAGGGAGATCACTAGTTTAGAATTCTTGGATTAGAGAATTGACTAAATCTTCTGAACTAGTGATGGAATGAGATTTGAGTTTGTTATACCAATCTAAAGCATCACCCATGAGAGTTTTTGTTAATAGCTTGGTAACGGCAAAAATATTTAACTTGACCCAATCTTTATATAGATTTACAAATTTTTCTAAGTGAAGAGTAGGATCAATTGACCTAGTGTAAGTAATGGTAGGGGTGATGCCTCCTATATCGATATTCACAATTTGAAGTGTAAGAGGGTCATTTTGAAGGGGCTTGATTATTTTGTTTGCAAGAGAAGGTTGAGGGATAATATCACCATGGTAATCCCAAAGATGAGGTAGGGGAACATTTTGGCTATGCATTCTCCATGAAACCTAGTGAGGGTGGTTTTGAAGATGGATATGATGATTTTGCATTTGTATCATTTGATTGGCAGTATTAGCTTGGAAAGCATTCATTTGATTAAGAGTTTGTAATAGAAGTTGATGAGTTTGAGTGGTATTATTGGTATTGTGTGAAGTATTAGAATTGGTAGTAGTAGCTTGGGTACCACTATGGGTGTTAGCAGTAGCTTGAAAATAATTATTGGTGAGGCACTAGTAACATGATTTGCTTGTGTGGAAAAATATGTACTAATAGATGGATAAGAAGAAGTGGCACGAGAGGCATGATTACCATGGGTAAAAAATGATGTACTAGTGTAAGAATTGATAAAAGTGGGTCTTGAAAAAGGCTCACTAAATGTAGAACCTGCGATGTTAGTAGAGATACTAGGCACAGAGGTGAAGTAAATTAAAGAGGAATATGTCATGGTATGAGAAGGAGTAAAAATAAAGAGAAGAGGTTAAGAAGAAAATAAACTAGTTGTTGATGATGAAAATTATACCATCAACTAATCAACATTTTTATCTATTATGAAGGTTAAGTTAGAATCATACCAGTCTAATAGGAAGGTTCTAAAAGTTCAATTACGATCCTAAAGATGTGAAATGTTTTTTCTATGTTATGGGAAATAAAAAATAAACTATCAAATATAACATATTCTATTATAATTTCAAAAATCCACTTGATCAAATAATGAATCAGTTTAGATATAAATATGCAATCTATCCTATCCAATAAAGAAGGCCTATAAACAAGACAATCTCTTGAAGGAAAAAAAATTGATTCAATAATATAATATATTTCAATGTGATATATTACTTCTACTGTAATACTTTTCAAATAACATCAAGATAATAACCAGAAAGGCAAAGTAAAATAAAACTGAGATAAATCAAGATAAACAAAATTTTTATCAAGTAAACAATGAAACGAACTTAATATACAAAAGAAAAAAATAAGCAACCAACAACCAAAAAAAGATAACAACCTATATAAAACAAACATGACAACAACTAAACTAAGAAAGAGATAACACACTTCTTAAAGAAACAAAGCGTTAAAGTAAACATAAACAAATTAATCTAATCTAATTAAGACTAACAAACTAAACAATCTAAATCTAAACTAAATCTACAAACTAACTAATCTAATTTTAACTAAGTCTAACTTTAAGAAATAAAATAAAGGAGACCAATATAAGAAACTAATCAAAGAAAAATAGAAATAAAAAGTAAGACAAAAGTAAATAAATTAAAATTAAAGGAAATAGAAAAGAAAATTAGATTATTTAAAGAATAATTTAAATCAGAATAAACTAGATTAAAATCAAAGTCAATATAAAGTACAATATAGATAAAACATGTGAGTCTCAATAGAGAGAGTCATTTTAGCAAAATAAATCAATTTTATTTGAGAAATCAACATATTTATTTAAAAATATCTTGAGAGATAACTTTTACAATCAAATAGATCAATAAAATATCACAAACAATAATTTTTTTTTTTTTAGGTTGAATACTTAGATTCTGCACATAGAACTGCAAGGAGCAATCATCAAAGATGTTAAACTTGATAAACTTCAGATAATCTATTATAAATGATAACATAAAATTGGATATAAATATGCTACCTAAACATTTTACTCAATCATTAGAGAAAGTATTATTTAGTATATTTGCAAAAGTCATGTTATCTCAAAGAAGATGCATAAAAGAGAGAGAAAATGATTGACTTCATAATATATACGTCTTCAATACATGTGTTGTTTTTCCTCTTCAAATGAATTTTTGATATCTTTTTATACTTCAAATTTGGTTGGAAAAGAAGTTGTAACTAACATTTGTTAGTTACTAGTCTAACTTAATTAATTGACTTTAAAAAAATTAATTAATATATATAGTTATTAGTTAAGGTTTAATTAAGACTTAAAAGTCTTAATAGATCAAGTATTTGAATATAGAATGAGTACTTCCTAACGGGTGGGGATTCTTAATCAATTAATAATGAAACAAAAAATATATTTCAATAAATAAATAGATAAATCAAAGTCAAATGAAATTTTTATTTATATTAAAATCATAATCTATATTTCCAAAAATTACTTAGCCATATATATATCAAAAAATTAAACTATACTGGACTTTAAATATATCCAACCAAAATATTAAAAATCTGTAATAAAATGTATCAAGTTTGAGAGTACAGAGTTCTGCCAACTAAAAATTTAATTGATAAAATAAAAAATTATCCCGCTGACATCCAATAATCATCAGAATCAGAAAGGAATTTAATTACTTGTTTTTCCTGCTCATTCACACACTCATTGTATTCCATCTCAACTACTAAAAGATAAACCGTATTCATTCCTGAGTCACTTGTGAGATCATCCACTTCTAGCTTAATTCATTTGAGAACTTTGACCTCAACTAAAGTGTTTGTATCATTCTGACTATTTGATCATTTATTTAAAGTAGTTGGATGAATTTCAAGACTCTATTTCCTGCAACTTGAAATTGGTTCCTTCAAACTTAACTTTCTACACCCTAAGATATGATCTCTCTTAGATGGTAAGGGTTCATCAAAAATAGAAGGAAGGCCAAGATTAACAAAGTTCTTGGCATGGGCTACTTCAATAACTAGTTGAGTGGCTTCATTAACATGATATGATTCACTAACATGTTGAATTCTCTCTGGGGTAGGTGATTGAACTGATAATTGATGTGGATTATTCTATAAGTGGTGAGAGGAACTGCTATGGAAATGAGTTATAGCACTAAATCTATGACCACAAAATCCTCTATTACCTTTAGGGTTCGCATGATTGAAGGGCACATTGTTTAAAATATTCCAAAACTCAAGATTAGTAGCATCAAAGTGGATTGACATCCTGACACCCCTACTAACATACCTAGAGCCAAATCTCTTAGCCCTAAAACCTCTCCTTGAGAATTGTCTATTTGAGTTTTGTTGATTCACATTATTTGAATTTTGATCCCAACTTCTGTTATCATTACTTCTACTTGATTCGGGTTGATTCCAGCTTGACATCCTATCCATTTGAAATATATTCAAAAATTGATTATTATGAGTAAAAAATCAACATGCATATATTCGTTATGAAACCAAACTATATTTCTATATATCAAACACGTAGTCACTTATAAAATTCATTATCAATGAAATGTCGAAACTGTCTATTGACTAAACAAAAATGAATTAATCTAACTGTGTCAACTATCTTTATTATATTCTATCTTGATTTCATCAAAATATCCCTTAAAAACCATCTGAAACTTTAAAATAAAATTACATTATCATAATTTTATTTTCACAATATTCTACTATATTCCTTTGAATTTTGTTTTCACTATGAATATGATTTCAAATATATATATTTGTCAAAACAAAATTTGAACAATAACTTATTATTTGCGAGTCATATTTTCAACCGAAAATCAACCTATTATGACTTTATGAAATAAAAACTTTGATAATATCTCACAAATATATTTTTCCAACATTGTTATTTTTATTTTCTACTTGAACATCATCTTAAATATAAACAACCATGTATGATTTCTGCATGCATTTAAAAAAATTAAACAGAAACCTTTATTACAAAAAATATTTGACATAACTATTCTGAAACATCTTATCACAGCTTTTCAAAACCATCAATTATTTCAACATCTAACAAAAAACTTAAAACAAAATACTACATGTCTACAATGTATCTTTTTCATCATATCTTGAAACTAAATCAAGTCATTATAGTTTTTCAAGAAAACTATTAACTATTTCTTTATTTCCAATACTTTGAACAAAAACCAGAACTATCTTTTGTGCCAAAAGAAAGCTGTCCATAAAAATATTTTCACAACCTTGCATTATACTCAGAAAAATTTCAAATCCATTACATTTTCAAGTATTTCATCATTTATGAAACCCTAACATGCATAGACTTACAACCTTAATATGCTAAAACACTATCGTGTCTTTATATCAAAACTATCCAAAACCCAAAAAAGAGATATGCAAGTCCAACAATAGCTTCCATTATTTTCTCAAACAAAAATCAACACACTAAACTTCTACGACATAAACATGCAGGGTTTTTCCTTCAAAACCCATGAATACATGAAACTGTAGAAAGCTATGACTGAAAAATATATTTGCATGCTCAAATATAATCATTTTTTTTACTTCTTATGACAAACCATATACTTATTCGAACCCTTCTAATTATTCATGAAAACAATAAACATGCAAAGTTCATTTTAGCAAAAATCCAAAGCCTCGACCAATTTTTTGAAACTATAAATGGTATGTTAGAAACACCACTGAATATATTATTCATGTAAAACCATAACATAATGTCTCAATATTTCAAAATACCATGCTTGAGCCTTAAAACTAGCATGTATATATTTCATCAACTAAAAGATAAATGGCTTTATCGAAAACTAAAACCATTTGCATCAATATCTCATGCATAGTGAAAACATGACAACCACAAAACTGCAAACTCTTTTAACTTCCCAAAACATAATGTAGATCTTAAGTCAAAACTTATCACATGCAAACCATAAATCAACTTCTTTTCCATATAACAGAAAGACTGTTTGAAACAACTAAAAATATTCTTCAAAACTTATTCATTTTATTCATGAAATACCTGTATGTGCACTCTCATTATCTTAATACTCACAAATCTCTATCTATAACTCTAAATTTCAAACTAACAGAGTAACACTTTCATAAGAAAGCTTCACAAAATAATGAAAAACAAGAAAACAAAGTTGTTTGTAATCCAAGGGTTGTGAAATAACTACTGTGCTTACATGCCTAATCACCATTGGCTTCATTAAAACCACGACAAACATTTAGCATTTTTACAACCAAGTTAGTGATGCCATCAAACTTAGTAATAACCAATTTATTTGCTTAAACACTTACCAATTTGAAAGATTCTAGGCATGTACAGAATATATTAAATGCTTTAAACAACCATTCAATTTTTTGAGACCTCAAAGCCTCTAACGTGTTTTGTATTAACTCACCTTGCCAGCTTAGCATGCCATGCAGTTTATTGAATGGACTATCAACTCAACTTACCATTACAACATTCATATACCATGAACCTACCAACTTGCCAACTCGAACAAATTGCCAAACCATTCACAAGTCTTCAAGGTTAGGCAAAATTTACCATTGAAAACCAACCAATCATCTTATGTCATGCACATTTCTTGACTTAAAACAAATTCATCCAAAATAATTTTGAAATCACCAATTATTTTATTCCCTTTGAAATCACATAATAAACTTTGTACCTCAAAGCCATTAACCCTTGTGTCTCAAAAATACATAGTACAGGTTAACCTAATTAACCTTTCAAAACAAATTACTTATCCCATAAACCTTCATGATCATACAAAAAGTTTTTGTTCCTCGAGCAAATAACATGAGCTTAATTCATGAATAAGTTTCCCCTATTGACCATTCAGGGTTTTATATTAGGTCAATCACTTTCAATAGATTTTTATTAGATGATAGTGTTTATAGTTAGAACCTAAGGTTCAAATTTTAAACCAATTTAAAATCATGTTACCATTAACCAATGTCAACTATATTTACAACTGGATTTTGCATGACATTGACGTATCAATCTAAATAATGAATCTATATAAAGCTCATAATCATATTTTCAAATGAAGTTCATGATAAATCAAATTATGTATTTGATTTGACAACTATAAGATCTACTACTTACACTGCAGTAGTGATGACAATTTTGATTATATACTTGTAATTAAAAATGAATTAACAGAAAAATTGTTATCATCAGTCAATATATCTTTCCATCTGAATCAAACCAAATTGCATAATGCCATGAAAATATGGAATTAATCACCACAAATTGCTCAAACTATCAAAACTAAAAACTGATCTAAAAATTGTTATGATAAATCCACACTCAATTGAAGATCAATGCAGATATCCAAATTCACCATAACAATTGTATAATGCTTCCAATTTTCATAAACCATATAAAGTGTCCCTATTTTAAACTAAAAATGTTATATTGTAATCTAATCATGAATCAACTGAAAAATAAAATGATTGATCACAAACATTCGTCAGTGATAAATACATATGCATATTTTATTTATTCATCTATTTATGTTTTTTGAAACCACTTAAAATATACATACAAATTTGTAAACCAATCATCATCAACTTATGTAATTTAAAATATGCATCAAAATATACTAATAATTGACTGTCACTGACACAGTTTTAAATTTTATGACTAGGTCATCTCTATGGAAAAAAAAAGTATTAGTTTCAGATAATTGAGGAGGTGTGAAAATAAGCATAACACTAGTGTCCCCAAATCTGTGTGAGAATGTGGGAGAAGGTGAATGGGGTTCTTCGACTTGATCATTTATCATGAGATGGTAAATAGTAGAAGGATATTTTATTTGATGTTGAGGAAACTCATTGATAAAGAAGAGCATTTCTGGGGTATACTCTAATTCAGGTTGATCTTCAAATGATAAGAGAGGATTGCCAACTAAAGAGGAATGAGGAAGGATCCCATAGTTTATAGTGCGAGTCACTACATGCACATTACTTTTATATAGAGTAGGTGTCAAAAGTTACGTATGGGAGAACCTATTGGGATTGGTAAAACTAATCATATTTGTGGAATTCAACTCAGTGTTGTCTTCAAATAAGAAGTTCATGATGAGGGAGAAAGATTAAGGAAGATGAATCTGATAAAAAACAAAGACATAGGAAAGATACAAAGTCGACCAGGTTGATTATGTTTTGTAATTCAAAGGACAAATAAGAGTACAAGGTCGATTAGGTTGACTTATACTACAAATAGAGTATGAAACTGAGTCAAGAAGGATACAGGGTCGACTAGGTTGACTTCATACTATAATCTAATTGGTAGAAAAGAGTACAGGGTCAACCAAGTTAACTTAATAATGTAGACAGGAAGAAACACAATTTGATAAGGATACAAGGTTGACTAGGTTGATTTAGTACTATAATCTAACTGGAAATAGGGAGTGCAGGGTCAACCAAGTTGACTTAGTACTTCATACAAAATAAAACACAATTTTAAGAGACTATGTTAACCAAAATGATAGTTTGCTAAAATCAATAAAATTTTTACAATGTAATTGAAGTAAGAAATGGAATAAACATACAAATAATTGGATCAATGATAATGATTCAATTGGGGTACATAACACAAAACCTTGCACCAATGTTGGTCAATGAAAGTTTTTTCAATACAACACATAATGATCAGAAGACAAATAGCCAACTTAAAAGTAAATGCTAACTAAGTTGTCATCTTAAGTATTTTTAGATTACTGTAAAATGTTATTTTAAGTGTGATAGGAAATTTGGCTAAAAATAGGGAACTAAAAAGCAATCAATGGATGGTTTTAGGAAGTTTAAACTAAAAGAGATCTAAATTGACAATGGTACTAGCTTGGTATTAGGGCCTACCCCTTCACAATCCCATAGTGATAAGGGTGACGATATGTACCATTAATCACGTATTTATACTTGGCTAGAAAAATAAGTTGGCTTCCCCCTTGGTGATGAAATCTAAGTAGGTAGGCCTTGGGAAGATACATGTTAAATATATTTTGAATATTATTGATTTGTTAGTGTGTGCTGAAAGAGAAAAATAGTGTAACTAAATAATAATTTGAAGAAACACCTAATTAGACTATGTGATCTACTTTAAGCATGTAAACAATTGAAAGTGAAAGTTTGAATTAATTACTAGCAAATAGTTGTTAGTTCTCAAATTAAGAATGGGTATAGATTTAGTTCAGACAACATTGTATGCAAATAATACAAAATAGAGTTGACTGGGTCACTACAATTTTTTGGAATCAAGAGTCTTTAAAAATAGAGTTGATAGGTCGACTTAGTCTTTTAGATAGCAGATAGGTTACAAAACTAAGTCGATCAGGTGGACTTAGTTGGCTCTAGAGTTACAGTTTTAAAGACTACAAATTTGCATAAAATAGAATTGTCATGAAGTATTGAATTGACAAAGAGAAAACGAGAGAAACCTTGGTGGGTTGGAGGATGATGAGGATTGAATTTTTTTGCTGAAGTGCCTTGAATACATCTTTCAAATTATACAAACTAAGTCAACTGGTTTGACCTAGTTCTATAAAACCTTGTTTGTTGAAGCAAGATAAAATGATTAAGTTGACCTATTCAAATTAGTTTGTTGATCTAGATCCTAATTAAAAGACTAAGTCAACCTTCTTGTCTTAGTTTATTGATCTAGCTATTGAAAGAAAGACTAAGTTGACCTACTCAACTTAGTTTGTTGATCTAGATGCTAACTAAAAGACTAAGTCAAACTTTTTGACTTAGTTTGTTAATTTAGATACTAACTTAAATTCTAAATCAACTCATCTGACTTAGTTTATTGATTTGAGACTGAATAAGAGTACTGTGTCGACCTGTCTAATCTAATAACCTATATTTGATGAAGACCTACATAGAAAGAATAAAGTCATTTTGATATGACTGTGTGGTAAATATGTGCATAAAATTTAGAACTATATCAACCTGGTTGACATAGTATGACAAATATAGAAAAGTAATAGAATGATATAAATGAAAGCATGAAATAAAACCTAAAAATATTGGATTCACATTAGGTTCATCATAATATATGTAATGAAAAAGATAATAGATTTACAAATCAATCATAGCTCAGAGAAGATAGATCCTACTTACACTTTCGATTGGGGATACATTATATAATTAGGGTCATGACCAATATAGATCCACTAGACCTAGTCGAGGGATCTCTTACCACAAATAATATCTCTAGGGAGGATTCCAAAGCCTCCAGTCAAGCAAAACTACATAGTAACCCTAACTAGGTCCTATGTCTTCATATTCATTAAACTAATAACAAGTAAAACAAAATCTAATCTAGTGCTCACCAAAGCTTGTAGAAAAAATTAGAGGTAATAAACACTAAAAGTAAACATGTATAAAATACATATACTCATGTAAATATATATGGAATTCTAATGCATGAAAGAGAAGTAGAAATGCATATATATCTACTCTTACAAAGGAGAAACAAAGTTAGGAATACTTACCTTTGAAGACAAACTTATCAAGCCTTAAGCTATCCCTTGTCTAAGGTGCTTCACAAGAAGTTGTGTTATGTAAGGATGACAATTATAAATCATCTATAAGATATACAACCTATCAATGCATCCAAAAGACAAGATTTGTATCTCCAAATAAAGTATGAAATGCTAAGCTTGCTCCTCAAGTAAAATGGTGGATAATAAGATGCACAATATATCTTATTTATTTTTATCTTAATTTATAAATGGTAAAATTAATATGTTTATATAGGTGGATATAACCCTAAACCTTTCTATACATTTAGGCTGACAAGGTCCACTCGATTGACCTAGTATTGAAACTGAAAAAAACTAACTAGGTAATGAACTATGCTAGCCATAGCCAACCTATTTCCTAGTAAGCTTTTGTAAATAACAATACAAGGTCGATGTGGTTGACATAGTTATGTAAACTATCAAAAAAGGGTTTAGGTTAGGGAAATCACTAATGAAGGTGGCAAATGACTAGAGGAGGGTGAAAAATAGGAAGAAAAACTTAAGAGAATGGTTTTAGGAGATGATTGGATTGATAATAAGTGGTAATAAGGGACAACAATCTTGCAAAACACTAATGGTCTGTCCACCCCTTTCTTGGTTCACCTTTTAAGGCATGCATTTAGAGAGACTGAGACTTGATCTATAAATCAATCTTATCTCAAATAAAATAGATCCTACTTATACTTCTGATTGGGGATACATTAGATAAATGAGGTCATGAACAATATGGATTTGATAGACTTAAGAAAGGGATCTCTTATCATAAATAATATCATTAGGGAGGGTTCCAAAACCTCTAATTAAACG
Source organism: Torreya grandis (assembly GCA_037957365.1). Taxonomy (NCBI): domain Eukaryota; kingdom Viridiplantae; phylum Streptophyta; class Pinopsida; order Cupressales; family Taxaceae; genus Torreya; species Torreya grandis. Next base: position 774,882 of record JARHVA010000709.1, on the reverse strand, counting down.
AAACTATGAAGTAACCCTAACTAGGTCCTATGTTTTTATATTCACTAAACTAATAACAAGTAAATAAAAATCTAATCTAGTGCTCACCATATATTATGGCACAAAGTGGGGGTAATAAACACTAAAATTAAACATGCATAGAAAACATATACTCACATCAATTTATATGAAATCCTAATGCATGGAAGAGAAGTGGAAATGTATATCTATCTACTCTTACTAAGGAGAAACAAAGTTAGGAATACTTACTTTTGAATATGAATATACTGAGCCTTAATCTCTCCCTTAGCTAAGGTGATTCGCAAGAAGTTATTATGGTATGTAAGGATGACAAATATAAATCAGCTCTAGGCTACACAACCTATCAATGCATCCAAAATACTTCTCCATAAAACAAGCTATGTATCTCCAAATAAAGTATGAAACTCTAAGCTTGCTCCTCAAGTAGAATGGTGGATAAGCAGATGCACAATATTTCTTATTTTTTTTAGAAATATAGAAGTGAATGTGTTTATATAGGTGGATATAACCCTAAACCTTTCCATAAGGTCAACCCAATCAACCTCGTATTGAAATTGACAAAAACTAACTAGGTTATGAACTATGTCGGCCATGGCTGACCTAGTTTTTAGTAACTTTTGTAAATAACAATATAAGGTCGATGTGGTTGACATAGTTATATAAATTGCCAAAAAGGGGTTTAGGTTAGGGAAAGGGCTAATGAAAGTGGTGAAAGATTAGAGGAGGGTGAAAAATAGGAGGTAAAGTTTAGGGTAATGGTTTTTAGGAGACAAGTGTATAGATAACAAATAGAAAAAAGGGACAATAATCTTGAGAAATATCAATGGTTTGCCTACCCCTTTCCTGGTGCACCCCTTAAGGCATGAACTCAGATAGAGTGAGACTCAACAGGTTCTTGCAAGATAAAAAGTGTTAATAAATGGAAAAGTTTAAAAATATTAAGTGTATACATATGCTCCACTCGAAGCTCATCATGTGTCATGTGAGTGTAACAAGGGATGATGCTTCAGGAAAGAACATAAAAACACACAAAACCAAGATAACTAAAAATGACATATGAAAATTAATGCTAAAATAAAATGAGAGTAACTAAAAATACCATATACATACCTTAACTTACCTTTTTGCTAAATGATTGCATGAAAACTTCCTAATCTTGATCGTGGAGGGTACAATACCTGCATTTGAGAAACCTTAGTGATAAAAAAATAAAAATAGAAGCAATGCATGTGTATGCAGGATGGTTAAAGTAGAAATGAGGGACTTAGAAAAACTGTCAAATTAGGATTGTTAAGGCAAGGATATAATATTGAAGGCAAATGAATGATAAAATGTTGGAAAATGAATGACAAATGATTATAGAACACATGAAATCAGATTTAAAATCATGTAAAACATAAATGGTAAAAAAATAATGTAGAACATACTAAATCATGTCAAGTTCACCAAAATGTAATGGGAAATATAATAGATTAACAAATTAATCCTAGCACAAAGAAGATAGATACTACTTACACTTTTGATGGGGAATACATTAGATAATTAGGGTCATGACTAATATAGATCTACTAGACCTATCCAAGGGATATCTTATCACAAATAATATCACTAAGGAGGGTTCCAAAGCCTCTAGTTAAGAAAAACTATGTAGAAACCCTAACTAGGTCCTATGTTTTCATATTCACTAAACTAATAACAAGTAAATCAAAATTTAATCTAGTGCTACCTACTTTCTCATGCAAGTACCCAATCTTCATAGTAGACCAACATATCTATAAGGGGTCCTAAGGAATGGGGAATGCATTATGGTAAGGCAGGTCCATTTTAATTTTCATGCATATAGCCTTCACGAGTTGATTTGTGTACTTCACTTGTTAGCCCAAGCTTTGCATTCATTAGTCAAAATGTCTTAAATCCTTAGTGTTGATAATTCTCAGCCTTTCTCACTTGCCTAGTGTGTCTCATTCTTTCTAAGGATATTCACATCACCCATGTGGTGCCTCACATTTCTTATTTACATCATATTTTCCTTATATTCCCATTCTTGGATATTGTTTTTAGTTGATGACATACTTAATCACCTCTACCTACTTAGACTTCTTGATTTATAGTTTGTGAGTTGCATTGTAAGACCTTGGATAGGACCAAGGCTTTCTTAAAACACCCTTACACCATAGTCAAAACAAGGTCCATAGTCATGTATTTTCTTTTCTGTGTAATCAATAGTTAGATATATGAATAATCATAATTATATGAAAAGTGTGTTACTGTGTAACATAACCCACGAGGACTAGTTTCTTTCTGCATGTTTTTGGTGAGCGTGTTAGAGCTTAGTCTTACATGAAAAGCCTTTGCATAAGCTTGTTAGAAACTAGACACTTCAATGTCCTAATGAAAACTTGATAGAAAAACCCAACATTTTGGTTTCGTTGCCATGACTCAACACTTATTGCATAGTAATGGAAAATAATCAAACGTTTATCCCTTGAAAGTATTGAACAATGGATTATCAAGGATAATTTCACAATTCCCTATCTCAACCCAAGAGTTTCTTCATATGCATGGGTTTAACATAATATCTACAACTCATTATATGAAACCTTCTTTGTTGAAGTCTTTGTTCATTTGCATGCTTATTTCTTTGCCTATGCTCAAGACCAATCAAATTTTTTTGGAAGGACGCAAGCTTGATGATAGAGCATCAACGGGATTTAACATATTTAAAAACACCATGGACATGGGCTGTTAATATCTGGTGAAGCTGGGTCATTAAATATACACATATTGGAATATGTTGTAACCACTTACTCTTGTCCTGGAGAAGCCAAGTTATAGTTTCTCTGAGAGCCACATGGTCAGTATATTAGACACTTCCCACTAGAAGTAAAGAAGCTATTTATTTACTCATGACTTAAACTTTTGCCTATGGAGGGATAAATCCATCCTTGAATGAGCTGCATAATTAAGAGGGGAATGTAGAGGTGTTGGTAGAGGATTATTGGTTCAGAATGGTAACCAGTCAATGGGCATTGTGAAAGTGTAAATATGATGAAGCTCGACAGAGGATTATAGGTGGAGGTAGAGTGGGAAGGTGATGAGAGGACTTAGGAAGTGTTTTTATAATCCATAGGGAAGTGGAAGGGTACAAGGACTCACCAACTTTCTAATAGTGACTAATGCAATTTTTTTATATGAGAGAGAAATTAGTTGGACAAAAGAGATTGAAGAACCACATTTTATCCAACCTAGTTCCCCAACCATACTACATGCTCGTGCTTTTGAGCTAGATGATTTAATCATACGTAATTGGGATATAAATAGTATAGAGTCATAAACTGATCTTATAAGAGAACTTATAGCTGAGCAAATTACCTCATAGTGAATTGACACTTTCTCTTCCTTTCCAAGGAAATTTCATGGCTCAACTTGGTATGCTTGGTGAACTCGACTTTAATAGTGGGTAGAGTACTGGTCCAAGTATTATCAATCAACCTTCTACCATGCCCAACATCTTAGGTGTTATTATTTGAGGTGCGAGAAGAGGACTAGGAGGTAGAAGAAGAAGAAGTGGTGGACATCCACCTCCAGGAACATGAGTTAGAGGTTATCAATAACCACCATCATAAGTACCTTAAATATTAATGGTGTATTATTAAATGATGCTTGATTTACTTGAATATCAGGGCATAGAAAATGTTGCAAAGCATGTTCATAAGTATGTACTCATTTGGAGGGCACGGGGTATAACTTCTTTTGAGTGAAAGGCAACATAATTTGTAACCACACTTGTGGAAAGAGTGCATAAATGGTATAAAAAATTTGACCCTCAACAAACTCTAATTGATTATGATCATCTCAAGATAATTTTTTTTCAAGAGTTCAATATTCCTAAATTTGAGCAACAAAGTATTACGGTAATAAATAATATAAAACAAGATCTCACTGAAGGTGTACGTGAGTATGATTCATGATTTAAAACACTCTTTTCTAAGCTATCATTCAATATTAATGATTCTCAACATACCTAATGATTCATGAGAGGTTTTTTTCTTCTTTTTAGACAAACCCCATCTTAAAGGACCTTTACCAGTTCATACAAGGCCTTGGAAGTTGCCTTCCATGCTAAAGCTGTTGATAGCATTGACACTAGAATCAATCTTTTTATGGAAGCTCAAATAGATTCAATGGCATCAAAATTAAAAAACTAATTGCAAACAATGCTTACAATACTCGCAATGATCTTTGGTGTACCGATTATGAGTCTAAAGGTCATAATAGAATCAGCTACCCTTATAAGAACATTCATGTTGTACTAAAGTAGTCTTGTAAAATTTGTCATGAAGAGCACAATATATTCTCTTTCCCTCTCTTACAATGTGTTACACATTCTAAAGTGTATGAGTATCGTAAGATATATGATGTTTATACCCATGATAAAAATTACTATTGATTGATTAGTGATATACATGAGGCACACTTGCATGGTACGCATCAGACTTCCATCTCAAACACTCAAGATAATGGTGGATATCATGGATGAGACCAAGGATGAGGATGAGGAGGTGGCCATTTTCCACCATGAATGTTATAAGTGTGGATCCCTAGATCACTAGAAATGAGATTGTGCTCCAACATGTGTTTTTTTATAAAAAGAGTATCAGTTGGAGGAATGCCCTGATTTGTATACAACTATCATTAAGGAAAGAAATTAAAAAAGTGATAGTATGATTCATAGTGATAAACCTCATTGGCAACCAGACTCTAACACTCTGTTGATGCTTAAATGTGTACCATAGGTGCCAAAAGTGTTTAAGAAATACTTTTAATTTTATAATTCTTAAAAACTCAACTCATGAGTTGTAGATTGTGATAATACTATTATCTTTGGTGAAACAAAGGTAGAACAAGTGACTATTTCATAATATTTATATTATTTGGTGGTTGGGAGCCACCATGGCCAAATAGCAAATCTATGTAAAATATGTAGTATACTATGCTAAAGATGATGAATTATGATCAAGAACAATTCTAAAGACTAATCTAAGATGGATATTTATAATGACAAGCTAAACTAAAGTGATTCAGTTTTAAAAAAAAGTAAAAAGAAGGGTAGGGCAAAAAGAAATATTGCTGATTTTCATTTCAAACATCATGACAAAGTTCATATTTCATCTATGCATGCACTTAACTAATGTGTAACATGTAATAACTTAAATCCAAATCCTATCACACGTCAAGCAAACTCTTAAAGAAAGTGAAAATAATGCAAATAAGAACCATGTCTAATTTAAAGATTTATGCCTGTAAGAAAACAACATTAACCCAAATGCAAAAGAGTAAGAAAATGAAATAAACCTAAGGACTTTCAATCAACCTAGAATTAGCACAAGTTAAAAACTTTGTAATCAAATGTACACACCAAAAATTCATAAGAACCATTCAAATCTAGAAATTAGAACAACAAATGAGAGAAAAACCATGATAATAATGAACACAAGTAAATACTGGACAATCTTTGTAAAATTTCTTGCTTATATTAATTGTTCCTAGTTTAAAAAGTAATTTGGCTCTAAGAAATCCCTCCCTTTTAATAATTGATGATGCTCCTTTTATAAGATACAAAGCATCATGTTGGTTAGTCTTATTTAATTACATTTGTATAAGTGTCTATGACATGCGTCCTCTCTGTTGCATTCTAGACCAAATAACATTTTCCTTCTAGTAGACTGGTCTATAGACAACATGCTTCAAAAATTACACATGGCCATGAGATTTCTATTAATTTTCTCACCAACGATCCACTAGATCTTTAGTTCTTATTGCTTTTCTGTTTACGTGGCATCATCTTGGCACTTGTGTGGCATCCTTATGGTAATTTTGCAGTAAAACTATTCATCAATGTTCACCTAATGACTATTGCCTTTTGAAATTCTCCCTTTATCTCATACCCTTAGAGTAGCCCTGCACGGACTGGCGTAGGTCATTGATCTCGATCCTAGGATTTGAATGCCATTGGCAGTCTCGGCTATGTTCCACATGGTTATGACATATGTCATTATCACATTTATTCTAAGTTATGTTGAAAAGTCTACATCGATTGCACACCATTAAATCTCTTTGATATCTTAAATTTGACGTTCGTATGATCATCATTTGATGTCCACATGAACATCATTTGACATCCACATGAACGTCTTTGATGGATGTGTGACTACCAGTTTTAAACACATCCTTAGGATTATTTGCTATCATAAATTTGACATTTGTATGACCATCATTTGATGTTTGTGGGAACAACTTTGATAGGTGCATGACCATCAATTTTAAACACGTTCTAGGGACTATTTTTTATCTTAAATTTGACATTTGTATGATTGTCATTTGACCTCTGTGGGAACATCTTTGATAGGTGCATGACCATCAATTTTAAGTACATTCTTGGGACTATTTGTTGGGCCTACCACTTGTCATTTTCATGTTCATTCTTCATTATGTGTATGCCACTTGGTGATCTTGAATCGTTTGATCAATTATGTCTGGGCAAACATGGATCATAGAACTTGCAGAGATGCACAATGTTTAAGTTAGGTCTGAGAACAATATAAACTTAAGTTAATGTCTTAAGCTAAGGTTCAAGACATTAAAGTGACCTCAAAAATTCAAAGGGACTTGGCAGTGGGGAATTATTTTGGGCCTTTTACGTCAGAAAAAATGTTCGATAATAAAAGTTTGAAGGCTCCTTTTTAGGAAAAAACCTAAAGAGTATGTATGGAAGACAAAGTGCCCCTTACAAAAGGACCGAAGGGCATATTCAAAAATTCGAAGGATAATCTTGGAGGGCAAGTGTCTGTTTCAAAACTTTCAAAGGTTAAATTGCATAAAGGTTGAAGGGTATGCACTCTTGGGGTCATTTTAAAAAACCTGAAGGATATGTTTAAAAGCTTAAAGGGTCAATCCAAAAAACTTGAAGGGTATGTGCCCTTCACAAAAATATCAAAGGGCAAATACCCTTCACAAAAATCCTAAAGGGTATTTTCAATGAAGCCAAAGGGTACTTTCAAAATGCCCATAGAATAATTGGCTTAAACAAAAAGTTCGAAGGATAATTCTATTAAGGCAAAGGTCACTTTCAAAAAAGTTACAGACAATTTACTGTGAGAAAGATGTTTTAAGATTTTTGCATTAGATAAAATGTCCGAAATAAAAAAGCCCGAAGGGTCACTTGTAAAAATCTGAAGGATAAGTCTATTAAGACAAAGGGAAATTTAAAAAAGGCCAAAGGGCAATTCAATTGGGAAAATAAGCCTTGATAAAAAACCTAAAAGATAGGTGTGTAGAGTAGATGTCTTTGACAAAACTTTCGAAGGGTACTTTCAAAAAACCCAAAAAGTAGGTTTCAAAAAAATTGCTTTGGGAAAGATGTTGCAGAAAGATAATTCTGAAAGATTATTTCAAAAAATAATAAGTCTGAAATAATTATGCCAAAGGGTAAGTGCAAAGAGGTTGAAGGGAAATTTTGTCAAACAAAATACCTAATAGAATAAGTTTGTGGAGAAATTATTTCAGATAAAATGTCTGAAACAATTATCCTGACATAGATAAGTTTGAAGGAATACTTTTGACATAGACCAATTACATAACTCTCGAAAGAATTCTTGAACAAAATCCTAAAAGTACTTGGATAAATTATCCAAAAGAAAAGCCTGAAAAGATTTGTCTGAAATATAAAACTAGACAGTTAGAAACATAACAAAAATACTTTGCATTTAGATTAGACCACATGAATAATAGAAAGGTCTGAAAGGGGGGCTCAAAACATAAAAGGGACCAAGCATGGGTGTTAGACTAAGGTTTGTTCATTTTGAAAAACATGACTTATCCTTAGAAAATAAAAATAAACTAAGCCCATAACATTATTAAAAATGTTCTCGCATAAAAATTTCCACTAGATTCAAATCAAGTACTTAGATTAAGGGTTTAGCTATTCAAATATGAATTTAACAAACTAAAGGTTAGTAAAGAATCAAGTTAACATTAAAATAATGAAACCCAAGAATTGTTTATTCTAAGTAGACCTTATTGGACCTACAATTTGAAACATAGAGATCCAATGTTAGCACTTTAGATAAGGGTAAACCAGAACTATGAACAAATATGATAACCAAACTAGGCGTGGATGATTTTCAAATAAAAAAAATGTGCCATCATAGTAATGACACTCTGATCAAGTGAATCTTTAATTTCAAGGTATAAATTTGCATAATTTGACACATGGGTCCCCATTTTTCAGAAATGAGGGTATGTTGACCTCAACAAATGGTGACTTCTAAAGGAAACATAAAAATATATTATAATTCAGATATTGTGATTTAGATTAATAAATAAGCTAGTTATTCTATTTAATTAAGAACCATTATTAAGATCAGTTCATGGTTGAAACAAGTCTTGCATATGCATAATTAAGATCAAACATTAAGATCTAGTCATGTTGTGTGTGTGATTTGATTTTACTTACTGATTGCTATAGGATTTAGAGAACAACTTCCAGGTTTGTGGCTTTAATCATTAACACTAACTTTTAACATGTTTAGATATTCATTAAAGACCATGCTTATCTCAAAGAAGACTTGAACATTACTTTGCTGTCAGTCAGGCATCCATAGTCCTAATAAAGATGCCTTTATCTCCATTGAAGGCCTTGCTCCACTATCAACCATGCATCTATAGCCTCGGTGGAGATTACGTAAATCACCTATGCTTAGAAAAATTTTGATTTTGAAATAAGCTTTTATTTTTGAATTTTTTAGATCATTTTTGACTCTCTAACAAAGGTTGGGAATTAGGTTAACCAGGTTTAAGGATTTGGTCAAGTGTTTGATTTTTAGACATTCATCTTTGGTTGTAAACTTTGTTCCAGACAAGTATTATTTTTTTAAGTGCAGGCATGATTGTGTCCTGAAAGTTTAAGCTTTCATCCTACATGTGAAATCCTTCTTAAAACCAAGCTTAAATCAGAACAAGGTTTAAAATCTCAAGGAACAATTAACTCATCCATCAGTCTTTGCTAGTTTCTCTAAACTACAACATCAAGATCTTATTTTAATAGTCGGTAATAAACCAAAGTTAAGAAGTCATACCTATATTTTTGAACTATAAAGTTTTTGAGCATTTAGACAAAACCTGAGCTTAGGGCTGTCCAAAAGGACTTATTTAGAAGCAAGGAACAAATCAAGAGAAATAAACAAATATAAACAAGCACCTGGAAAGAAACTAAACTAAGATCTACACTAACTGCATAAAGTACTTACCTCTCAGATCAAATGGAAAATTATTTAGTCCACTACATAACCTTGAACTATGATTACTTCCATTCAATAGCCTCTTCTTATGGATAGGAACACTTGTATGCTTGTGTCTTGTAGCTTGCTCTCCTATCAACATTCTTAGATGCATGGATCGAAGATATGAATTTGAGACCCAATCATCTTCCCAAATTCTTCTACTTTACAGTAGGAGTACTAGTTCTATTTCATCCATAGACATATAGTGGCTTATATTATCTTCACTCAATAATGGTATCTTGGATAATATCTTTAGACTAATGTCTTCATTAGGTTCTTTCTGAAGTGGACATGGACTACCAATTTTTGCACAAAAATATTCCAAATCATCCCAAAAGGCTTCTTCATCTCGATCAACTGAAGGTTGTTCATTTGAAATCCCATTAGAAATATGTTGGTCCCATACTCCTGCCCTATTGATGAAGTCATATGACAAATATTGATTTGTTTCTCTCATTTCATCTTCATTTTTGGTGAAAAAAGGTAGTTCTTTTATCCAATTAGGGTCTAGCTTATCTTGGTTTACGACTCCAAAATAATATCCTATTCTGGGAACTCCAAATCATCAGTGAAATCTTTAAATGAAGCATCTATGTGTTGTTCTATCCCATCATCCACCATCTCTAGCTCTTTAATTCCATTTAAGAAATCATGGTATGCTTTTTTTCAGTGATCATCTTCTTCAAGAGCATTCTCCATTTCAAAAATAAATCTATGTGGGTTGTTGTTTTGGCTATCATTTGAAGAAAGATCGTCTTGTACTTGATCCATATCCATTTATAGCAACTCTTCTTCTTCATCTACAGATGTTCTTATGATGATGTCTTGTTATTTCTTAATTACAATCTCTTTTACATCTTTAGAAATATAAGTCATCTGAGATGCAACTTATTCAATTGGCTCATATTCATCTTCATCTTCAAATGAAAAATAAAAAACCTCTGTTATGAAACCTTGAGATGTCTTTACAAAGCCAAATATGCCTGCAACAATGTCTTGATTAGGCACAATTTTAGTTGTATCCCTTTCACCTTGAGATGCTTCAAAAATATTGAAATGATCAGCCAAATCTATATCACAAAAACTCATTTGTATTTTTTTAGATGATACATTATTATTGTTATTATGAAACCCATTTGGAGGCCTATTGAATCTTTGAGAAGCATAGTTCCTGTTAGAGCATTTCCTTATATTTCCTACTTGTTTTTGTAATTGAAGGAAGTCAATGCTAAGTTTTTATACCATTTCTAATATCAAATCATTTGAATTTTTTGGTGTCTCAAGCTCACAAACTGGAGCATCACTACTAGTTGTGGGCATTAGAGTTCCATGATTTTGTGGATGGGATCCACTTGTAGTGCCATTTAGAAAATCTAGGTTTTGGCTAGGATATGTATGAATCAAGGGCAATTTGTTATGAACTGGTGTTAAAGTAGGTATACTAGGAATGGCATTCATGATGGGCCAATTTGAATTGACATTAGGCATGGAATACATCATCTAACCTTGGGGTTGCATTTGTTCATTAATGAGCACGGCTTCAGAGTAGACCCAAGTCAATGTGTTTATGACTGGAAGAGACCTTTTTAGGAACACATAGTTCATAGACTCTATATCATCCTTATAAGTTTCTAAGGCTAAAGCCTCATTGTGTCTATAAGGGGCTATGGTTCTATTAAACATTTTTTGGAACTGAGCATTAAAGGCTCTGATGGTTTCATTAACATCCATTTTAATTGTGGTGAACTATTGATACAAGACATAGGGACTAATGATTTTGCCAAATTGATCAATGAAGACATTGTTAAGTCATCCTAACTAGCAATATAATCATCTGGAAGGTTAAGGAACCATTTATATGAAACATCTTTGAAAGTAAATGGGAACAATTTACATGTTACATCTTCATGAACTATATGTAACAATCTCAAAGCAGCCTTAAATGACTTAATATGTTTTTCAACAGTGACAACATTATTGAGATTGAAGGAAGGTAAATATATTTCAGGTTTTTGAGGAAGATCATGTAGTATACCTAGTACATTGAGTGAAGAACCACCTAGTCAAACCATACATTGAACACATGAGTATACCTTGAAATGGTGAAGTGTTTGAGACTTTGGGAATTTCACTCACCTAAGCCTCATCTTGGGCAATTCCAGCTTGTAGCCTTCAAATCTATTTAAAATACCACACATCAAACTGATCTTTGTAAAGTATAATGATTAAGTTTGCACATTAAGCCAATTTTGCATAAATACATGTAAAGCATGATTATCTCTAACTAAATAAGTTCAAAGATATGTCTAGATTGATGAATGAGAGGGATATTTACACATCTAAGCTTGAATGAATTCAAATTTGTAAAGAACTAGTCAATCTTTTTACAAAATTGCTATTACTAACCTTAAATGTGGGGAATAAACAAAGCATGAACTACTTTTGCATGAATATTTATGGATCTTGAAAGAATATCGATCTTTGGCTAGAGGAAGCCCAAAGACCTATCTAAACCCATAAAGATAGATGATCTTCACAAAATTATGCTCAAAGAAGCAAAAAATACAAATAATATATCAATATTCACAAAGATTCTACAAATTCACAAAGATTAGGGCTTCAGACCCTCCTTCTAGCACCAATGAAGCTCCTCCTATTGATACCTAAATGTGTACCATAGGTGTCTAGAGTGCTTAAGAAATATTTTTTATTTTAGAATTTCTAAGAACTCAATGCATGAGTTGTAGGTTGTGATAATCTTATTATCTTTTATGGAATAGAGGTAGAACAATTGACTATTTCACAATATTTATATTATTTGATGGTTGGGAGCCACCATGGCCAAATACCAAAACTATGTAAAATATGCAGTATACTATGCTAAGGATGGTGAATTATGATCAAGAACTAATCTAAAGACTAATCTAAAATGGATATTTATAATTACAAGCTAAACTAAAGTGATTTAGTTAAAAAAAGAAGTAAAAGGAAGGGTAGGGTAGAAAGAAATGTTGTTGATCTTTATTCTGAACATCATGACAAAGTTTAGATTTCATCTATGCATGCACTTAACCAATGTTTAACATGAAATAACTTAATCCCAAATCCTATCATACAACAATCAAACTCCGAAGGAAGGTGAAATAATAAAAAGTAGAACCAGATCCAATTTAAAGATTTACCCCTGCAAGCAAACAACATTATCCCAAATGCAAGAAGAGTAAGAAAATGAAATGAACCTAAGGACTTTTAGTTATCCTAGCATTGGCACAAGTTAATAACTCTGCAATCAAATGTACACATAAAAAATTCATAAGAACCATTCAAATATAAAAATCAAAACAATAAATGAGAGAGAAGCCATGATAATAATGAACACAAGTAAATACTAGACAATCTTTGCATAATTCCTTACTTATATTAATTACTCCTAATTTACAAAGTAATTTGGCTCTAAGAACTCCCTCTCTTTTTGACAATTAATAATGCTCCTTTTATAAGATACAAGGTAGTATGTTGGTCAGTCTCACCTAATTACATTTATACAAGTGTATAGAACAAACGTCCTCTCTCTGTTGCATTCTATAACAAATGACCTTTTCCTTCTAGTAGACTCGTCTATAAACAACCTGCTTCACAAATTGCATGTGACCATGAACTTCTATTAAATTGCTCACTAGCAGTCTACTAGATCTTTAGTTCCTATTGCTTCTCTGCTTATGTGGCATCATCTTGACACTTGTGTGGCATCTTTGTGGCACTTTTTCAATAAAACTTTTCATTAATATTCAACTAATGACTATTACCTTTTAAAATCCTCACTTCATCCCACACCATCAAATTAGCCCTACATAGAATGGTATAGGCCATTGATCTCAATCATGGGATTTAAATTCCATTGGCTATCTCAATTATATTCCACATAGTTATGATATGTGTGATTAACACATTTATTTTGAGTTATGTTGAAAAGTATACATCGATTGCGCACCATTGGATCTCTTTACTATATTAAATTTGATGTCCACATGACCATCATTTGATGTTCACGTGAATATCTTTGACGGGTGCATGACCATCAATTTTAAGCATGTCTTTGGGATTGTCTGCTATCTTAAATTTGACATCCATGCAACCATCATTTGACATCCATGAGAATGTCTTTGATGGGTGTGCAACCATCAATTTTAAGCATGTCCTCGAAACTATTTGCTATCTTCAATTTGACATCTGTGCGACCATCATTTGACGTCTACAGGAATATCTTTGATATGTGTATAACTCTCAATTTTAATCACATTCCTGGGACTATTTGCTCGACCTGCCACTTGTCATTTTTGAGTTCTTTCTTCATCATGCATATGCCACTTGGTGGTCTCGCATTCTTTGATCAATTTTGTCTGAGCAAACAGGATCGTAGATCCTACAGAGATGCACAATGTTTAAGTCAGGTTCTAGAACAATATAAACTTAGGTTAAAGTCTTTAGGTAAATTTGAAGACATATTAAAGTGACCTCATGAATACAAAGGGACTTGGTAGTGAGGAATTATTTTGGGCTTTTTACGTCGAATAAAATATCTGATGATAAAAGTTTGAAGCGTATGTCTGGAAGACAAAGTGCCCCTTAAAAAAGGCCTAAAGGGCATACTAAAAAATCTGAAGGATAATCTTAGAGGGTAAGTGTCCATTTCAAAACTTTCAAAGGGTAAATTACACAAAGGCTGAAGGGTATGTGCCCTTGGGGTCATTATTTTGAGATTTTTACATTGGACAAAATGCCCAACGACAAAAGTCTAAAGGGTCATTTTATAAAACCTAAAGGATATGTTCAAAACATTGAAGGATCATTCCAAAAAACCTTAAGGGTATGTTCCCTTCACAAAAATCTCAAAGGGTAGGTGCCCTTCATAAAAATCTTGAAGGGTATTTTCAAAGAAGCCGAAGGGTACTTTCAAAATGCTTAAAAGGTAGGTTTTGGAAAAATTGCTTCAGAAAAGATGTTGTAGAAAGATAAGTCCAAAGGATCATTTCAAAAAATAACAAGTCCAAAAGAAATATATCGAAGGGTTCGTACAAAGAGGCTGAAGGGTAATTCTGTCAGGAAAATTGCCCGATAGAATAAGTCCACAGAGAAATTATTTTAGACATAATGTTTGAAACAATTATCTCGACATAGATCAGTCCAAAGGAATACTTTCGAAATAGACCAATTACATGTCCCAAAAGAATTCTTGAACAAAATCTTGAAAGTACTTGGACAAAGTATGTAAAAGAAAAGCTCTAAAAGACATGTCCAAAATATAAAACCTGACAATTAGAAACATAACAAAAGGACTTTACGTTTAGATTAGACCACATGAATAATAGAAAGGTATGAAAGGGGGCTTCGAACATAAAAGGGACTAAGCATGGATGTTAAACTAAGGTTTGGGTGTGTTTAAAAATATGATTAAGCCTTAGGAAATAAAAATAAACTAAGTCCATAGCATTATTTAAAATGTTCCCATGTAAAAGTTCCAACTAGATTCAAATCAAGTACTTAGGTTAAACTTAGGTTTAGGGTTTAACTAGTCAAATATGAATCTAAAAAACCAAATGTTAGTAAAAAGATCAAGTTAACATTAAAATCATGAAACCCAAGCATTATTCATTTGAAGCAGACCTTATTGGACATACAACCTGAAACACAGAGATCCAATGTTAGCGCTTTAGATAAGGGCAAACCAGAACCATGAACAAATATGCTAACCAAACCAGATGTGGATGATCTTCAAATAAAAATAATGTGCCATCATGCTAATGACACTTGATCAAGTGAATCTTTAATTTCAACGTACAAATTTGCATAATTTGACACATGGATCCCCATTTTCCAAAAATGGGGGTATGTTGACCTCAACACACTCCAATATCCCAATAGGTTAATATCACCACACACAATGAAGGACAATGTCAGTCTACATCTATTCCACCTATTGAGAAGATGCAACGTGAAGAGCCTTATGTAATAAAGTATCCTGATGCCCAACAACAAAAAGATGTGCTCTAGGATATTATGATATTATTACGAGAAATACAATGGGAAATTTAGTTTCTTAAGGACTGAGAAGCCACCGAACATGATGATCTATAAAAGGCCATGAAACCTCAAAATGTGGTGCAGGATGATTTCCAAGAACTTTGCAAGCGTCTATTAGATGAAAGCATTATCTCATAACTAAGTAATTACCTTAAAAATTAGGTGCTAAGACCAACTAATGATCGAACTCATTTGCCTAATCGAACTAAAGATTATTGATTATATCATACTTGATGACAAGATACTCTTATTGCTTCTAGCTCTCAAGAGGACAAGGAAATACTAGTGAATGCTACCATTAATAATTGGGTGATCTGAGATATTTTGGTTGGCATTGGTGTTGAGATCAATGTACTCACAAAGGATGCATGGTGAAAAATGGATATCCCAATGTTACAGCCATCGCCTCATGTATTGTTTATGGCCAATAAAACCCATGCTCTACCAATTAGAATTCTTAAGAATGCAAATGTTGATATCCTTGGGGTACCTTTCAAAGCTGATTTTGAAGTTTTTGAGTTGGCCAAAGCTAATGATTTCTCAACTCTATTAGGTTGACCTTGGTGCTATGCAAATAATGTGGACTTAAGTTTCAAAAATCACTATATCAATTTTGAATATGTTGATCAATGAGTCATCATCCCATTGGATCAAGCACATGGGTCCCCATATATAAAACCTATTAGTGCAGATGAAGATATTAACCACATTTACAATGTCATAGCTAGAGATGGTGAGAATCATGATCCTACTCATGATGGCATCCTCCAATGGATGGACACACAGTCCCTTTCTAATAGTATAAGTAATGCTTGTAATTGTTAAGCCCATGGTGACTATGACCTCACTAAAAGAGTGTGTAGTGCCATTGGTAATTGTGAGAGCATTTTGTGCCAGTATCACAAATGTAATAGATTTGTTCTTATTATTACTGGACAAGTCATGAAAAGACCAATTATGACTATACCACTAGAGAGGCTTGATGAAACTCCTTGGTTTCATGGGCAATTAGAAGTCCATGAATTTATCCAATGACTTGAAGCCTTCTATGACTCTAATGTTGATTGTATGCATTCATTGGTTTACCTTTTAGATGGCATGATCGCAAGGTGGTGGTGAACCCATAACAAGTGAATTATTCATTGGGATTAAGTACACTCCACTTTACATCACCGATTTCATCATGACAACCACGTGGGGTACAATCAACTATAGTAGAGTCCAAGCAATAGAATCACACATAGAAGCTTATGAAACCATGTGGATGGCTAAAGAATAACTCTTTCTAGAGTACTTTTAGGTATGTAATTTTTATATCACCTTACGTACTTGGGCCAAAGCTTGGTATGTTCATGAAGAACGACATATAAGTACTCATTTCTAGCATATGCTGAAAAATAACATGGTCTCGATCTTGTCTTACTCATCTCCAAGGATGGATTTTTGCCTCACTCTCCAAGTCATGCATGAAGTAGTTATTAGTGACCCTATTCCTATTAAAGATTGCCTATGACATATACATGGTGTACCATAAGAAGGCTTGGTCATATTTAATGATCCATTTGCGTAGTCCATCCTTGCACCAAAACATGTCCTTAATCAAGCATGTTGTGAAGAGATTTGGCAAGGGAAGAAAAAACTAGTGTTTCATGTTGATGAAAGTGAAGGGTCTGATCCACTTGACCCATTGAAAAATTATTTGGATGTCCCTACAGAATATGGTGCTCGAACCATTTGTGATACTGGTCCTGATGCAGACCACCCAGACTCTAAGCCTATTCAAACCATCCAATGCAACATTAGCATAGAGGAAGAACTAAAAATAACTATTATTTGTAACTATTGGTCTAACATGGAGATTTTAAAAATATTTGAATTTTTAAAAGAGTACCAAGATGTTTTTCCAAGGAGTTATAGAAAAATGAAATGTGTTCATCCATTCTTAGGCAAAATGCAATCAAACTAGTTGAAGGTGCTCAACCAGTTAGGAAATGACCATATAGGATGAATCTAAATTTATGTGTATAGGTGAAAGAGGAAATTGATAGTATGCTACACGCTAGAGTGATAACCCCAATTGGTGAGTCTGAGTGGGTCAACCTTATGGTCATAAGTATATAAAAAAATGAGTGTATAAGAATTTGTGTTGACTACTGAATAATTAACACATCTTACATTATTGATCCTTTTCCAATGCCATTCACAAAACAAATCTTTGAAGGTGTCACAAGGGTGTGAAATTTACCCTTTCACAGATGGACTATCTGAGTACCATCAGGTATAGATCACCAAGGAGGATCAACCTAAGACTACATTTTCTACTGAATGGAAATCTTTCGCATATACTATCATGTCATTTGTTTTGGAAAATGTCCCTATTGTATTCTATCGTAAAGTTGTTGAGGCCTTTAAAGACTTCATCCATAAATTCCTTCAGGTTTATTTGGATGACTGGACAATCTATGGCTTGGTGAAGGACTATTGTTCTAATCTAAGGCTTATGTGCTTGAGCATTATTGAGTTCTTCAAATTTGACTTAATCTACAAAAATGTCTTTTTGCTACACCATTTGGTGTTCTTCTTGGTCATATTATCTATAAAGATGGACTTCTGGTAGACCCCACTAAGGTAGTTATCATTATCCATCTACGAGTGTCGACATATTAGTGCATGGTTCACACTTTTATAGAACATAAGGGTACTATTAGAAATTCATCCAAGGTTATGCAAGTATTGTTGCACCATTAGAGGAAATTTTAAAATACAATGAACATTTTATTTAGACCTGCTATTTCCAAGAAGCCTTTGAAGCCTTAAAGGAAAAGCTCATCACTACACCAATTCTCTAGTTCCTTGATTGGACTAAACCATTCCATGTTCATGTTGATGCTTTTGGAATGGTCGTCAGTTCAATCCTTACAGTGCCTAGTGAAGGTCACATTGATCACCTCATCTATTTTATGAGTAGAAATATTACTATGGCTGAAATAAATTATACCACAACAAAGCATGAAGCACTTTCCATGGTTTATGATTTACAAAAGTTTCAATAGTACTTGTTGGCAACTCATTTTGTGTTCTATATAGACCATGAAGATTTAAAATATCTGGTTAATACACCTATTTTACATGACCACATTTGCCACTAGATTGTATTATTCCAAAAATTCCAATTCTCTATCATGGTCAAACTAGAAAAGACTAATTACGGTCTTAACCATCTCTCTAGAATTGATTTTGGTGACCTAATTCATTCCATTGAGGAGGACCTACCTAATGTATAACCATTATGTGTTTCCCATGTGCCTGAGGAGTTAGAAGATATAGCAATTTTATTAACTATTAGTGCAACATCAGATTATTTGAGTATGTAGACTAAAAAGTAACTAATTATCTGCACTGCACCATTTCAACTCATTAGAGGGGACCTCTACAAGCTTGGATAAGTTGATATCCTTTGATGCTATGTCATGAAATATGAGCATCCTAAAGTACTACGTGAAGTTCACAAATGAATTACTAGTAGACACTATGTTGGTGAGGCTACTGCATGCAAAGTACTATTAGCTGGACTATGGTGGCCTACCCTTTTTCAAGATGTCAAGATGCATGTTGAACAATGTGATATTTTTTAGCACGTTGGAAAATCAAATCTCCAAGATGCCATGCCATTATGACTTATTTTGTCTCATGAACCATTTGTAGAATGGCCCATTGATTTTGTCAGTCTCAACAACTCAGCGAGATGATGTATAGGTTGTCACTATATCATAACATCAACAAATTATCTCATGCATTGGGTTGAGGACATATTGACAAGGGATTAAACTACTACAACCATCATATGGTTCATATGGAAAAATATCATAACCCGTTTTGGATTTCCATTAAGTTTTACTAGTGATCGTAGTACACATTTCCTCAATGAAACTATCTACATATTACTCTTTGAGTTCATGATTTCCCATCACAATACAACACCATATCATCCCCAAGCCAATGACACTGCTAAAGCATTCAAAAAGATATTAGGAACAACACTTACAAATATTTGTAATATTGGTTGTACCGATTGGGATGATTGGGTGTCTATAGTACTTTGGACTTACCAAACAACCTATAAGTGCCTCAACAAGAGTACACCCTTCTATCTGGTGTTTGGAATAGAAGCAATTCTTCTGGTTAAATTATTGATACCATCTCTTTACATTGTACATGTTGGACAATTAGATGATGAATCATCATTGAAAGCACATTTTGATGCCTTATTACAATTAGAAGAGGCCCACTTCCTTGCTCATTATTGTTAAAATGTACAGAAATGCAAATAAAAGGCATGACATGATTGCCACGTTAAGCACAAGACATTTACCTCGATAATGAAAGTTTTGCTCTATGACTCCAAGTTTGCATGCCACTCTGGGAAGCTTCATGTTCACTAGGATGGTCCTTTTGTTATTCATAGTATACGCCCTAACATTGCTTATCATTTACAAATATTGGATGGTGAATTTCTTCCTAGGCACTACAATGGTGACTATCTAAGGTCATATTTCTCTGCTTAAATTGTAATTTCTTTTGTTTTAATAAGGCATATGCCATTAGTTTAAGATTTCTTGTTTTTAATAAATCACTACCTTAGTTGTGTGTCCTTTTTTTTATTTTATGTTATTTTTGTAACTTAGTACTTAGAATTTCGTGGAAGACCATGATGCACCTTTAGTATGGGGTAAGGGGTGTTACATGTATTGGGAAATGGTCCATAGGGATGTGAGCACAAGAAAAGAGGTCTAAAGATAGAGATTCCCACCAATTATATGAATATTCAAAAGTGTTTTTACAACTATCATGTACTCTAGAAAAAGTGAAGGACAAAACATGCCATTAATTCAAAGAGATAGTGGTTATGATAAGCATACCAACATCATGTTATGATGATACCATGAAATGCATTTATGATGAGAAGTGATTGTCGAAGAAAGGAGATCATTAAATGCATTGATTTCAAGAAGTGATGGTTGAAGAGAGTGGGGATAGTAAATACAAATTACCCCCTCTTGTCTATAAAAAGGATTTAAGGGCTCATTTTAAACTTTACCTTTGTTTTAAATGTGATTTTACAAAGCTGAAGAGCAAATTGAGTTTAGGTGATTCCAGAACAAGTGCAGAGTCTCAAAGTCTTATTCATTGGATATTAAGAAGGATAGTGTCTGAGTAATCAAATGGAAGTTAGCCAACCCAAAAGCACATAGAGTAAAATTGGTAATTAAAGGTTGCATAAGTTGGCATCCACCATTAATGGATGTTGAAAAAAGAGAACTGAGTCACTTCCACAACAAACATATATTCCTTTGGAAACATTGGATGACCGTGCCTCAACCTTTGGGATCCATGAAGGGTGATGCAACCTAAGAAAAAGTCCCAAAGAAGTGATCTAATACCAACCATTCTAGAGGAGGAGGGTCTACGTGTTGGGGGGGAAGCAATATTTATCAAAAAGGAAACACCCGAGGAAGAGAGGGAGTGTGCGGAAGGTAAAGTATCCAAAATGGTATGATAGACTAAGAAGGCACAAATACCTCCACCTCTGCCTTTGATGATATAAAAGATGCAATACCCATAAATGGTGCTACTAACAGAAATATGGGTATCAAAAGTACCCATATGTACCATTTTTGACTATAACCACTGCCAGCCATGAAATGAGGTTGAGCTACAGAATGATTACCAGGTTGAGTGCCAAAACAACAAGAGTGAATTGGTGTATGAATTAAAAATATTCAATGCCTTAGACTCTATAGGGATTTTCTAGTGGTTTAACCTTCCATATTTTGTAAAACCGATGGAAACAACAAAATTTCTTCTTTCATGCGTCCATGAGGACTATATCTATTTTTCTAGGCACTACATGAATATTATACCTGAAAGAATAAGTAAGGCATCAGGGTTGCAATGCTTCAGTGTAGATGTTGAATTTGACTTGGAGTACTCAAAGGAGATAAAGAAGACCACCACGACACTGGAGTACCAAAAGTAGGGCCATACCATGCACATTAAGAACTTGTAAGACCATGCCCTCCAAGTAGAAATACACATCATTATGACCAATATCAACATCATTGATCGATGGAAAGAGGTGGACATGGATGACCTATTTATTTCCCACCAAGTAATCGAGGGGCTAAAGTACAATTTGGCAATGTATTTTTCTAGAAAAATCATAATAGATGTGGAGAGGACCCATCGAACACCTAGCCTTAGGTTCCCATGGGGGTATTACTTTATTGATGGTGTTTGATGAAATTAGTGTACCTGATTACACCTATAACAAGCTGGAATGATTGTACCTCTAGAGCATAAGTTCCAAACAGAGTGCTACAAGGCATTCACATGCCCTAGTTATATCACTCTGACATTCAAAATCAAGATGAAGTCATGGTATAATGGCATGAAATAAGCCTTTGGAAATAAATGGCAAATTATTAAGGACTTGCCTATCTAGGTAGGAAAACAAGCCCAATTTACTGTTAAACAACATTTTTATTTGGCACATATCAAGATGGCCCCCCTATAGAGAGCTTTTAGCTTGGTTAAAGCTACCCTATGCCTTCACAATGTAGTACTTCATCAACTCGATGAATCACATATATGACATGCAACCCCTTACCTTGGAAGTAGACCAAATTAACTCAGAGATTCACACTCTTTGAAAGATGTATGGCTATCCTAGCAAGAAGCCATATAGAGAAAAACATGAGACTGAGAAAACCAACATCAAGGTTAAGTAGACCATGGTCAGAGAAACTATTCATAATTTATTCTATATGTTGTGACCCAATAAGAAAGCTTCAAGAGGCATAGAGCATATGAGAGAAAAAATTCCACCTATACCACCACTTGACAAAAAGAAGTGAGTTGGGCATGATGCCAACACAAGTTCATGGTTGAAACCACCAAAAAGCCAAAAGACTGCCTAGGCACCACCACCAAGAGTTTCACCACCAAGGGCCTCCCCACTAAAGGTGTCACCACCAAGGACTTCACCTAAATAGGATACACCAAAAAGATAACCAGAGGGTTCAACACCATTACCCCCAACCAATCCATGGAAAGGGGAATAACTTGTGGGTCACAAGGAAAAATTGGAGTCTGACTCAAAAAAGACACCCTCCCCAATGCAAGAAGAGGATACCACCCTCGATGAGGCACAATTGAACATATAATATCCACTTTGAAAAGAGAGGGATGGTTTTGACATACAACAAATGAGTAGCATGGACATTGACAACACTTCATTGGCCCTAAATACAAATGTCAAGATCCTTGAGTGGGATTCGCTCAAAGGGAAGCAGTTGGTGACTCCAAAGTTCAACCACCAAATTGCGCACTCAATACCAAATAGGCATTCTAGATCGGATGCTATATTTATATTCCCATTTTCATCCGTAGGATGCAACTATTGATACTAGGAATCAAATGTCCTTTTACTTGGACATGTATAATGAAGAATGCCATTTTGAAATGCCTACAAATAGTCTCATTTTATATTCTCAAGAAATGGTGCTGCCTACTCCAGTTAGGGTTGATCCCCGACATCTCTCTGCTCTCCAAACTAGCATAATTTTTAAAAAAATAGCCTTTAAAGTCATGTGACAAAATATACTTTCAAATTCTGATGCCCACAATACATATCAAAAACATGGCCAGGTGGTGGTAATGTACGATAAAGAAGTTATAGCTCATAAGGCACTTGAAGAATAAGTGGTCATGTTGAAGCAAAGAATAGAAGAAGCCACAACAACCAAAGTAATAACTTTAAATTTATGTAAAAATATTTTGGGCCAAGAAATGACATTAGTAGATGGGGTCCCTTTGAAGGGAGAAGTTGTTGATAAGTTAGACACCCTTATAAATCTCCTATTAAAGTAGTACAAGGAGCAACCCAGATCAATAAATGAAGCATTATGTGTGGCTAAACAATTTGCAAAAGCAATGTAAGTTTGCATATGCTCCCTCGAAAGGGTTGGAGAAGTGATTCCCATTTTGGATGTAATTTTTGAGAAATTGGCACAACCTAGTAACATTTTGGAGGCCTAATGCAAGGCAATAAAGTCTCAATGACAAAAATTGGTAGATGCCCCCCTTTTAACAAAAGACTGCATCGAGCCCACTAAGGCATTTAAGGATGTTGAGACCATGGAAGAAATAATAAATGTGCATCGACAACAAATAAATTTTAACTTTGTAGCTCTTCAAGGACAAGTTGTAAATGAGGTCAATATACTTGAAGAGGTCCAAAAGGATACTTCCACATTCCTCGACCAATTGATCAAAAAGGTAAATGAGTGTCTCGATCAACATGAGGAGATGAAAAAGTTGAAGATGATGATCGAGGAAATAAATCAAAAATACTTGACACCTTGTCACATTGAGATGGTGTCAAAAAGTAGATTAAACAAATTGGGCCTAAATTTTTGGTTGACGTTGAGACTAGTGCTTAGTCTGGGATGAACTAAGAGCGTAGTGTGGGGTGATGTTGGACTCTAAATTTTGACTAAGTATTTTGGATTTTTGGTATGGAACAATCACGATGTGAGAAGAGCATGGCATATGAAGACCAAGACAATGAACCAACATGGCATGAAAGGACAATGATGCAGAAGATCATGGTGAGAGAAGATCCAGTCAAAGGAGAAATAGAACAAATAGAGGCCTCGAGAGCATAGGACTCAGTATATTAGTGAAATACTTGGGGAGCATGAGGGAAAAGAGAAATGGTTGAGGAGCGATTCTCAAGGACAAACTAGACTTTAATCATCACATGAGTTTCACACTAGTCCGCACAAAGAAGGACATTTGGCAGCAAAGATCTAGCACCAAACAAAAATATAGGGGTCACAAAGGTTCGGGCCCTTAAGAGAAAATAAGTAAATGACTGCCACGACTCTCAGTTTACTGGAGATCATTTCTAGTCACCTATTTGTCATTTATAATGTAATAACTTGGTCAAAGAAAAAAAAATTTAAATACCCCTATATAGAGGTGTGTAAGGTGGTTGAACATTGATATTATTTCATCAATCTTTATGGTAATAACAAAATTATGAAAGTTACTATTAATTCTGGTGTTTATGTTTTAGTTGATTGATAGTTGAGCATTGAGTATCAATGAGTTTGGATTATGTAATATATGGCTTAGAATTGACTATGATATATAAAATATGCATTGTATGAGCTTGCATAATCAACACTTTGAATCTCATGGTAGTTATCTTCGTATTCTTACTTGTTTTCATAGATGAAACAAGGTCCATAGTCATGTATTTTATTTGTAATTTAGTCAATAGTTAGATATATGAATAAACATAGGTATATGATAAGTGTGTTACTGCACTACATAACCCAAGGGGACCAGTTTCTTGTTGCATGCTTTGTAGAAAACACACTTTCTAGATCCTAAAACACATAATTGTTTTTGTTTAATTAATGTTTGTCTGTGAATATAACTCGGATATACTTTATCTTATTAGATATCCTTTTCCAATCGAGCAAGCATCTAACCATATGGATTAGGCATCTGATATCCTTTGTCAAATGAGAAAGCATCTAACCATACAGGTTAAGCATCTACATATGAGTAGGTTGTGCTTTGGCTAGAGACTTGACCCATCAAAATCAACCAGATTCTGAGTCACTCACTTTTCACCACTCATCTCTACTAGATAATTATTGAGGTCATCTTGACAGTATCATGTATAAAACATATAACAAAAAGTCGCATTCTACCTTAGAATTTAGCCTAAAGCCCCGAGAACTACGATGATCCAACTGAGATCCTTTTGAGTATATCACAAAATTTTTATCTTTACTTTGTTTATCTAAACTAGGGCTTTATTATAATGGTCTTGCCTTTTTATTTAAATTTAATCTTGTTTAACGCATAGTCCCAACCCCATCCTAATCACTTGCATTCTAGAAGCATCATTCCTTTCTCACACTACCGACATACCTGCTTTCGAACATGATCAATGTGTAGTATGCAGGTAGTTCTATTTTCTATTCTAAGTTTCATGTAAACTGTAGGTCTGAGTATGCATCACTTTCTAAGGCCTAATTCCCCAGATAGTTCCTCTATGATTGCTACCCAAATGGGAGCATAAATAGTATCAATTAAAATGACTAAATAATTGTTTAACTAAACTAGCCCTAAATCTTAACAAGAAATAGAAATAAACATTTGCAAGCTACATCCCCTTCTTGCTTTTTATTTATATCAACAATGTTTTTGATCCTTGATTTAATCAACCTAATCCTTACAATTTTTGTTGCTAAAGTTTCATTATCTAAGAGCCATATGGTTGGTGGTTTCTTAATAATAACTGGTTTAACACTCTCAATCCTGGTTTTTATTACTCTTTTTTGATGATATCGAGTTTTGAGTAATAAATGTACTTTCTCTATTTTTTTTTCATAAGTTCACAAGTCAAAATCATTTAAGGTAGTCAAAGTAGTTTTTTTTAATCTTAATTAGTGTTGTTGATCAAGCGAGATTATCCCACTTCTTAGTCTTAATGATATGACATGGCCCTTATTTCTCCCTGACAGTTTATTGGGACGATGCCCAGATGTCATTGTTGCAGTTGTGTTAGGCTATAGATGTAGTAACTCAAATGGGACAGTATTACCCTTATATATGAGCTAGAAGCACTGTTTATACTGAATGTTGTGTAGTTTTTTTAACCTTAATTTCTTAGTCTAAGTTGATTAAAGAATATTTGAAATAAATTATTGCAATTATATTTCAAAAATAAATTCCTGAGTAGGAAAGTAGAAAATAAATTTGTGACATGATCTTCTAGTTTATTCCTAATGTTGATTTTCACAATGTTATTTTGGACAATTATATCTTTAGTCTACTTAGGTAAACTTTTCTAGAAGATAATTTGTAGACAAAGAGTTTAAGAATGTTATATTGAACTTGAATTTTATGTTAAACAAATCCTTTATGAAGAATATTATAATATTTTCAATGATAATCAACGATACTTTAATTTTCTATAAATAAGAAACAAAAATAGATTTTTAAATAAAATTTTCCAACTGTATTATTATAAATATAAATTTTTTCAATACATTTCTACTTACAAGTATAAAATTGATTATTACGAATCTCTAAGGAATTCGTTGCAAAATTGGAAAAGAAATAACTTCTAGTTACACAACTTTGAAATTGGAACTTGTTTCAAATTAACACAACGCAAGATAGGTTAGAATAGCATCTAATTATAAATGTGGATTTCGAGAATAATTTCAAAATGTAAGGAGCATGAGGATACTTCCAAATATGTAATATGAATCAAAACTATTCTTAAAGAATGTGCTAAGTTGATTATTTTGCTTTGTGGTTATTATTCAAATAGATGAGTAAAAATGTCATTAGGATCATGAGTACTTATAAAGGTCATCTTGATATGTCTTAAGCACGCAAAAGTAAAACCCCACAAAATTAATAATCTAATTAAATTGCTAGTTGAATCCTTTAATAACTTAACACAAAATATATGATTTGGGTTGTAATCGTATTAGTCCCTTTGTTAATATAAATTAGGATTAAGAATTTTACATGCAAAGAACCATGGAGATAATCCATGACTCCTAAACTTTCCTAATCTATAGCAACATCTCAGAATGGGCAGAGGAAGTAAATGAACATACAAATCCACAATATTTATAAAATAATTATTAGTTTACCCAAAATAACATACTCGTTATTTATCCAATGAAACTCATAAACAAATCACAATATATTTACGGTAATAAATACTATGATTTCATTTTATTATAAAGAACAATTTATTATTGTTAGGTAAATGAATACTAAGAGTGCTTATTTGATTTTAATTTATGAATGATGAAATTGAACTAACCTTGAAATCACTGATCCCCTTCAAAGTGTTGACCTCCCTTCTACCTTTCAACATCGATCTACTTCTTACAGCTAAAAACCTCCTTCTTTCTTTCCTCAAAGCATCGACCTAATTTAAGCATTGATCCTCTTTTCTGCTTCCAAGTGTTGGCTTCTCCCTTCTATATTTATAAACTTTTCTTTTCCCAGAAATTTCTCCTCACTACGCTGCCATTGTTGGTTTTGATTGCTTTTAACTTGAATTCAATGGTTAAGGCAATTGAGGTGGCAGAGTATGGGGTTGATCTATCTCTTAAAAAACTTTTTTTCATGAAACTTTTCCTTAGGTGGTCGGTGATGTGGCGGAGATTGCATGGTTGATGCATGAGTAGTTTTAATTTGAACTAAAGTTTATTATTGCCCGTGGTAGCATGTGGTATATTTGGTACGTAGGCTTAGGGTGGTAGGCAATTTAAGTTAGATTAGTCTTAACTTAATGTTTGTTAGGTTAAATTAAATGTAATAATTTAAAAATCTTAAATCATTTTAAAATAATATAATTTATTATCAATGAAATAAAAGAAAATTCCCTTCATTAATTTAAAGCAACTTTTGGTATTCTAATATTATCGAACTGCTAATATTCTCATCAAATATTAAATCGATTCATTATAAACTATTTTTTGTATGGTGATTAATTATTTTTGCAATGTGTAACGAAAAAGACTAAATATTCATCCCATTTAATTTCCCTCATTCACAATTGTAATTTATGACAACATTACATATATTTCTACGTAAAGAAAATGATTTTAATATTCTAACAATTTAATTTCTTAATTTTAGAATTTGAAAGTGAAATTAAATCGTACCTTGCTTTCATGATTTTTCGTCGATGACCTGATAGACTTTTGAAATCAACACAAAAGTTAAGTTATCTTGATAAACAACTCATCCTAACATAGAATACTAAACGAGATCCAAATTAACTTAAACTATGAGCACAAGTCCACAGTGAGGGAAGAGAGATCGTGACATGCTTCAAGTGAGCATTCAAGAGCTTAGTCTTACATGAAAATCCAACACATAAACTTGTTGGGAAGTAGACACTTCAGCACCATAATGAAAACTTGATATAAAATCCAACAATTCACTAGTTACTATTTATTGGTACTATTCAAAAACCACTATTTGTAAGTGACTGTACATGATGATGTGGCATGGTAATGAAATGGCATATTTATGAAGTGTCCCTTGGGGATGTGGCATGACCCACATAGATATTTAAATATTGAAAATGGAGGAGAGAGAAATGAGGCACATTTCTCTACTTGGGCACATGGGAGGAATAAGGAGAGGATGTGGGGGACAAATTGATTGAGAATATCATCATTCCTTTCAAGCATGCAAGGTTGGGTGTAGCATTTGATAACATAGGGAAAAGTCAAAAAGGAAATCTTGAAGATGCTTGGCACATGTGAGAGATCTTTGGCACATGGGAGGAGTCAAAAGTTGTGGAATCTTTTGACTCATGAGTTTGCACATGAGATATAGTGGGAAACATGGTCTATGATTCATGATTGAGGTTACATGCAATGGTCAAATTTCAATCATGAAGACGCCTTTCAATTGGACTTTGCACTTGTGAGACAATATTCACTATTGGTGAATAGTGATGAATAGTGCAACTACTATAACATGGTGTATTTTTCCTCTTTCTCCTTCCTTATTTATAATTTATATAAGTATGGAGCTTCTCATTTGGTAATGTATCTTTGAAATCATAAAACCCTCAATTTTTTAAGCTTGGAATTGTGTTCAAATTCTCCCTTTTCTAAGGACAAAAATCCTTGGAGGTTTTTAATCTTAGAGGATGAAAACCCTCACAAGATAACTGGTTTTGGTGGTGAAAGATTTCTCATTAGCTGGTTGGTGGTGGTTGCATTCAAGAATCACATTGGAGCTTCATTGGAGACATTTATGTCAAATTGTTGTAAGCCAAGTTCATATTTAATAATATAGTGTTGATGCATATGATTACATTTTTATATTTATTTTATTATCAATTTAGTTGTGTCCATTGCAATTTTAATTAAGGGATTTCCTGAGAAATCCAATGTTATAGTAAATATCTTGAAAAGGGATATTAAATACTTCCTCATCTTTTGTTGAGTACATGCTATGTTTCATAGCCAATAAGGACCCTTTAGATTAATCTTCAATATTAGGAGAAGTCCTAGTGGTACCTAGAATTATATTTTAATCCTTGGAAAAGCTTGAGATGAACTCTTCATTCTCACTTGGATGGTCTTACCTTTCATCTTCATCTTTCGAAATGAATACGCTAAATATTGCAACTAATAAAGACACTTTATCCATGTCTTCTATGGGATGAGCAAGGATAGAGCTATCCACTATGGTTGTTATATCTTGGGAAGAACCTAGAGACACTTCATTGTCACCTATTTCATCATGCTTAAAATATTGTCATGCTAGAGCAACATTTTGAAATGATACATTCTTTGAACCACAAAAGAAGTCATCTTAATCCAACTCATCCAGTTCTTGCATTTATAAATTTTGCTGCACACTTAGCATGTTAATAGAGAGGATGCTATGAGTTCTTTTTTATTTGTCAGGTGAATACACTCCCATTTATGACTCTCCATAGAGGATTTAATTCATTTTTTTATACTCAGTGATAATGTGAGGCATTTTTAGCTCTTGCTCAATTATGATCTGATTAGGCAAACCACACTGTGGGAATCACATGTGAGAAAAATTAGTTTCCATGTAGACATTGATCATCCTAGACTAGTCTCTGCTCAAGAGCATGTCTTAGGCATTTGGTATATCCAAAACCTGGATATCGAGAAATTGTTAAATTTGTGGATCCAAGGATAATTGCATATGAATATGGTTCAGTTCACCCACCACTTTCATCTCTATTTTATCAATTTGAATGACCTTTTGATTTGAATTATCAGGTGTAAGACCTAACTATTAGGAAATGACATATGGCATCACATACTTGGAGGCACCTGAATCAACCAAGCAATTATGTAAGTTTTTTTTTGAAAATCATAACTGTTAGAAGAAAAGGTGGAGTCTCTATTTTTTATTTATATAGATCAACATGAGCATCATAAGTTTTGTTAGATTCTTTTCCTTTATGATTAGAAAACTCTTTTAGTAGATATTATATTTGATTAGAGATTTGAAGTACATCAAACATAGCAGTATTAACCTTAGTTTTCTTGAGATCTTCAATGATATCATAGCTGAATTTGACTCTTTCTTGTTGCTTTCCATCTGGGGTGTGTGATACATAGTTCTTTGGTTGATAAGAGATGGGAGGTCCTTTAGGCAGGGGAAGATTGTTGTTTGAGTTTACATTATGTGGAACCTGAGTGTTACTTGGAGACATAGAAGTAGTGAAAGGATTAGTTGGTCTACTACTCAACTAATAATTGTTCCCCATTTGGAACTGTATAAACACATGGACCTCATTTAAATTTTCTTTAGGTTCATTTTCTTCCTCAAATGGAAATTCATAAGTTTTCCATTATTAGGGCTATGCATGGGTTCCCTCCGTCTTGATTTGGATTATCATCAAGAGTGGCCACTATTTCCATGTTATCCTTTTCCTTTTGGAAGATGTTTGAGGCAGCTAGAAACTCAACACAACTAGTCTCTGCATGCTCAATTGTGTTATTAATTTTACACCATGTGTTTAAAGCTAAGTTTGCTAAATTCATTAAATAGGAAGTCTTATTATTTTTTTAATTGCTAATATCAAGAGGACTAGGCACATTCCCATTATTAGGTTTGGCATTCCATTGCCTATTAGGCCTTTAGAAATTGCAATTTCTATCTTGAGGTTGGTTATTTGCATTCATATTTGTGTTGTAAGGCTCTTATCTCCATAAATTGGCCACATCATTAGATAACCTTTGAACCATTTGTCTCAAGTTGCCTTGTTATGGGTCCACACTAGTGTTTAGTTGGCTTAATACTTGAGATTGTGGGCTAGCTACAGGAGTATTTATGTTAAGGAACATAAGGGAAACAATAGGGCATGATTATGGACATTAATATTGAGCATTTGAGGGTTTAAATATGATTGATTGCCTATTAAGCATTGTTAGACACAACATATCCACTAGTATTTGGTAATATAGCCACGTTGTTATACATCATGAGAACCAACTAATGATTGTTTGTTTTTGGTACTATGTAATTGGAAGGCATATTTTACAAGCAATTAGGCATGTAGTTTATTAGAGTTAGGCTATACATTGGGTTAGGACTACCGTACATAACACCCATAATGGGATTCATGAGTGGGGTGTTCTACATAATAGCCTGATTAAGCATTAGGATCTCATTTTATGTACCTAGCTGTTCTAAAGATGGTAAATCACCTACACTATATCCTTGTGGTACCATCTGTTGTTCTATGTTCACAACTTCATTATAAGCCAAAGATATGTATATAAGTGCAACAGGGGTTATTCTAAAGAACATTGATGTCAAAGGATCAAGATCCCTCAATTAAGTTTGAATG
This sequence comes from Torreya grandis, assembly GCA_037957365.1. Taxonomy (NCBI): domain Eukaryota; kingdom Viridiplantae; phylum Streptophyta; class Pinopsida; order Cupressales; family Taxaceae; genus Torreya; species Torreya grandis. Next base: position 742,968 of record JARHVA010000709.1, on the reverse strand, counting down.
GCAGGGCTTGATGATAATATGTATGGTGCTTTCAATATTTGGTATAGATTATGGAATTGAGCATTAAACATGTTCATGGGTTTGTTATGATCCCTCATTACAACAACAAAATGGTGATACAGAACAATAGGGTCAATGGGAAGTCTAAAATGGTTTAGGAACATTGTTTCCAACTCATCCCAAGAGGTGATAGACCCATGGGGTAACCCAAGGTACCAATTATAGGCAATCTCACCCAAGTAATAGATTATTTAAATGCTTGGATATGATCTTTTGTTATTTGAACTCCTCCAACTATGTATTTAGGATAAAATTTGTTTGGGTTCTTGGGTATATGATGAGCTATGCCTAGAACAACCACAGGGTAATGACCTCCTTGACCAAGCAAGGCCATAGGATTGGCCATGGGTATATGCTGGGGGGCAATGAATGGATTAACTAAAGGAGTGTTTGCAGTTGTAGGTGAATTGTTAGTTGATTAGACAAGTTTAGCTTTCTCTTTACCTTTATTAGCTCTTAGATTTATATGATTTTTAAAATCTCTAGGTTTATTCCAATAGACTTAGACATTGTATTTATCCTTTTGTTTTCTAGCTTTAATTTGGGTTTGACTTAGTGTTCTAAATGTTTCCAAAGTGTTTTTGTTTGAGTTTTGGTCATAAATTTTAGTTTTTGTTCATGACACTCCTAGCCCCATAATATGTTGATCAGTGTTTTGGCACAGCAACACTAGGTAGGGATTGTTAATCGTTGCCTTCCTTGAAAGGAAGAAGATCCCATGAAGAAATCCTTCCCCAAGGTCTAAATGTACCAAGTATTAGTAGGCTTATCTTTACTGATTTGGTTGATGTTAGCATCACATACAAGGGGCCTATTTTAAAAATTGAAATGAAGGGTTTCCCAAGCTTAGACATTCATCAAGAGGATGCAAGTTCAAATGCCAACACTAGCATACTCTTGCCTTCAACTGAAATCTTCCTTCCTTACTGGTTTACCACATTTATGGATGCCATAATGCTACAATGATGATAAACAAAGCATGGGACAACAATAAAGACAAACATTCAATTTTAGATTGCATTCATTTATACCCAATTCCTAAGTTAGAAAAATCATACAAAAATAAAAAAATAAAAGAGGAAAAATGAGAGAAAAAGATCATGTTACCATGAAAATGATTCTGAAGGTTCTCGATTGAGCAATTACACTAAAACCAATCCTTAGTTGAGCTAGACCTAACACAAATTCAACCAAAGAATGGTGCAAGAGTTTGGGGAAGGTCATTGAGAGGAAATGAAGGTCATCACCACCATATACATAAGCAAGAGATGGTCAAAATCCTTAATCGCACACCAAGTATCTAGATAATGCTTTTTGATTAATCAATACTAAGATTTATAACAATCATTCACTTGTAAAACTTCATAGCACAACAACCAGACTAAAAAAATAAAGAAAAGAGGAGAGACTGATTTATGAAAGACAAGAAATTCCATAAAGTAAAGTGTTTGGGCACAATGTGTCTTCTCCAATTCAAAAAATGTTAGTTTTGAGAAAGGCCTTCAAACTCCTACATATAGGAGAGAGGAGATCCGAATTCTAATTTACCACTCATGGGAAAACTACAACAATTCAATGCAAACTAGGGAATGTGGTTGGGATTATCTATGATCTTTGACAAATTTCCCTCGAGCTATGCTCTTTTTAGTAGAAACCACGCTTATTTAAGATACTACTCTATTTTTCATGTCTTTCTACAAACTCTCGATTGTTATACAATTAAGGCATTCCTTATATTTTATGATCTTGGTCTATTTGAACATGGATACCATACTTTTGTTAATGTCTTCATCCATTTAGGCATTGAATTATGTCAAATTTGATTAAAGTTTGTAGGTCTACACTGCTTTTTGTTGGTAAGAGACCAACAATTACTTGGCCCTGCAATTAGATTGAAAAATATAATTGATTTTGGATAAGACAATAAAATGGTAGGTAGACATGTGTCAATCTTCCTTCTCTGTGACCACTAAGATGACTCAACATTCAACTTGTTCACCATATTCTATTTTATCCTCTTCGACCAACATTTTATGTTTTCCTTCATTTTTCTTCCTTTTGGCCCTAAGTCCACAAGATTTACATACATGTCCAAATCCCAGGTTTGCTCACTTCTCTACCCTTATTTTTATGCCTTATGTTTCCCAAGCTTCTCAACTCTTCTACGATGAAAATCCACTTTGTTTTTTGGCCTCTACTATATGTCCTCGTGGGCTATTATTTTGGTTCTTAGTTTCTATTTTTTGCACCTACCTGTACCTTAACCATTTGGGCCCCTTGCTACTTTACTGCATCTCATTATTGGATCTAGGCCCACATGATTTGGCCATGTTGCCATTCCATGCACTTCCCCAACCTTTGTTCCGCACATAGGCCTTTTACTTGGTCGAGCCATTGTCTATGTCTTATGACCTTGAGATCACATGGTGATGCCACATGACATCATCATGATGAGCCAGGGCTCTATCTACATATTACTCCTCCCCAAGACTTTCATCTAGCTCAGTTCATCATGATCATGCCATGTGGCACAATCATGACAACTTGGGCCTTTGGGGTCTCCTATTACTACATACACTACCTAGGCTCCCAAGTCCCCATGATGTTACCACGTGGCATCATCATGGAACCTTGGGCTCCTAAGGGCTTTTCAATTGATCATCACTCGGCCAGGTCCTCGGGTCCCTTTATCACACCATGTTGTGTGATCTTGAAACCCTAGGAACCTGACAAATTTCAACAAAAATCCTAAGTCATTTGAATTGGGTGAACAAGATTGTGCCACGTGGTATGGTCTCATTCAACCAGGGGCTCGAGAATAAAAATATACAAAAATGTAAGTAAAAGCATACTTTCAAAGGAAAAGTTAATAAGTCAGTTGATCAAACATGAAAATCGACTAAGGCATTCTAGAAATCTCAAATTTTAGACCATTTTTGAGACTAAATACATAATTAGACAATCCATAGTCACGAAATAAAACATTTAATAAACATGCCCATAGTCTAAAACATTTAAACCAAAGACCCCAACTACAATCATTTAAAAGATCCAACCACCTTAATTTCAAAACCAAAAGATAATCACATAACAACCAAAGTCCATAAAATAGGCCATTTTATAAAGCTTGAATTTTAACATTTAAAATCCCAGAACATTTCTATAATAAAGCCTAAAATTGAATATTGACCAAGTATTTATAATGGAAAATTATAAATACTAGGTCACTCTTAATCAAAATAAATCATAACAAAGGCCCAATCAGACTGAGAAAATACTTAGACAATTATAATAAAGTTTGTGATATTGGAATTGACCAATCTATAAGAGAAAACATTAACATTTAGTCATTTTATCCTATAAATAAGCATTCATGCACCAAATTTTTGAGGGGAATGCTACAATCACTCTACAAAGGTTAGATAATTTGCCCAAAAAATATAGTAAGTGTTCCAAAAGGTAATTTTCAAAAGCACTTCGAAATAGAATTTTAAAGTAGCCTGGTCCTTCAACTTATGAAAATTAAAACATTCAAACTAAGCAAGTCCTAGATGCAAATTTAGGACCAATTTCTTATGATAAGGCCTCATTATACAGACTTGGTTAATGATTAAAGTACATTCAGAATTTGAATCAATTACATTTAGAACCTGCATGAAAAGCTAGTTAAAATAGACTCCAAATCACTAAACACTCCAAATAAAAAGGACTAGACTCCCAATCAAAAAGAGGGCATATTGTGCAAGCAACAACACAACCCACAACCAATGTCAATGATGGTGGAGGCTGCCATGGCGGTGGTAATAATTTTTGGATGCCATAACAAAGTTGTTGGTATGCTTTATGTTGTGTGTTGTCTTCCAACCTACATGTTTGAAATGATGCATTTTCCTTATCTTTACGAAGATCTTCTACAAAGGTTAGTTTCAAATGTGTCATTTGTAAAATCTCATAAGTTACATTGTGTCTCCATTTATATGACATTGAACTAATATCATGGAAGCATCATTACTTTCCAAGTACATAAAAGAGTATATATAGTGTAAAATTGTGCCCAATGAACCAATATTACACCTGCTTTGTGGTACTCTTTGGTGTTCTTCAAATCATCATGCATGTTACAAGTTAATCTTTTTCTTATTAATTTGTAAACACAAAGATAATTTTTTGGTCTATCTTGCTATCCATTTGTTTCCGTAAAAAGTAATATTATTTTTAATGTTTTGTGTATTAGTATTGAGTAACTATTCACATGTCTAGGGCAAATGAATGCCTTTGACATGCATTGACCCATGGTATTGGTATTCTGAGTTTTATTGATGATAAGAATATCCCTTTATAAGAAAAACCCTATGAAACTTGTTGATATATGATTGCATGTTTCTATGTGTATTTCATTTTGTATCTCTTAAAATTAGTTCCTTTTCAATATTGGTTAGTATAATTGCATTTAAAAAAAAAATAGCAATAATATATTTCTTCAAATATTTGCACATTAGGTAGCTTGAGCTTCCCTATACTTGGATCCACTTGGAGAGGAGGTAAATAATAATTAATATTTGTAAATTATAAATGATACATTTAATTCACGACTCGTTTCTTTTAATGCATATTCAATTGTCTCGTAGCCAACACTTTCAAGATTAATTATTTGTTCTAATCATCATATAAGTTATTTCAATAAAATTGGTTCAATTATGTTTAAAATAAATGTCAAGTTATCCAATTTTGTGTAATAATAATTATGAGTTATTTATTATTTAACTATGTGATTATATATTATTAACTCAGAGAGTTTGAAATGATAATTTTACATCTACTTTACTTATTTTGTTTAAAAAAAAAATTAATAATATATTATCAATTTATCAATACATTATTAATTTACAAGCCCAACATCAACCACAAAATTGCTCCACTAAATTGCTCGGCTATGTAAGCCAAGATTGGTTAGCACTCACTTGTACCTTTGTTTATATAATAGATTTTTCTTTTCAATGTCCCAAAAGACTGGAAATTTGTAGTCAGAAAAAATAAAAAATGCAAAGCTTGTTAGGTTTAATGGATTCTAGGGAGATCCATGGTAATTCAAAATATATTTTTATATTTTATAATTATATTGGGTTTAGTGGTAAAAGTAACAGGCATTGATTGAAGTTTATTTATCGTTTCAACCTCGATTACTCTTCTCATCCCACTGTGGATCGAATACATGCAGCCCTCAATTGAATCTTTCATAGCCTCATTATCCATATCTAGATTTTATATATTTCTTGACTATTAGGTAATATATTTGTATTATTACGTAAGCCAATATATACTCACTTTTCTACATAAAAAGTTATGTTTGCCTACTGAATAATAAGATGTACATTGCATATGAATACGATCAACACTTACATGAAAAAAAGGTATATTTTCTTTTTGGAATCTGTGTACTGCTGAAAACTTTTTATGCATATTGTATTGACAGTGAAGAGACTTAAAAACAAAGAATTTTTTAGCTGATTCGGGTCTTTATTTGTTCCATTTCAGGAAATACATTATAAGTTTAGTATTTTGAAATGACCCGTGGCTATTGTCCATTCTACTACATGAAACCAATGCAATAATATTTGTTTCCACCATGTTACAACAATGACAAATCATACAAGGGTGTTTTTTAAAGAGAGAATTAAAATTTTCTGTTTTGTATTGATATAATAACTGAGAACGTTGTGGATGTGTCATCTAACAAAGACTGTTGAGGTGGTAGAATCTCTATAGATTCAACATCATTCCAAGTAGGATTGGCATTGAGAAAGTGTTACGATTAAAATTTTGACAATTTTTCCATCAAATTTGTAGTTATGTATTTTATGATGAAATCACATGACATGGACTGTTTATATACAAGTTTACTATTGTGATTAACAATAAACATATTGTTAATAGTGTAATTATATTATGTATGTATTATTACGTTTGAAGTCAATGGGCAATGGAAATGGTTTCTCTTTACATGAAATTATTTTTGGTTTTGGCTTTTGTCATTTAAAAAAGTAAAATTATTATTGCTTGTGAAGGTTATAGGTAAGGTTGTAGATTTCACTTTTAAATTGGAAGAAAAAGCCTCTTATAGTGAAATCAAGACTACAATCAAATATATATAAATGTGAATTCATAGAGATTGAAATTTTTGTAAGAACTACTCTGTTATCTAAATATCATAATAGGAATGGGTTATTTAACTTGAAATTTTGTAAGGAGGAGGCATAAGGAAAATTGAAAGGTATTCTTAAGTACATTGAAGAGGATGTATGTTCAAAATTTATTGGGAATAATTTATATGTAGCTAGTTATTTTAATTTTTCAATTAAAATCAATTGTCTTAAGGATTGTCGTCATCATAAGATGTGACCATTAGTTATTTTAATTTTTCAATTAAAATCAATTGTCTTAAGGATTGTCTTCATTATAAGATGTGACCATTAATAGAATTATGGTGATTACTATCACAAAATAAATAAATATAAACATAAATAAAATGATAATTATTCCATTAATCAAAGATCAAAATATTGTGGCATACAACTTCACTTCAACACTTGGTTGCTTTACCTTTCTACACTTTGTACATTTATTACACATCTACAACAATCAATCATGCATCTCCCATTATAGGTACCCTAAACATTGGGAAAATTTGACCCCGATTTGTGTTGATATGAATATATTCATTTATCATTACACCATATCCTGGGGGACATTTTACTTCTAATATTCCTAATAAAAAAATACAAAAAAAATACCTCAATCAAAAAGACTATATCATAACTTTATTTTAGTTTTTTTCTTTGGTTCATTTCAAATTATAAATTATGTGCTCTAATATATATCAAACACTAATAGTCCGTTAAAATTCTAGCTCAATCTCCACTTCCCTAATAAAGTTTAAAATTCCACAAGAAAAAGTTCCTTAAACTTCCAACCTCTTTCTAAATTTTATAGGAAATGTGCACAAAAGACAATTTCTTATAAGTATGTTAAATTGTTTAATAGATAAATCATTAATAAGTTTTGACAATATATTATCCCTGAATCAAGAAACTTAGACATGACGAAAGTTTAGTAGGACATAGCACGAAGATGGCTGCTTAATTATCGGAGTAAAAATCCAGACCTAAATAGAGATAATGACCGATTATAACTGACTCCTATTATAACAGAAAAAAAAACAAAAAAAAAAATCATTTACATAATTAACATATTTTAAGAATATATTATTTTATTCCTCAACTCACCCACATCTGAATCTCGGCATCAAAGTCCAAAACGTTTTGAGAAATACAAATCTTTGAGCCACAAGGGTGCCACAGACAACACCCCAAGCAACCCCGCCATTCGGCCAAAAACGATCCTTCTCGGCGGCCTCGGCATTAAAACCTTCCCAACGATGTGCCCCGCGAATTCAGACGCAGGGGTGGAGTTGGATCCCTGCGAAGCCACGGCCCTCCCAACAATAGCTTCCTTAAACGGTTCATAAAGACTCCATCTGCGTTCCCTGAGTCGAAACAAATTGGCCTCGCCAAAATTTGACCTAATTGCACCGGGCATCACCAACACCACATCGATGCCAAAGGGGCGGAGCTCCAAGCGCAGGGCCTCCGACATGGCGTGCAGCGCCGCCTTGCTGCCGCAATACGCGCCGGCCCAGGGCGTCGACACCGCGCCCACCACGCTGCCGACGTTCACCACAGTGCCGCTCCGCCGCCGCGCCATGTACGGAACGACAGCCTGGACCGTCCGGAGCTGCCCCAGGCAGTTGATCTCCCACGCTCTCCGCACTTCCTCCAGCGGCAGCTCCGCCAGCGGGCCGGTGGCTCCCACCCCGGCGTTGTTCACCAGCACGTCGATTCTCCCCGCCTCCGCCACCACCCTTTCCACGCCCTCCCTCACGCTTTCATCCGACGTGACGTCAATCCGAAGGGTGCGGGCGTCGTGGTGCGCCGTCAAATCTTGCATGGCATCGTCGGGGCCGACGTCGGAGGCGAAGACTCTGCAACCCCTTTGGGCAAAGTGTTTGCAGTATTCGAAGCCGATGCCGCCCTTGGCGCACCCGGTCACTAGCACCACGGGTCGGACGTCGCCACTGTCGTACTCGTTTGCCGTCATTGTGCAAGCCTTTTTGACGCCCTGATCGGGGAAACGAAATGCATATATATATTACAGAAGGGAATGGTTGGCGGGGCGTGGAGAAAATCGCCTGGTTCATGTTTGCGACAAAGAGCTCATACAAGAAAAAGGAATACGAGTATATTCTTGATTTGTTTCTTTGGGATGAACGCAGAATTCAGGTTGGATATTAATTGCGACGTGGGGTTACCCATCGTGTCAAATTTGCCCCCAAACCTTCATGGTCTTTGTTCCACGATTTGGGGTATCCTCCAAATTTACCTAAGCCACCTTCATCTTTGTGGACACCTAATTAGGATTAGGGGTATTCATTTCAAAAAAATTAGGATTTTTTTTTCCCATCATAGTGTTAAGGATTCGAAGTATTCGTTTTTCTAAATTTACTTGAGACTTTTATTTCATCTTTTTGGTGTCGGGTCGTCGTACTCAACGAGATTTGATCCTTAGTGATTTTTAATAAATTAAGCGATTTAGTGGATTAATGATCACATGACCAAATTCAAATATCTTAGTGTTAAATATTTAAAATAAAAAATTAGTACACATATTTTAAATATATCAATTTTGAAAAATTTCTTGATATCAATCTTGAAGTGCTTATCTTAAAGGATTTGTTACATAGTTTTTTCCCTTGAATGGTTCCATATTAATTAGTAACTCCATCACCTTCTTCGCAAGTTTCCCACTGACTAGCGACATGCCTCACTCTAGTTGTACCACTACATCAAGTTTGAAAAAATATTCATAAACAAGAGCTCCAAACTCCACCATATCCCTAAGATAATGCGATATTACAATCGATTTATCCAAACAAAAAGAAAAACTTAAAAATATATATATAATTTATTTCAGTTATTGTTATTTTTTTGACTAACTCTATTAATCATATAAGAACATAAAGAAATATGATAAGATGATATGAAATGTTATGTAAATCATAAGTTGGTCACATATAACCTAAAAATGTTATAAGTTAAATATGACATATCTTAATTGAAATGCATCTAATCTGTATATATTAAAATTATTTCTATAAATCTAAAATCTTCATATCATATAAGCTCAATTATATATTTGTCTTAGTTCAATAGTAATTTAATAGAGAACACTTACCTAGATTTAAAATCCTCAACCAAATAGAAAATACTTCAAACCCAAATCTAAAAGTATTACTCCACAAGAAAACACTTCAAACTCTAATCTGAAAGCATTGTCCATTTGGGGGGTATCCTCATTTTAGTGTGTACCCTACTCTTAGTTCCACGATTGGGGGGTATCTTCCAAATTTTCCACCACCTTCATCTTAGTGTGCACCCAATTAGGGTTAGGGGTATCCATTTCACCAAAAAAAATTAGGACTTTTTTCATCTTAGTGTTAAGGACTCAGGGTATTCATTTCTCCAAAGTTACTCAAGATTCAATTTTTGCCTCATCCTTCCTAGTGTTGGGTCGTTATACTCAATGAGAATTGATACCTACTAGTTTTTTTGTGAACTAAGTGACTTCATCAGTGGATTAACGATCACTTTTGACCAAATTCAAATATTTTAGTGTTAAATATTTAAAAGAAAAAACTAGTACACACATATTAAATATATCGATTTGAAAAATGTTGAGAATTCAATCTCGAGTTGATTATCTTTGATTTGTTACATAATTTATGCTATTGAAGGGTTCCATATTAATTAACAACTCCATCACCTAATTTGTAAGTTTCCCACTGACTAGTGACAAAAGGCCTTGATCTAGTTGTACCATTATGTTAGGGTTGAGAAAATATTCCAAAAAAAGGTTTCTAAATGCCATCATATGCCTAATATAATACGATATCTCAATCAACTTCTCCAAACAAGAAGAAAAACTTCATTATAATGGTCAAATGTGTGCTAACTATAAGGTCGACCATTTTTATTGATATCTCACTAGATTACACTCATACCTCACATCACCCTTGTTTACCACTATAATTATGCCTCTTGGCGTAATTTAAAAAATGATAAAAAATTAAAGTACAATATAATAATATGTTCAACCCTAAATCCTAATATCCCATTTAGTCACAACATAAGTAATCTATAAAAAAGATAATTGTATAAGAAAGAACGAACTCACACAAATTACACGATATAATCAAAACACATTTTATATAAAATTAAAAAAAGTATCATGTAAGACAGTGAATTATAATACATTAATAACTAGTAATTGCACCAATTTTGCAATGGACATGCTAATAGGGATGGGGAGAAAATGGATAAACACTAGTGCATGGGGAACAAAGCCAAGTAAATGAAAGCACTCAAATTTACAATGGACATGTTAATAGGGATGGGGAGAAAAAGGATAAACATTGGTATGTAGGGAACAAAGCCAATTAAATGAAAATAAAAATGTATTGAAGGGTATTTAATGCAAATGAAACCAAAAGGCACTACATTATTAAGAAAAAATATTGATATGGAACATAGTTAGAAAGGGGTGTGAGAGAATTATGCTCAAGTGGATATTCGTCTATTGCACCCTCTTCTCTACCCCTTCCAATCATATTGATTCACTGATCCATTTATTCCTGTAATATTGGAGGTTATGTGTTAAATATTTATAACACTTGTTAATTTATTAAGAGTATCGCCTAATGAAATAATAACCACATGATGAAAACATTTTCACAGGGAAGTCAATTGTAATTCATCTAAAGTTATACTTTATTTATATATGTACATGGATCTCAATAGATAGTCTCAACCATTACTTTCATACACATGCATCAATCATTCTTAGCCTCTCCTTTGGGCTTTTTTTCAAGGGCTTTTTTCTGGTTTGTCTTCCTTAGACTCTTTTCACATGATTGTTTTGTTCACCACTTCTTCAATGATGGTATCGAGCACAAGATGCAATCATTTCATACACGAAGGAAAATTATCTAAAAATTGAGGGTTGTTTCTTGTAGAGTCCCTCTTAGATTTCCTAGATTAATTCCTTAATTGAGTTTTGTAGTGTTTGGTGGGTTTAATATGACCTGAGCCTTCATTACATGTTTCTTATCATTTTTACCCCTAGTGTGTGTTTGATAGATTTTTTTTGTTGTGGTTGAGGTTGCCCTGTCATGGGCCCAACCTTTGTTTGTTAACTTCTACTGAGATAAAGATGTTAAAACACTATGCATACTTCATGATACAATTGTCAAAAAATTATTTTATTACACAATAAAATAAACTTGTAAAAAAAAAGTGAATTGATCATTTTTAATTTAATGATAACTATTGTGTTGTTTTATAACTATAATAATACACTTGTATATTTATAAAGGGTAATAATATACTACACATTAATTTCATTAGAATTTATATACTTTGAATTGTTTCCCTAATGACAAAATTATCCTATAATTTTTATTCCATAAATAATATACCACTTTATGAATAAAATCTTGAAAGATACTAATATTTCGTTATTGATTAAATTTCAAATAAGTTTTGGGATTTTGCTCTATGAATTGATAAAGTAAAAATATTAAAATATCTAATACGCCGAAAAAATCATACAAGATAGTTTACATTTATTAAATATAAATAAATAAAAAATGGAGAATATTTGTGTTATTCTCTTGGGTTTTCTTCTAATGTAAGCCATATAAGAACTCACAAATAACGAAGTCACAAGTATTATGTTGATGGTCCCTAAGTATACCTATAAGATTAGGTATAGCCAAAGGTCAAAAATGAAGGGACTGTTGCCCTCTCATTTTAGGACTACTATTGATACAACCCAGAGTACAAGTTGCAGGTATTGGCTCTCTTATGTAGCTTGCTTGGAATAAGTCTTAAAGGATGCACTGCTACAATAAAAAGTTCAACTCCTTTGAGATATTTCAACAAATTTGGGGAATTTTACTTCACCTTAACCGCTCAAATCAAGATTTATCAATAAATGGGACTCTAATTTAGATTTTGTGTGAAAGAAAAAGTAAAAGGGAGGAAAGGTAAGGTGGAACAGATATATCCTAGAATTGAATGGAACGTTAATGCTTTGGGAACTACTCTAAGTCTATTATGGTTTTACCACCATATGTTAAGATTTGCATAAGCTCAAACTAAGGCACATGGGGTAGAGAGTCTAGGTAAAGGATGTGCATAATCTTTGCAATATAATCTCCATGAATGAACAATTATAATGTTGTTAGCACACACATATATAATTGTTTATAAAAACAATAAAAATCATCAATATTAGTTAAAATAGCTAATAGTTCATTCTAACTAAGCACATACATAATATTATGACTCATATCATAGTATTTTAGCACTAACAATCACCACTTCACCATGAGAACAATGAAAAGGTTTCCACAAAGAACACACATTGATCATAAAATTCTCATAATTTTTCTATAATTCCATGTGTTTTCATGAAGAAAATCTATCCCTCAAAACATGTTACAAAGAGTTATAAATAGGAAGAGTGAGACTCGCAACCTAGTTGCATATAATTTTACTCATAGCCCTCAAGGAAAAAAGTAATTATAACAATATAATATCTCAAAAAAAAGGCAACAATGAGTGGGGGTCCAAATTATGGACATAACATTCCCACTCTAGGACCACTGAGATACACATAATCATTAGATGCTAACTTGAGCCTGCAAGGGGAGCACCACCTAGGTGCCTTTGGGCCTCTTGTGCTGCAAATGATTAAGCAATCAAATTAGCTTACAGGTCTAGCTTGGGAAGGTTGATAGGTGACTCGTTAAGCAATACTTCTCCATTTGCTATCAAATCATTGCGGGTCTTTTGAGGGACCTCTATGGAGTTCTTAATGGTTTTTACCTTGATAATGCTAACCATGGATTGTGTGGATAATTATAATAAGGCGTTGGATCCAACCTTATTGGATTTGGTGATTATATTCCTAAAGGCATATCTAAATCCCCTAATATGCACTTCATACTCATCTCTACTAATGATTGTGCCAATAGGGTTGAATAACACAGTGATGCTGACCTCCTTAAAATAGGCCACCATCTTGTCCTTGTTTTGATCCATTAGGAATAAGGCCATAATTAAATCTCTGATCCATTCCTCCAAAGAGGTCCTCATATATATAGTAAAGGTTTGATATAGGTTGAGTTCCAGTAGTGGCATGCTTTCTAACCAAGGGAACATGCCTTCATTGATTGACACTGCCATATTTTTACATTTATTACCTATCTTGATTATTATCTATATATACTCTTGTGATTTTTGGTAAATCATGTTCCCCTATTTTAAAGGCTTTGTTACCTCTCCCAAAGTGAGAAATAATTTAGCCAATGACCCTTCAACCTTATCCAACAATTTGAGTGGGAAGGTGATCTTCACTTAGGACTCTAGAGTCTTTAATTTCTCCTTTAGCTCCTCCATTATCTTTTCAGTCATCTCATTAGAAAATATTACCATAGATATGGGGTCCTCAATTATGTGCTCCTCCCCTATTTTTTGTTTCTTCTAGATTAGAAAGAAGAGATCATTATTTCTCCAGACCACTGGGTTCCCCTCTTTGGTGAATTTTTTTAGTTATCACCCTCTTCATTTTACTTATATCTATATCAAACTTGAACTGGATATTAGGGTCTTATTGATATACCATCTATGGTATTTGTAACCCTTTTTCATGAATTGGTCCCATCCAACCTCCTTGAGTAGGCCCAAGAGCTCCTGAAACAACTACAACATATGATGTAACTAATGAAGTGGATGGTGGAGTCATGGATGAGGAGGACCATAATATGAGTGGGGCTTTGATGGAGGTGGTATATAGAGGAGGAAGAGTGGGGGAAAATCAAGGATGATAAAGGGAGCTACCCATGGTGTCATGTGGGCCTTGAGCTACTCTTGTGTCATCTAGATAGAGGGTCCAATGACACCATGGAGCTCAATCATCATTATATGTGAGGATATAGGTTTGTTAAGAGTGAATCTAGGGGGCATGAACATATGAGAGTGGACCCCATGGGGTAGTTTTTGGCTATGTGGGCCTAAGTTACTTTGAGGGTCAAGAGGAGTTTCATGGGATCTGAGATGAAAATGAGGTAAAGAAGGTCCCATTGTGAAAAGTGGCACTATTAAGCTACTAACTACAACATGATGCACAAAAAATAGTTTTAATTATGGAATAAGGTGCAACTGAGGACTAGTAGCTTGGGTAGTGGCAACCAAATATGGATAACTCTAAGAAGATTGGCTCCTAGAACCATGTTTGGTGTAGATTCTTATTATAGAAAGGGGAGGATTTATTGTGAGGAAAACACTTGAGCTTGGGGAACTTGGAACTATAGGATTGAGAATTCAATTAGTAGGGGATATAGACATGTTAGGAGCACTTGGAGGAATTGAAACTTCTGGAGAATAAAAAATTGTAGGACTACTTAAGGCAATAGGAGGAAAAAAACTATTGGAAGAGTTACCATAGTAGGGGTAACTAAAAAAACAAAAGGATTTGAAAGTGTAGGAGGAGAAGAAATAATTGGGGGAACCTAAATAGCAGGGCCTTGAATTGTAATCTTGGTAGTTGTGATCATATGGGCAACTGAGATTGATACATTTTGAAATAGGGAGCCATGAGTCAAGAGAGCACTAAGAATTACATGGGAGCTCTTAGAAGCTTGGGCTTGAGCTAGACTAGTAGGTGGAGTAACATATTTTGGGATAAACCTTGTAAAAGTATGGGTAACTGACTCAATGTACACATAAGGTTGGGATTTTAGGGAGCTCTGTTGAGACTCAAATACACTAAAAAATTTCAATGTTTGCCTAATGACAAGTGCACTCACCTAGGTTGATTCTCTAACCAAAGTAGTAGTGGTTGATGAATATGGGGAAGCCACTAAGGGGATCCCATGCAAAATAATATTATTGATTATAGTGCTTGTCCTTAGGATTTCATCTTAAGGTTTTGGAAAGTCAAGTCTCTTTTCCAAGACTTGTCTTCCAGCCTACCACTCCCAGAGTTCCTTTGCATTTAGATTTCTAATCATCTCATTTTCACTGGTTGGGTTTAGATGGCACTCATCATTTTCATGAGGCTCATGATAGTAAGTCATGTTGAGGTTGGATCTTAGTGATTCCATGTGTCTATGAATGTCCCCATAAGGGTCCCATTTTATATGCGCATGAAGTGGTAGGTTAAGGGATGCCTTTTTTTTTGTCATTATTGATATTGCTTCCATGCTCTTGTACTCTTGGCATCCTATGACAATGGGTAAATGTGGGTACATTTTCTATTTAATTTTAAAATAGAAACCTACCACACCATTGACAAGTTGGAATGTTATTTCTTATTATATAGTTTATCAAGAACATGATTGGGTATCTTGAGTGGGGCACTCATTATTCCTTTAACCCTGATCATCATTAAGTCTCATAATACAAGTATCCTCCAATTGATTTAATGGAGGCTCTCATATATTTAGACAATTTGGACATATTAATCTCATTGATTACCAAATATAATGTGGGGTAGAAGTGGTTGCATATGTCCTCAATGCGTGTCATGAATTAGTGGATGTACAATTTGTATAAAACCATATGAACTAGGGAGCTTGCAGGCATCCATGGAGGAAAATTAGTGGTTTTAAAGGTCATGGTGGCATAATGGGCATTGACCAGGTATGGCATCATGTAAAAGTTTCCCCCAACCCTGACTTTATGCACATTTTAGGATAATTTGTGTGTGGTGAGGTCTCCTAGGGCTGTGACCTACTTCCCTTGAAGAATTATACTCAGGTGGGGAATCCAATAACTGCTAACATGGATAATGTCACTGGATGTAAAGATTGAATGCAACAATAACATGCCAACCCTAACCCATTCTTTAAAGGTTTAGATGGTGTAAAAATTGATGTGCTCATTTTTGATCCAATGTTTTGGTTCCTTAACCCAATATTTATAGACTTCTGAAACATCATGAGATTTAAGCCAGTCCTCTATGACATCCTTAGTATAATGGATATTGGGATTATAAAGATGGTAATACTTTTTGAAAGAAGCCCCAAAGATGTCTGTTATCTAATACTTAAAATTTGCTGACTAAAATATGTCATTGTGGCACTTAGAAAACATGAGTAGATTTTGAAATCGATCATAAGGAAATACCTCAGATTTGGTGGAAACCTTGTGAATCCCTAAATTTTGGATAGACAATAAGTCACCCAAGAATTTGATTTCATTCTCGGTGAGATCATTATCATTATATGGTTTCATCACATCTATTACATTAAAGATCTCATTGTAATGTTTGTATCTAACAATCATATGTACAAAAGTCACATTCTTGAATTCTTAAACTAGTTTAGGCTTTGATGATGAAGTTACCATTATTAACATTGATCTAGAGACTATTTTAATGGGTTGGCTATGTAACATGAGTTATGAGTTATGTAGACGTAATATCAAAAGCTCTTTACAATCACTCGACGCTAAGGGATTTAATAATTTTGAGTTTGTGAAATGATAACCAAACACCCAACTTGGATGAGACCTTATACTCTTTAAGTCAGATTTGAAATAATGGAAACAAGGGTTGACATCATGTGAGTTAAACCCTAATTTTATGGAGATATTTCAAATTAGTTACCTTTTACTTCTAAGCAACTTCTAATCAAAATCTAAATCTTAATGTTGGATTTAAATCCATTTTTTATTTGTGATGTGCCCTATCTAGGTGGCAAGCTCTAACTATTCTAAATATTTATAGGGTGGCACCCTGTTGACTTGTTGGGTACTTGGAGTGTGTTTGGAACATGCCACAAAATTCCTTTTGAACACTTATGGAGAACCTATAATATACCAAGTGTTATTTTAGGTACTAAGGTGGACACCAAGAAGGTCCTTGGGGTGACAGTTGGAGTAGATGTGGTCCCATGCATACAAAATTTTGGGCATATAGATGAGACATGTGGCATGCATTAGTTGGTTGATACCTCTCGGGCCATACTTTTTTGACATTGTAAGTAGACATAGATATCACATAATACTCTCTAGTTGGATTATGGATCTGGGGGTTGTACACTATTATGACAACTAAAAGGCCTCTAATTGTATGGTATGATGCATGACTTTCTCTTAGTGGTTAACTATTCCTGTGTCATACCATTTTACTGCCACCCTGAGAGATATCTGCACTATTACTCTCCAGGTGTATGAATGGATACATGGTAGGTTGTGGTTGGCTGAGATGTCTTGAACTGTACATAAAATATGACATCTACATGATTTTTAGGAAGTATAGAGTTTAATTTATCAAAAATCCCAAAAGGCATGCTTACTTGGTATCAGTGAGCTCTAGGAGACAAATAATGGGACTTTGGAACACCGAGAGATGTGGGACCTACCATGTCAATAATAACTTGACCCAAAGGAAAAGTTAACACTAAAAAACTAAGTATAAAATAATTTTAAAGGAATAAAGAGGCTAACTTAAAATTAAAAAATACACACAAAACAATGATAGAAATATTAATTGAGAATGAAAAAGAACATATTTTAATGAAAATGCATGGATTCAAACTCAATTAAATGATGTTTCTTAGGAGCGATCCCAATTTTAAAAATAAAGAGCATGAATCTAAAAGGATTTATTTTGGGATTTCTTCAAAAATATATTAAGGTAAAGGGGTCCCCTTTTCTTCAAGGAAAAGGGACATGTTGGCCACAACAAATAGTGATGATGCAGGAAAAATACTTCCTAATTGTTTAGTACCCATAATTTTTGGTTTTAATTCAGACAAAATAAATAAGTTACAAAGAACAAAGTTATAACAACTAATGATAGAGTAATTGAGTCTGGTCTAGCACATAATATATTAATGTTTAGCACTTTTGAGTAGACAACTTGTGTGATAAAGTGATTTGTACATGTTTCCTACCTCTGAGTTTCTTTTTAAGCTGAAGATAAATGTTGGCAATTCAAATTTATGAAAGGTGATGTATTTTATATCTTTTGGCTAGGAGGGGAAGGATTTGACATTGATCTTCTACCAACTATATGTCTATAGCCCTGATAGAGATACCTTTGGCTCCACTCTAGGTCTTGCTCCATTTTTAACCATGCATGAAAGCTTGTGATGGAGGTTGCCCAAATCATCATTTCATAGGAAAGAAATTGTGATTTTATTGGGTCATTCAACTTTAATTTTAATTTTTAAATTAATTTTATATGTTTCATAAGGGTTGGGAACCATTTTACCCAAGGGAAAATGTTAGTTCAACATATTCTTATTAGTAAATAAGGCTCTTCTGCATCAAGCCAACATATCAAGGTGGCTTATTAATTTTGGAAATGATAAATCAGAGGCATAAGTAGAGAATATTTATAGACACAACCATTATAAGTGGACATCAGTGCAATGCACTTGAATTCCTGACCATGGACTTATCCTAGTTGATTGTGATAAAAAATTAACCACTTCACCTTCTACACCTGTGTCTACTAAGTAATATATATATCAAAACCTATGTTATTCCACATAAAAATTGTTATTTATCTTTTCTTGTCTTTGAAACCCTAAGGGAAATTTTAGAGCTTTAAAACCTTTAAGAAAAGAGGGGATTGTAATTGGTAAAGCTGACCTCAGTCACCCCCTTGATTAACTGCTGCCTACATATCCAATACTCCTAGGAGAGAAATCAATCCCATGAAGTTCTTCCACCTAGAGTGAGTGTGCAATTTTCTCCTTTGATTATATGTATACAACTATAAGATGACTTTGATACTTGAAAATGATAGCTCTTGACTTGATTTAAAAGGCTCTTAACTTGTCTTATGGATGCTCGTTGTGAGTGATCTTAAATTTGGAAAGAGTAGGGAATATTTGTTCAATGTGAAAAAGTGTAAAAGTTTGAATCAAGTGAATATAAAGTGGGGATAATAAATAAATTTTGACATATACTTATAGGCAAACTTTTTGATGATTTCCTTTAGCAGACCTTATGAAATGTGTGGAAAGACCCAAAAGATTGATTTAAAATTTAAAAACTAGTCGTCATTTGGTGCGGGATGTGACTAGCCTAAGTGAACAAGAGCATAGTGCACTTATATATTCCTAGTGCATACTTCTCTAGAAGGATCAAGGACACATCTCCTAAATTGAAAATAATTTGAAGTTGATTTTAGACAAATTGAGAATTTTACATTGAAATTTATGTGTAATAGCAATAGAAAACAAAGGGTTAAACCCACATATAGATAAATGACTTATAAGAATAGCGAATAAAAGTCATGTATTTATGTGTAAGTCATGTATTTTAGGATGTGTCAATAGTTAAATTTCTAGAGTATTTATGACCAAATTTATGTGTCTATACTTTTCCCTATTGACATAAATTCTACACTATTTCATGAGTTCATAGTTCGATGTCTTAGATAGTATTGGTGTTATATAGGGGAAGTATCTATTAGGTTAGTTTAACATAGTGTTTAACCCTTTTTTGAAGTAAGGATTAAATAAGATAAAATAGCCTAATAAAACAAGCAGTAAGCTACTCTTTAAAGTAAGCCAATTAATGTATTTAGATTCTACAGATATTATGATAAGAAATAATGAATCTAAGCATGTGCTAAATATATGAAGTACAACATTCAATATTCTCACAATAAAAATAATAAGGATAAAATGTACTTAACTTATACATTGATGCACAAGCAAATATGAGCAAGGCAAGTGTAGAAATAAATTGTCTAAAGATTCTGATCCAGTTGTCAGATTCTAAAAATTAGCTTTTGGCTAGCACAAATACTTGCATTACCGTGGGGACACTTACATCAATGCCATTATCCACACTTCAATACATTTGTCATGTATATAATATTTACTATTAACTAAAACTTCCAATTGGGTCTTTATGGGTTTTCTATTGCCTTTCAAATTATGTCTTCAGATCTTGTGCAAGGCTCTCGATATTAGAATATAACTCAAAAACCTAGCTCTTCACCCTAGGTTAGGTTACCTTGCAAAAAATGGGTTAGTAGACTCACGAAATTAAACTGATCTCAAATACCCCTCTATCAATGAACATTTCCTACATAGCCACTACTTCAAAGAGGGCCTCAGACATATGTAGTTCTCCCCTATGTGTTGGCTTGTGTGTGCACAAGGGTGCAATATACTATATGCATTGCATGTAAATTATCTAGCTTGTAACTTGAAAAACATGGTCCATGGGATAATCTTTAAATGATTTAGACTTGTAATATGATTTCTCCTATGACTAATATAGAAAAGAATAGGGCAGTTTTAAATATTTTAAAGGTACATTTTCTAGGTGTTTTCTTGGTAAGCTCTTGAATATGTCTTCATTTATAATTGATTATAATGAATGTTTTTTTACTTGTATTTATACAACATGTTTTGAAAATATTCCCACAAAATGGTTAATGAAAATTACTAGTCCAACCTATACATATCAGAATATTTGAAATTTTGAGTGTTTAGAAGGCAAGGACACTTGCATTGAATCAAGGATAGTAGCATTAATGCTATTGTACAAGTTTAAATGCAACTATCTAGGAAGATGTAAGGTTACTAGAGTTATATAACTGACAATGAAAGATATATATCATAATTCAAGTGTCTCATGGGCTACAGGTGATTTGGGTAATCAAATTATTAGGGTCAAACTACAAGATAAACATTTAGACTAGTGAGATGGTGAAGGAGAGTCTATTAACTACAAGGAAGGTATAAAAATGAAGGGTAGATCCTTGAGTGATATTTATAAAGTGAAAAAGACTAGTTTAACATATAAACCTAGATTTAAGCATCTACATTTGCCTCCCCTTTAATCTAGTAATGCATTAGGATGAAATTACTAGTTTAAAGGAAATAAAATGCATACCGTGGTGTGTACATCACACCTTGATTTACATGATCTCTATTTGAATTTTTTGTATGTGTATGAACTACAACCAATATTATGTTACAGGTGTAATTAATGCACATAATCTAAAAATGAATAATTAAAATTTATTGAAAGAAAGAGAGCAAGGAATGAATAGACTCGTGTGTCGATGCAACCATGTTTTCCCTTGATAGTTTTCTTTGGTAATGATGTTTCCTTGTTAAATCATTGGAGAGAGGTTGACAACTGAACCTTGGAGATTTGAAGATGGGAATCAGAGGGTGATCATGCCCCTAATCTAATATAAGGGTGAGTTGTGCCAAGTCCATTGAGAGTTTAGAATCTCAATCACACAACTCAAATGTAACATAATCTAGCCAATCCCATCTAAGTCAAATGGTGTAACCATATCAACTTGTAATAATATAAGTAGTTTCAATTCCAACAATAACACATAACACATATCGCACTAATCAAAAAAGCCAACTACTATAATAGATAAATCTCAAATGGTGCATCTTGGTAGGGTTGATGCATGAATGTTGGTAAAATGAGAATATTGTATCTATAATTTAGTGCATTTGCATGGCGTATGTACCTCAAAATGTGTCTCAAGCTAAAGCATCTATCAAAATTTATTATTTACTTTATAAAATGTGTATAATATGTATCAAAAATCTAAAAAATCTATCCCAAATGCATAAATTTTTATCCCAAGTGTATATATGAATCATGTAAATTGAATCAAATTTTGTCAATTATGTCAACTATATGTATGTGAAGTCATGTCGTTATCCCTCCCCTCCACCCCCCTGCCCCGGTGAGGGGAATGAAAAAGTTATAGTCACCTTATCTCAAAAGTATAAGATAACTATGTTGTATTTGTGTTAACCATGTAGTAAAGAAGGATATGATAGTACCATGCCAAAGTAGATGTATCAATTAAGCTTACAATATGCATACAAGCCCTAAGATGCATGATATGGATCATGGTAACTTATATAAGATAACATGATCAAAATATAATAGATAACACACACAATATCACTCAAAATTCATGCTACAAGGGATCTAAAGATACCATAAACAAGGGGCATGTTTAAATACCACACACTCAAGATGAGGACATATGCAAATATTTACACACCAAAGAAATAAGTAACACTTAAGGCATCGTGGCCATCAAGGAAAGAACATGTTAAAATGTTACACAATAAATATAAATAAGTAATCAAGAAGTATAATCAAGTAAACCATGTGAAGATATGAAGTAAATGAAATAGAAGAAACTAGCATAAACATGTCATACTAGTCCTTACATACATATGTTAGCAAAATGTCATGTAGAATAACATATCAAGTGCATTATGTAAGAAAGTAACATGAATATAGGCATGTGTAAATGTCAGTATATAAGCTCAAATGGAAATGATCATAAAACAATATAACTTGTGTCAATTTTTATAGTATAGAAGCAAGATGCCCCCAATTTAGTGTGTCTTGTTTCTACGAAGTGAGGGGTTATGCCACAATATGCAAGATATTAGTAAAAAATGTAAATGAACTTTTTATCTCATGCAACTTTAGGCATATAGGAAAGCCCCCTAATTGTTTTCCTATCTTAGCTATAGAAAGCTTTCAACCATTTTTTTTGTGATGCATTGGTAAGTAAGTCAGCCCCAAGAAGTTACTTACATTATACCACAAAGACAAGATTGTGGGATACAAAATGGTTATTCGTCATAGTTAATACTTTGAAATATTGATCTAAAACTATATTCTAAATGATATTAGTATATTTGTAATCTCACAAACCAAACACATCTTGTTGTATCCTTCCCTTTAACCTTGAAATTCCTATAGCCATAGATTTGATTCTAAATTCTTGAAAACCATAGTAACAACCAACAATTAAAAAAATAATATCATAATCTGATAGTTGAGAGAAACATAGTAATTATAACTACCATAAGGATTAGAATGTTTTAGAATGGTTATTTAAAATCATTTTAGTAGCTAGAATGGTTAGAATGTTTAAGAACAATTACTTGAGCTCATGATGGGGAACCCATTAAATTGGGACCCCCACAATATATAGAGCCCATTAAACTCAACTTCACTTCAATTAAATTTATATGGTTGGGGGTTGGGGTTCCCAAAAAAACTATATATAGGTTTGGGTGGCACAATAGAGAGTAGATCTATAAAGGGGGGGCCAAGCCCTATCTATCTGGGATAGATCAGATCTATATAGGGGGGCCAAAGAAACTAAAATAGATATATAGGAATGGCCCCCACTCTCTATATAGATGGAGTTTCTTTGGCCCAAGATAGAGTTAGGGGGCCCTCCCCCTCCCTATATAGATATTATCTTATCTTGAGTGTAGCTAATATTATAGACTATTGAGTGTAGTGAATATTATAGACTCTTATCTTGAGTGTAGCAAATATTATCTTGAGCATAGACCCCCCTCTCTATATAGGGTCTATCTGGGACTCCCATATATTTAGATGGAGCAGTGAATATTATCTTTACCCCCTCATCATTGTGGTTGAGATGATCATTTTAATGGGTATTTGTATTTTTTAGAAAAAAATTTCATTCAAAATTTTATTTCACCTACAACTCTAAAAATAAAATTTTCACCCTTGTGAAAATTATACCATTGTGATCATCTAGTCAGGGTATCATTTTAACATATAACTTTAGTCAATTTTTTTTGGTACCCCCAAAATGCTATAGTCATTAGTTGTCACTGGTTCAACAAGAAAAACCATGGTACAAAACATTGAGGACTCTGAGTTGAATTCCAAATCTCAGTTCAACTCTTGACTCATCAATTTGAATGAATAACTACATGACATCAATGCATAAAATACCATGCTTTCCAATGGAATTAATGGTAACCAAAATTTTGAAAGTGGATTTCTACTCCGAACCATGCCACATGGACTTTCCAAAATTTGATGGTATAGAACTGACTAACTAGATTTATCTTTCCAAAATGTATTTCAACTTGCATAATACATTAAGGGTAGACAAGGTACCCATAACATCATTTCACTTAGAGAAGGAAGTTGTCTAGTGGTAGTAATTGTATATAAAATCTCATTCATAACCCACTTCAGATGATTTTTTAAATCTTTTATTGGTTCAATTTGGTCCCAGTGCTAATGATGATTTCACTAGAGCCCTAACCAAATGATGCCAAACTAGAACAATTCATGAGTATCAAGCTAAATTTGAAAAGTTGGCCAACCAAACCAAATATTTAAATAATGGATTTTTCAAGAGTTGTTTCATTAGTGGGCTCAAAGATATAATTTATGTGTACGTCAAGATTTTTAAACTAGATAACATGATGGAAGCATTAGGATTGGCCAAGCTTGTGGAAGATAAAATCACCTCACAATATTGATATTTTAATTTTGGTTCTTTCAAGACATCTGCAACACCATGATTAGTCACAAACCCTCATCCAAAATCCACACCTCCATTAAATTCATTACAGAGGCAAAAATGTGTGTTCATCACAAAAAAGGGTTATGTTGTAATTGTGATGATAAATTATCCATAAGACACAAGTGCATTGAACATAAGTTTCATTTTTTGGATGTAAAGTCATAACTAGATGCTAAAGAATTGGAAGATGCTCAATATTTCCATGATGAAGAACCTAAAGTTAGAATCTATCACCCCAAAGTCACACCCTAAAATTTTGATGCATGTCTTGACTAGGGTAACCCATCCTTAGACTATGAGAGTAAAGGGGGAATTTAAGAAACACCCCCTCACTCTTTTCATTGAATGTGGTAGTGCACATAACTTCATTGATCATAGGCTAGCCAAATAGGTTGATTTCTATGTTTATCCTTACTCAAGTTTTGAAGTCATGATCACCAATGGAGGAACCTTACCTTGTAAGGAAAACTTTCACAATGTCTACATTTTAATGGGGAACTATAATTTAAAATCAGACATGTTTTTCCTATCTTTAAGAGGTTACGATATAGTTTTAGGAGCACAGTGGATTCAAACACTAGGCCCTATCTTATTAGACTTTTTAGAGTTATATATGAAATTCACCAATAAGGACCAACACCACACATTAAGAGGCCTCATACATAGATTTAAAAGTATCATTAAATCTCACCACATTGATAAGTTTCTAAAAAGGGATCTCATGGGATTGTTTTCTAGCCTTGCACCATCAAGTTCAATGAATCCTCTAATTCTAACAATCCACTAGATTTATAGGAACATTTGTCAAAGCCTATAATTATTTTTGAAGAACCTAAAGGGTTAACCCTACAATAACCCAAAGATCATATGATTCAACTGATTCTAAGTAGTGCACCTCTAAACATTCGATTGTATCGAGACCCATTTATACAAAATAATGAAATAGAAAAAAATGGTGTAATAATCATTTCAGATTGGAGTCATCAGGCCCAAATTAGTCTTTAATATTTTCCTATATTATAGGTTCAAAAATAATATGGGTCTTGGCACCTCTATATTAACTTTCACACACTCAAAAAAATCACTATCATCCTATTCTAGTGATTTATGAGCTATTGGATGCATTACATGGAGCTCACTTCTTCTTAAAGCTTGACTTGTGATCAAGCTATCACCATATCCACATCAAGGAAGAGGATATCCCAAATACAACATTTTCAAATCACGATGGCCATTATGAGTTTATCATCATGCCCTTTGGCCTCATCACTGATCCATCAACATTACAAGGTTTAATGAACAGGAATTTACGACCATTTGTACACAAATTCATATTGGTGTTCTTTGATGACATCATTTTCTATAGCCTTACCTAGGAGGATCATCTAATACATTTGGAACACAAATTCTAACTCCTTATTGATAACCATTTATGTGTCAAATGGTCCAAGTGTGAATTTTTCTAAAATGTAATTGAGTATCTTGGACACATCATATCCGAGAAAGGTATCCAAGTGGATCCTAAAAGTCATGAAAAGTTGGAATAAATACAAATCATTCAAGAGCCTTCACAAGGTCTTGGGCCTATCTAGGTATTATATAAAGTTTATCCAAGATTATGGGATTTTTTTTGCTCCATTAACTTCCATATTAAAAAAATATGTTTTTTAGTGGTTTGAGTTAGCCAAAAAAAACCTTCAAAATGCTCAAGCATGCAATGTGCACTACACCTATTTTGGCTTTGCCTAAATTATCCAAACCATTTATCATCAAAATCAATGCCTCAAGAAGTGGCATTAGAAATATAATAATGCAATAGGGTTGGCCCGTTGCATTTAACAACAAAACACTTATGGGGAGAAACTTTCTTTGTTCCACATATGAGAAATAGATGCTAGTTATACTTCATGCCATCCAAAATTGGTGTCAATACCTAGTCAAGTGACACTTCTGCATCAATACTAATCACCATAGCCTGAATTAATTCATAAATTAAAGAGTTTATTCACCTGAATAACATAAGTATGTGATCAAATTAATTGACTATGACTATGAGATTACATATAAGAAGGATAAAGACAATATTTTTAAAGTTGCATTTTCTCACAAGTATGAATAACATTCAACCTTTTTTTCATTATCCTTCCCCATGTCAGATTGGGTGAGTCAAACACAACAAGAATGGTCCCATGACACCTAGATTCAAAAAATCATATAGGAAGTGACCAATAACCCTACCTCTTGACCAAATTATTCTTGGGATGGTCACTATTTAAGGCACAAAAAATGTCTATTATTGGCACCAAAATTAGCACCAAGACAAAAAATTATATTAGAGTTGCATGCCTATCCATCCGCTAGCTACTTAGGTTTTTTAAAAACCTATGAAAGGATCATCCAATTTATTTTTGGAAGACATTAAATAGTTTATGGCAAAATGTGAAACATGTTAGTTCAACAATGAGGAAACTATTGCCACCATAGGAATGTTCCAACCTTTTCCTATCCCTATTCAGGTATGGTCATATATTTCTATGGACTTTGTTGACATACTACCCAAGTCAGGTGGGAAATCAATGATTCTTGTAGTGGTGGATCAAATCTCCAAGAATGCCCATTTTTTAACTCTTGGCCATCCTTTTACTACCTCCACTATTTCTCAAACCTTTATCAATAAAATTTATTACCTCCATGGGCTACCTAACTCAATTATGTGTGACTGTGGTTCCACTTTTAATAGTCACTTCTAGAAGAAATATTTCCACCAGTATGGCACCTAACTCAAAATGAGTTCTACCTACCATCAACATACTAATAGTCAAATAAAAGTTTTCAACAAATGCTTCGACACCTATCTGTGTTGTTTTGCCTCTAATAAAAGAAATCACTAGGTAAGATGGTCACCACTTTATGAATGGTAGTACAACTCTACATACCACATTGCCACCAAGATCACCGCATATGAGGCCATTTATGGTCAACCACCACATTCTCTTCAAACATATCTTATATGCAACTCCAAGGTATAGGTCGTTGATGCCACACTCTGAATACATGAAATTATCCTCCAAACTCTCAAAGATAACCTCCATATGGAATGAAACTGCATGAAATAATAGGTCAATCAACACCATTCAGGGTGGGATTTTGATGTTGGTGACATGATTTTCTCTAGGTATAACCTTATAAGTAGTATTAATTTAATCTAATGGGTCATCAATAATATGCACCAAATTTTTATGGTCCTTATATAGTTATTTCCAAGGTTGGTCCCATATCATTCAAGTTGGAGCTTCCCTCCTTCTCAAAGATCCATCTAGTTTTCCATATATCATGTTTGAATAAAGTCATTGGTCAACATGTTTGGGCCCAAAAAACACTCCCAAAATTTGGCATTGAAGGCTCTATCCTCTTGGAATCTCAGTCCATCCTCAATAGATAGTCCTGCTAGCTCCACAATAATACCATCATTGGGATCTTGGTATAATGGCATAATATGCAACCAAAATTCATGACATGAGAACCCATACTCCAATTATAACAATACTTTCCTCATCTCAAGATTTTATGATAACATTTGTTTAAGTGGGAATGCATGCTAAGACCCCTTTGTCCTAACTCTTATAGTTTGTATTAGGTATAATTAATGAAATATCGGGCACATATTCTTTGTAAGTTATCCCATTTCTATTTATTAATTATCCCACATGTATGGGAGGTAGTAGTTGTCTTGAGTACAATAACTTAAATATAAGGCTTCTGTAAGGGGAGAAAATAATCTATTAAATAATTTATATTGAGTTGCATTCAAAGGAGTTTTCCCCCTCTAAGAGGCTTGTGATACTTTATAGTGAGGTTCTATAATTTTCAATACAATATTGTTATTCTCTTTCCATTCATGACATATTGGTTATATTTTTGTCTTTATAATAAATTATCTACAAGCAAGTTCCTAAAAAAAGTGTTGTAACAATTTCACAACCCCTTCCCTTTCTTCAGTTTCCTTTCTCAAACAATCCATAAAAACATTTGTCCCCCATTTCTTGACCTTTTGGAAGGACTTGCATGTGTTTGTGTTAATGCTTCACTTACCATATTTCTGTGACTTGTTTGTTGCATAAAAAGACAAAAATGACTATATCTTATTAAATATCAACACCTAACTTGTTTCCTGTAATATTACATGCAACACATTATGTCAAATAAAAATTTAGACCTTGCCTTGAATTTTCACTCTTATAAAACTAAATCTTCCTCTTGCTTATGACTAGGCTCAAATTTGTTTACATTTCCATCATCTTTATCCTACAACATCATAAAAATATTAGAATAGAGTACTATATTCTAATAGTAATCAACCTTAAGATGGAGAATTTATTGTGATTAGAGTTTCCATTATGGTATATTCTGATGATACTATGATATTGTTAAGAAACACGTGCATGTAGCACAACTAGGTACTCAAGTAAATACATTAACATAGCTAGGAAATATAATATTTAAGTGTTGACATTAGCATGTGCTATTAAAATGAGCTGAAGATGATCACATAGTGTTTCCTCTGATTTTAATTTAAATTTCAAATGGGATTTATATGTTTTAGAGCATTTTTTGATCTAATTTGAATTTTGAATTTAATTTGATGACTACCCAATTACCCTTTCCATTTGACATCTCTGTTATGCATGTCCGTTTTGAGTTCAAGAAACTAAGCATGTTTCCATTATGGTATATTCTGATGATACTATGATATTGTAAAATTTGACTAGGACATTTCTTCATTTATGGGGGTTTTTCAAAATTTGGATGAATCTATGGGTGAGTTTAACAATTTTTGGGGGATATTTTAGGGGTTTTTTAACAAAAAATTTGGAGTAGAGGTGTATCTAATTTTTTGTGGAAATTTTTAAAAAATAAAAAAATATCCCCAAAAAATGTTTTTTTTTTCAAAAAATAAAAAACATATATTTTTAAATATTTCATATATTTTTAGTTTAAGTTTTTAATTTTAAAAAAAAAAAAAAACCATGGGTAGCTTTGTACCCACATCAAAAAATTGGTATTTTTGTTTTTTTAAAGAAAATTCCTTAGTTTAAAAAAAATAATAATAAAAAATAAAAAAATAAACATAATAAAGTTAAAAAAAAAACCCTTTATCCCTTCATCCCCTTGCCCCTTAACACCATTCCCCAGTAGAAGCCCAACGTCTAACTCACCCCCTCCCAACTCTCCAACTCTATCACATCCCCACTTCCTCTACCTCTACCCTTATCACTATCACCTTATCTCCCCATGACACCTTAACGTCTCCTCCACTCACCATGCTCCCTTCCCTTTCCCATCCCCAACCTTCTACTACCCCTACCATCCCCTCTATACTCCCCTAAATAATATCCACCCTCCTCCATATTTTCCACCACCACCACCATCAATATTTTTCCATATTTTTATCTCCTTACATGTGCTCCCCTCCTAGCCTTGACCAACCCTCCTCCAATGCTACATGTTCCACCATTGTATCCTCAAAACCCCACTCCAATCTACTATATTACCTCCCCCCTGCAGCCCCCATTGTATAAAAAATCAACACCACCTGTGAACCACCATCATAATCCACCATGCCACCACCCACACTCCTCGACTCTACTGTACATTCCGCCTACACCACCTATTCTGCTACTTCTGCTAAAATGCCACCCCTTCATTTTTTTGTGGTATTAACACTAAGATGAACCCTCCTACATTGACCACCAATGGGTATTTAGCATTGAATGAATATAATTGAAGTGTTGGAGTTTCTCACTATTTTTTTGCCTACTTCTACCCAACACTACTCATGTGCTACTACCAACCCCCATTCAAGGTTGTTTCTTTAATGGTTTTATTGCATTTTATGTGAAAAAATTGTATTTTATTATTATTAGTCCCAAACGGATAACTATAGTCTTTAATTCAGTTTAACTTTTGATTAAACTGTGCATTATTGACCAATCAAAATTCATTATTTTTTGTATATTATAATATTTAAAAACTTCTAATAGTTAAGTTGCACATTTGTTAAAAAACTATTAGAAAAATCATTTAACAATTTTTTCATTGGTGGAAATCACTAAGATGTTATCAATGGTAATGGGTAAAATTAGTGTCATGAAGAATAACAATAATAATTATTGCTCCATGATGAATGCTAGAATTTCTCAATAAATTACTCTTACAATTGTTATTAATTGAATCAGTAATTATGACATTATCTATCTACCTTCCTCCTCTATCCCAACTCCTATCCTTTCTCCTTTCTTCCCATTCCTCTTCTTTCTTCAGTGTCGATCTATTGTCTATGTGGCTGTGAAGGTGTTTATGTGCCCCATTCCATGTGTGGCTAATGAAAAGGAAGAAATAGAGGAAGCCCAACATTTCTTCATTTTAAATATAATAGCAATCATGCTGGCCCTTTACCTACTAATCTTTGACATGAATGGACAACACGGGGTGCTTCTCTCTCATGTTTTTTCTGGGTTCATGCTCATCCTCCTCGTAACACCGTTGATTGTTCCTACAGAGCTGTTGATACAAGAATAGTATTTAGCCAATGTTAGATCATGTTCCTTTTAGAAATCAAACTTGGTGCATACGGATATTGAAAAGCAAGTTGAAGATCCCTTGTTAAAGAAAATCAAGGAAGCAAATGCGTTAGCATGTGCATCCCTTGTGGCAGTTCTTGGATCAGCACTATCGCCACCACCGACTAATGGTAACGTGGAATGTAGTGAACTCAAGCCACGTATTGGTGAAGACCATACGTTATTCGAGGCACTATATAAATTCAACTTTTGGCTGTTGTTCTTAGTGTTTCTGTATGGTGTAGGCACGTGAATGGTGGTGATTAACATGGGGTAGATTGGCCTCACCATGGGCTACGTGGACGTTTCTGTGTTTGTGTCCCTCTTCAGCATTTGGGGATTCTTTAGAAGGATTGGAGCAGGCTCCATCTCTGTGCATTTTATAAGGTATGTATATTCTATGGACCTCAAATTACATGTGTTTTTAATTTTTAATCTAAGTCCCTGTTTTGAATTTTAGGAAGGCAGGTGTTTGGAGGCCAGTGTGGATGGTTGCATCATAAGTTTTGATGATAACTGGGTATATAAAAATGGTGATGGGCATGCAGGGGTCTTTATACATAGGTTCTATTTTAGTGGGTATCTACTATGGTGTTTGTCTCTCTATTTCTATTCCAATTACATCAGAGCTTTTTGGGTTGAAATACGACGGTTTGATATACAACTTCCTCATCCTTAACCTGCCCATTGGCTCCTCACCTTTTGAATGAAAAAATTGTATTCAAACATATACAATTCTTGGAAGGCTACAGAACCAAAAAAAAATCTCTCTTTTAAAATCGAGTCATGAGGCCTTTTATTTTATGTTTAAAGATAGTAATCAATAATTTATAATTCTTTGCTACATTGAGTTTCAGATTTTAACTAAGAACAATGATGCCATGTAAATCAATAATTTTGAAATAACAATTGTAATCAATGTGCATCATTCTTTTCCTTCAATTTTATTAGCAATATATACATTTTTGTATGAAATAAATTCAAAAATTGAAAGCTAAATTCTTGTTTACACCTTTTGTTTATTAAAATTAATAATTATCAAATGTAAAAATTACATTTTTTTAATACTTGACAACTTTTAGCCAAGGTATTACTTTGATATTCATATTTTCTTTGTAATTATTTTTTAAGTATTTTAAAATTGAAAACTATCTCTATATCTTTTAATTAAAAATATAAATTATTTTATAATCACACAATCTTAAATATAGTCAACAACATAAAAAGAAGACAAATTATCCTTAGTAAGGCTATTGGAACTGAAACTCTCTACTTAGGTAAATAAGATAAAACACTCATACAAAGAAGCCCATCAAAAAGATTCGATAATAAACAAGCCGTCAATAAACAAAGTAGGAAAAGAACTTTGTGATAGGATATGAAAGGGGATTCAAACTTTCTTTGCTTGAATTTGAATTTACAAACATAAAATTAAAGTATATGATTTTTTCATTATTTAAAAATTATTGAAATATAAATTCTTGGTTAAAACTTTGTTCTTGTTCTGCTTATAATGTATATATAGAAATCCATGACTTGTATAAATAACTGTTTACACATATATACCTTAAATTGATTTCACCTATTTCGTGTTAACTGTCCTTTTTCAACAACATAAACATCAACTACAATATGCTATCCATGATAAAGGTAGGCACTAGTCGTTATGCTACCTTATTCAAAAAGCTACAAAGTTTTAATGATTCTTTAACTAAACAATAAACAAAGGCAAAATTTGCTAACTCCCGTAGGGACTTGGCACATGACGCCCTTGTTTTTAATATTCTTGAGTAGATCAAAAACTATAAGGACCTTTGATAAGACATAATTGGCCATAAGGTCAAGGGTTCAATGCCCACTTTTTTATAATATATGTCTTTCACTTATAAAAATAAATAAAACAAGTTTTCTAGGTGTTATTAATTAAGTACATTCATGGCCTAGTGGCTATCCAATATTTAGTAAGGCATTAATCTAAAGCTTGGAAGGTCACAAGTTTGATCCCTTTAGACCCTCTTTTTTCTCTAATAAACAAAATAAATGGCATTTTATGGCCACTAGAAGATCGAAGGGTTAGATCTCATCTAATAAGTGGCCAAAAAACCCCATAAAAAAACTTTTTTCCTTGAACCAGTGCCTCTACAACATTACCTAACACACTTATTTTTCACAAGACCCCTCATCGTTGAAATATTTTGTAGACGTGCATTTTTGATCATATCTTGAGGATCTTTTGGAGTTGGGAGCCAATTTGTTTTAAATTGCAATGTTGATTCCATCATCTTTTGCGTGTTATAGTCAAATTTTTACTACTCCACTTAAAGATCTAAATTTTTCTCAGTCTTCTCAAGGTCTTCTCTATAGTCGAACATCACCAAACTTTAAACTACATTTTCTCCTCCTTCAAGACAAATTTTGAGGTGCCATATTTTTAAAGTACACGTTTGCCTTAAAATTCAAAATTTTAGTTACAATTGAGTCATACTGTATTTTTTTTGTTTTTTTATCATTTTGTTTTTTGGTTTACCATTTTCAACTCAGATTATAAGAGGGTAACTTTTTAAAAAATATATAATTATAAGTAGTTAGGGATATTATTTTGTAATTGCACTCATTATAAAGTGGAAACTTTTTTTTAGGGGTATACACTTGTTTTGGACACTCAAGAATTGTGCTTAGCCTTCTTTGAAGGGATTTTTTCGCGCACTTGTGGTTTGCACCTTGAATTGTTTGGAAGACCACTTCCACACTCTTGTGATTTTTGTTTTGATTATTTTTGGGAAACCTTATTGGTTCACTTACGGTTCATGTCTTGTCCTTGTGTTTTAGACATTTGTATTTGGCACACTTAAGGTTTGTGCCTAGTTTCCTTCATGGCCCCTTCACACCTTGATTTCTTCTTTGGATAATTATTATCAAGGCCCATTCTTCATGCATTTCTTGTTTCTTTGGCACTCTTGTGGTGTGTGCCTCCATCAAAGCCCATTTATTAGTGTATTGTCCTTCTTATGTTTCTTACAATGGCCTCATGCCTTGATGTAGACACCTCACTGTAAGTAAATAATATCTTATATACTGGGAGTGGCATGCTCTTATTTGTATTTTCCTCACTTCAATAAGACAACATTAAGTTTGTAGAGGAAAATAATACCTTCAAAGCAAAAAAACATATGCTTCCTCATAAAAATTGTAGAACACAACTCATTCGCTCACACTTTGGAAATCAGTGTTGCAATCTTGTAGTAATAGTCTAATCATATGGATCCCACATCCTCTACGGTTGGTCCACATTCATTACTTATTTCCAGCTCTAGCATGCATCCATTAGGCACTTTTTTATGTTTTGATTTGCGAAACCATGAATCATATTGTGATATTAATCCACATATGGTTATCCTTATAACAACCCATCCTTATAATGATGAAATTATAAATGTGCTTTCCTCCTTTGAGAAGAAAACTACTCATTTAGGTTCCCATCTTCTATAAAAAATGGGTTATTTTGATAAAAGTATTGGAAAACATGAATAGGGTGTTATGTCACCCATCTAGCATGTTCATTAGAATGTTCACCATGGTATTATCTATTGAGCATGTGCTTTCACTTCTTCATCATAATTGCTTTGTATGAATTTCCTACTAGTTTTGATTCACTCAACTCTTTTAGAAGATATTGAGTGACATATCATTACTACATAGATGCATTTGATCTCCTCATCAAATATGTGTTTAGATATTATAATCAAGCATGAGAGTCCTGAGTCATCTTTATATTTTTTCAAGCACAAGAGACCTAGTCCTTCACTCAACATGTGAGACTTGAGATTGTTTTTGTCACGATTACGAGTCCTTTCCCTTCACTCAAGCATGAGAGACATGCTATTTATGTTATGCATGAGAGTCTCAACACATAATTAGATTCATATAGGCATGAGAGTCAAATCTGATTCAAAGGTTTCCTTACATACATTGTTTATGCACATGGCATTGAATCATATATAGGCATCTCATTCCACCATTTGTGTTCATTTGGGATGGAGTAATGATTTTTTACGGAGACATCATCAAGACTCCTTGCATGGAATTTTTTGGCATTGTTATTCCACTCTTTAATTGTATCATCTACACAATGTTTATACTACCTAGAAGTACTCCTTTTTGAAGTAAAATTCAGACCTTATGATGGAATTTTCATAGATAGACCATCTATAATTGAATGTGGAGAAAAATTTGGTGGCCTCAATGTTTGTTCCTTTTATTTGGTATTCTTTGGGGATTCATTTAAAGGCTCTTTGAGTACCAACAGTGAGATCCTTAAGGTGTATCTTCTACTTCTATATCATCATTGATAATGATCTATTGTCATTTTAAAGTTTTTTCTTCCACTCCACCCAATTCAACATTAAGAAGGGGTGTTATGTACTACTTCTTGGATAAGATCCTTATGATGTACTTCCCTATATTTAAATAGAGAAGTTCCAATCACTAAGTTATTCCTTGAGGATCCTCTATATGTTTAGGACATTAACGCCTTGAAACTTTTGAAAATTACACTAGAACTAGCGAATAAAAGATAATCCATAGCTAATTAACATGCGAATGGCCTCGACATTTTATCTAAACCAAAAAAAAATGGAATTAGGTGTACTTTAGTCTTCAATTACCAGACAAAAATGTCCCCAACTAGTCAAATAAAAATTTGATATGCTTGCACTTTAAAAAGTCGAATAAGTTAAAATGTGGCCAACGTGGATAGCCTGACATCAAATCTTGTTTAGATGTAGAGAAGAATAGCAGAGTGAATAATATGCATGAAGCTGCTGCACATTTTCCTGAGTGAGGCCATCCTGAAAATGGCGTAGGTTGAGGTGTGGCTCGAACCTGCGACCTGTAACACATCAGTTGTAGCTCCAGAAATGTCTCCTGATTCTCTATTTTGCTGCACGCTTAGACTTTGGATGGTTATGGCCAAGTGGGTATGGCGATGCAAAGTGTTTGCACACTTATCTTTATCATTTTATTTGTTGCAGATTTGGAGAGGCAGGGAGACTTCTGAAGAATATGGTTGGATGATACAATAAATGATTACGTTTTATTGGAAAAATATTTATAAAAAAGATTGATTTTGTAGATGTTCACAGATTTACTTATATTTAATGCTGCTAATTTTTTCAATCCTAGTATTTCTTATGAGGAGATGGATGATAAATATTGTATGATAAGAACATGGTTTACATGTTTATGTGGAAAATTTAGCGTTGGGAAGTCACTTATTATGGATATACTTCTAGATGTTTAGGTCAGAAGGATGAATGCATTTTTATCGATTTATAATTCATACCTTAAAAAGGGTTTGGAGTGTGAATTTTATATGGAGATGAGTTTGAACAGTTTGAAAGATTTCTATGTTTAATGTACTTATGGAAAAATACTTTTATTAGTCGTAAAATTACATTATTTTATAGTATTTATGCATTTATTGATTATTAATCTAGATTACGTTTTTATTGGTGCATATTATATTTATTTATGGTTATTCCTCATCATATCCTCCCTTCATTCTTATTGATTTCTTCTTCATCTCTCCTACTATCATGTTTCCATATATCTATGTGGATTATTCTAGAAATACATTAAAAACATAGTGTATGGTTTTAGTGGTAGGCCATTGTGACTTAATTATGGGTCCCTATATTTTAGATCATACTTTATCAACCTTTCCCACCCAATATGTTCCATCTTGCATGTCAATCGAGTCCTAATTTTAATCATAAAAGTTTATAAATACACATGAATATTAGTATAACTATGACATATAATGAATGAACACAAGTAATCTATTCAAGTATTTAGAGTAGATATTGAAGAGTCTAAGGAAATACGAATAATTCAGTGCTACATTTTAGGAGAAACCAAGCATTCAATGTAGCAATAAAACTCATGATAGATTAAACACCATATCACATTGTATTCCTAGTTAAATTGCGCTATATTTGGTTTGTTGTTTTCAATATTCTAAACCATTAAGGGCCCTGAAAAGTAATTGGTGCTGAAATCCCCTTCTAACCTTGAGCACTAGGATATTTTGAAAGGAATGATAATTTTTTACAAGTATCTAATTGTAGGAAAATATTTTTATATTAAAAACTTTAAAACATATGTATGGTAGACAAATTCTAAAAAAACATGTACTTTTGTATTAATAAAAGTATATTTTGGCAAATTTAACAACTTTATTCTCATTTTATTGTAAAATTTGGTGAATAGTTTTTCAATTTTATTTATTGGCATATGTAAATTTTGATTTTTTATAAACAATAGCCAATTTATGAAAAATAGCCCCTAAAAAAAACCCTGCGAAGCACATGCCCCAAAACAACGTTTTCCTTATCTTTTGTAGGCTCACCTATCTTAATTGTTATGGTTTTAAAGGAGATGAATTTCTCACATGTATTTTTTAGAATTTCATAAATGCAAGTGAGGTTTTCATAGCCTTAGACCTAATGAAAAAAGTATTCAAATCAATTTTTGCCTATTTACAATCTATCAAAGACATAACTACAATTTCGAGAAGGACCTAATTTTATGGAAAAGACCCTATAGTTTTGGAAGCATACTTTAATAAACCCAAATTTATATGTTTTATTTGCCTTACTATTTAAACTTTTTTTATACTATTAGCTTATGATGACCATTTCCAGATATGTGTGGAAATCAAATATTACTCTAAGCTCCTCCTTTGTCAATTATTATACAAGAAATATAGTAGCAATTATGTCTAATTTTCATAATTTTATATATGATTAGGTTTTATTGGATGTCTATGACTAAAGGTATTACATTCTATGTAAAACCCACTTTACCAATAAATTTTTGGTGAACTCTAGAAATGAACCCACATTATATATCATGCTTTTAAGCCTTCTAATATTAGATCTTGCTTAATTGGTGATACAACTATTTTTTTAGGACTTGTTCAATTATTATTTTAAATATTTGTAGCTATTGTGTGTTTTTATTAAAAGGTAAATGTGGGTTTTGAAGGGGCCCTACCCATACAAAAAAGAGATAGACAAGGTCTTAAACCAAATAGTCATGAGTGTTTGTAAAGCAACAAACAAGGAACAAGAAAGAATTAAAAATAACTTATACTCAGCTGAAACACAACACAAAGACAACATGAGAAACAAAAGAAAGAATGCAATATAGTTAGTGAGAATTCTTCCACTCTTCGAACTCCCTAACCCATCCTTCAGTAATGTCCTTGAATTTAGTATCCCACGAGCCAGTTGGGTTTTGATCATTCTCCTTGATGTAGATACCTTTCTCCTTGATATAGATACCTTTGAACTTTTTGTTTAGTCTATTTTCTTCCTTGTTGTCTTGATTGACACTGATCAACATCGAAATACCCTCCATGCCTTGAGAAACATTATTAATGGTTTTCCTACTGTAAGTCACCAACATATTGAGATTTTTTTTGAGATATTGATTCTCCCTTTCAAGCCTATTTACTTTTTTAGTAAGGTTCTCAGTTTGGTTTGATATTTCCATTTGCTTTTCCTTGGTACAAAATATACCATTATTCACCTGAATCTTGCTAACCTCTTATTTGAGATGAGTATGATCCTTCATGAACCAATGAAGGAATGCTTTGTGCAGGTTAACCTCATCATCAATTTGATCTAGTTTTTCTTGGTTTTTTAGTGAATTCATGATTGAATCAATCTCTTATTAGGGGTTACTACTGGAAGGTTTAATGCCCCTATTGTTGTCCTTTGCATTAAACTCCATTGCTTCTTTCTTGTTATTGGGATCAATATTATCATTTTGAATATTAACAATGTTATCTTTATTCTTCATCATTTCCTTACCCTTATGTTTGATGTTGTTCTCCCCATTTTGCATATTCTGAGAATCATCCTTGCATGTCTTGTTACCCTTATGGATTCTACTAGGCTGCTCAACCACCTCATTCCAAGTTTTTCATTGATTGTTTCAGAGGGTTCTTTTAGCAATTTGACTGGGTGAATTCTAAACAAGGATAATAACCTTGATGGGATGTGGTGGAGCCAGGCTTAGGGCATCAAAAAAATTATAGATAAGGAATATGACAGCCTGATGTAGAGGCTCCTTTTTGGATCCCTCTTTGACCTCCAAAATTAAGTTCTCTAAGGAATGCATAATATAAAAAGGTATGATGATTGCAATTTTATGGTTAAGGTAGTTTAAAAAGGGGAAATGGGAGTAGTGAACTAGTTGGTATATGCCATCAAGTGTGATGTATCTCATCACCTGCTTCGTGACTTCATTGCAGGGGATCGAAAGCAGTTCTCTCTTGAAACCCCCCTAAAAAAGTGACCAATTTTGCATTTCTAACGAGGAACTTATCCTTATCTTTCTCAAAGTCCTTGCTCAATTTGGTGTATTACTTATCTTCAATGGTGAGTCTAGTGACCTGTGAGATTAGCTTTTCATTAATTTCAACTGAAATATTCTTAATCACCATAACTCTGTTGTTGCGACTTTCCACAACTACTTTGAGAGATGGTTATCCACACCACATATCCAGTTGATGAATTATGTGATGCCTCTAGTTTATAAAATATTCCATAGCTACAATTTATTTTTGAGTTTGTTTGGACACATAGGTTCAGTTATTTTTAGCGCTTCACCCATCTTGGACCTTTCATTATGTAGAATGTTAAGCCTGAGAGTGAAATAAACTACCTTCCCCTTATTGCATCGGTAGTAATAACTATGATTATCACTTGCATTGCCTTTCATGTTATGTGGATTGATGGTATAATGATGACCCATTCCACTACCCTTATCATCATTACTTCTTTGATTAGATTTATGCAACTTGCCATTTATATCCATATGAACAAGTGAGTCTAGTTCATGATTTTTCTTTGTGGATGAGACAATTAATTTTTTTCGGTAATTACTCCATGTTGTTCCAAGTCCTGAAATGATTAGCCATGACTCCTCTATTTGCAAAGGCATCTGCTAGCTCATTTCCTTCCCTGTATGTAGCTATTGTGTGTTACATTCAAATTCCTATAGATTAATTTTACTTTCATATCATTCAAACCTTGGGGTATTTACATGTTGTGTATGATTTCATTTTATGTCATCAAAGGAGATTATATACAAAACCCAACCAATAGGAATGTTAGGACAAATATCAACCATGTTGATTTTATTGAAATGTGGTTGTAATTCCATTGATTAGTATTAGATCTTGCTTAAGAAATAAATTGGTCTTTGACAATGAAGTTAATGTCACTCCAACATTTGCAATTGATATTGAGATGAGTTTGAGTGATAGTTGTATGAATGGGTCCCAAAGTGAAATGCTTATGGTAATGACACTCACATGCTTTATATATACATTTTGGATCACCCTAATGAGATAGATGAACTGATATATGTATTGAAAAATGTTCAACATCAAGCCCTAGTTCAAGAGGCTCAAGTTGGGGATGAGGTACAAGACATACATTATAAGGTGAATAATGGATATATGATTGTTAAAAATATGGATCCAACACTTTCTTCATGTCAAGGAACACCTTCTATACTTAATAATGCAATCACAATTTCCCATTTTTCTTGTAAATATATTGATTAAAAAAATAATTTTATTGTTTCCAAAATTCCTCAACATCCTCCACTTGCTTCTTCTTTAATTATTCAAAATTCTCAACATCTTTCTAAAATTCCTCTTGCTCAACCATATATTGCTCACAACACTTCTCAAAGTTATTATTTTTAAAAAATTTCTATTCCAACTAAGTCTACCACCACTTTTATTCCAAATATAGATATTAACACTACAATGCATTTGTTACAAGACTTACAAAATAAAATAAAAGTGTTATCCCAAGGATATCACAAGTATAATATTAGGGACACTTCCAATGTTATTTTACCTAACCCATCAATTTATGAAGTACTAACATACCCTTTGTCATAGGATTATGGCTCTAAATTTTTAATTATTCAATGGAAAAGGAGACACTTATCATAATATTAGATCTTCATATGCCTCTTTCTTAGTTTTTTATCATAATGATAAAATATTGACTAAACTACTTACAAGGATATTGAAGGACTATGCACTTGATTGGTTTTATGCCTTACCATATGGATCTATAAATATATATCTAAAAAATTATTTGACTCATTTTTTTAGGTTAATTTAAATCAATATTTACATAAAGGTTACCTTTGTACAAATAGCTCAAATTAAATAAGGATTCAATTATATTTATAGTGAATGTTTTCTTAGGTTTAAGGCTACATATATAAAATTGACTCATCAATTTTATGATAGTGAAATTTAAAGCCTCTTGGCTCAAAGCTTGTTTAATCCATTAAGGACAAAGTGGGTTTCAACATATATCAATATTTAGATGTGTTTTTTCTTGTATCTAAAAAAATTGATATTTTTTTAAATAAAGTATTATCATGTATGGGTCCAATGTACCACATTTTAGTTGTTCCAAGTATTAAATTAAGACAAATTTAAAGGTTAGAAGTAATGAAAATGCATTTCAAACAAGAGTGAAGCCAATAATGTGGTGAATTTTGTGGAATAAAAATTTAAAATGTTAGTATTGTTTCACCAAATAGAACATATACAATTTTCAATATTAATTTAAAGTCAACAAAATGTAATTAAAATATTGGCTCAATGTAATATGCTCATATTTCCACCCATTAGAGAGTTAGATCCTTCAAGGCCATTTTGTAAGTATTACGATGAAAAATTATGTGATTACCATATAATTACATGACAATGTTATAACAAATGTATTACACTGAAATAAAATATCCAAGATCTTATTGTTAACAAAAAAACTCAAGAGGAGGGAACCAACAATAATTTGATTGAATCAATGGCTCCAAAAAATCAACATTTAAAAATATTTACTAACCCTCTTCCAAACCATAGTAATTAACAAAATTCACATGATAGATAGAAAATATCAAATATAACCACTATAAGATCCTTTTGCTTAACCAATTGATGGATTTTTTAGGTGTGGTTAGTATTGTTACAAGGAAGATGGAGTCTCCTCTAATTTTATTTTATGATGTGAGATTCTAAAAGACAGATATTAAAATATACCATTAGTTATGCAAGATTTCAGAGTTGAATGCCCATGTGAAATGGATAGAGTTATGATTAATAATGGCTTAAGTATTATTGTATGCACTAAGAAATTTCTCAATGGTCATAGATTGTATCAATTTTTTTTAGAAAATACATAAATAGTCATTATCATGGGATATGATGAAGTTACTAGGAAGCCACTTGGTTGTATTATTTTACCTTTCACAATGGGTTCTAACTTATTTTCATGTGATACCAAATAAGGGATCCTATGATGTTTTTATCCATAGACCATGGATAAATTAGATGAGATAAATCCCATCCACTTTATACCAATGTTTAAGATTTGTTTATGGCGATCAAGCTATTACAATTAATATGGATTTTTTGATTAGATAAGTAGGAAAAGAGGGTCTTGGGCCCTTTATAAAGATTCCCCATGGGCACAAAAAGCCTCCAACGAGGTAAAAATAATACACAATTAGCACACTAACAACATAAACACAACACTAACAAAAAACAAGATTAAAGAAACCAGACAAACACACAGAGCTAGTAAAATAACTATGGACTATCAATAGTCCCATAATTGGCAAGGAACTCAACGATTTCCTTATAGTCACCAAGACTATTCACACCCACATTCCTTAATTTTTTGTCAAAATCCTTAACTGTAGCAGACACAACAATCACATGATGAAGAGACTTAACAAAAAATTCAACCATTATTCTCCATTTTTTATGCATTTTATCCATATTGGCCTTGATTTTCACAACTTCCTCTACCATCTTGATGTATAGTAAGAAGCTATCTATATTTTCCTAGTCATAGGCCTCAACAACATCCTCCTCAAAATCATCTGAGTATGGCTCATTCATTTCAATAAAATGGCTACTTCCCTCAATCTCTTGCTCTGACTCAGAAGGGGTCTCATCTTCACTAGCCTCAAAAGTGTCTTCAAAAAAATTAGAATCATCAGAGATGATAATGCCTTGAGGGTTTAGGGATGGAATTATAGAAATACAGATGGACCTATAAACACCCACACTACCTCCAGCCTCACTCTCAACCAGGTTAGGACCGAGGTCCACATATTTCCTGATGCCTTAGCTCCCCTAGTATCCTCCTTTGCAGATTTAGCCTTTTTGGATTGAACAATGCCTACTTCTTCAACAACCTTATGACCCCTTTTAATAGACCCTTTCACAATCCTCTGGCTAGGTGTCCCAATTGTACCACAGGGTGACTTAGGGGAATAATCCTTGGAATCAGGGGGGAGGTGGGTCCCAATAGGGGTGTTATAGTTTTCAATTACATGCCCTTCCAATAGAGTTTTAAGGGAGGCTTTGGGGGTCTCGACAGATTTTTTGCTCTTACCTTTAACAATAGGAGAAGGGTGAGATGGGGAGCCTTCCAACATGCTAACTTTAATTTGCTTCAGGGGATATAAGGCCAAATGAAAGTGGTATAATCTCAAGATAAGACCTTGGTGGATGGAAATGAGTTTTTTGGCTTGGATTTCTGTATCTGACTTAATGGAATTATCTAACAAAGACAACAAGGAAAAGGGAAAACTAATTTCTATCATATTCCTGAAATGGTTGAGTAAAGTAAAGTGATAGTGGTAAAACACCTTGAATCTACCTTCCAAAGTGAAGAACTTCATTAACATGAGGAAAATTTGCCCCCACAACACTAACAACTTCTCTCTTTCAAAACCCCCATGGAGCTTCAAAGTAGCCTCACCTTTCGTGAAGAAAATCCCCATGTTTTTTGGGTTTGACACCCTGTTGCATTGACTAACTTCATGTTTGATATGGATGTTAATTATATATTCATTTTTTATTTATTTTGTGGTTAATGTAATATAAATAAGATAAAACTATT
Organism: Torreya grandis; assembly: GCA_037957365.1. Lineage (NCBI taxonomy): Eukaryota > Viridiplantae > Streptophyta > Pinopsida > Cupressales > Taxaceae > Torreya > Torreya grandis. Next base: position 698,765 of record JARHVA010000709.1, on the reverse strand, counting down.
GAAATTCAGATTTTATAAAATAAGGCATTTTCTATATAAATTTGAATGTGAAATAGAGATTGATATTGTAATTAATATTTTTAAAATTGACCAAACAAAGAGGGAAGAGATACATAACTATTTTTTTGAATTATATTTCTCACTAAATTGTCACAATCTCTAAAAATATTTTTATTATTATTGGAGATTAATCTTTATTTGGGCAATTTTTTTAATCTTAAGTCTATTTAATTTTGATTTTCTTATTCTGATAAATTCACTTAATCTAGATTTATGAAGTGTCACACCTATTTTGTCTTTTTTGAAAGAAATTTTGGAGTTACATTTTACATGTAACTCTTAACACACTTGTCACACACTTCCCCTTCACCTTTAGGATTAGTGACACTAAAAAAATACTAAGAAAGTTGTGTAAGGTCATGATCAAGTTTTCTTAGTAACTCCTCTTTCTTTCTAGTTATATTTGATGAGCTCTCTCCTCTCTCATTCTACACAAGTTAATTTTGAGACACTTGTTTATGGATTGAGGTCCATCTCTATTTCTAATTCTATTTTCTTATGTTAAAATTGTACTCAGAGAATATTATTGTTGTAATCCTTCTCAATACATGTGGATTTTATTTTATTGATTTGGTTTTCCCACTTAACAAATTGTGTCTCGTATTCTCATGGTGGCTTGATTTTGAGGTGACATCCATATTGCATGCACTTATTTTCTTAATTTTAATATTACTATTTGATGATCTAGTCAATTCTTATAATATGGTACCAAAATAGGTTTTGTTTTAATGTTGAACTTGAGGAATGTGGAAGTTTGTGGGTAGAAAAGAAGCAATTTTTAATCTCTTATCAAGTTTTAGGTCTCTTTCCTTTATTAAATTCTGCTATTTTGTGGCTCATGAAATGCATAAGTAATGAGTTTTGATGTTTAAATACTAATATTTATTATTTTTAGAGTTTTTTTTTATATTTTTAATAGAAATTTGGGGTTCTCTATTTTTTTTTGGGTTTGTTAGGGTGCAATCTCGAAAAAAACTAAGAAAAATTTGGCATGACCTAGATCACTATTTTGGAGAAATCAAGAAAATGGTCCCTGACTATTTTTTTATGATTCTTCACTAAATCCCTTTTTGAGAAAGCAGCCGTATCTTTTGATTAGAAATATGAATTTCTCTATTTATTAGGTTTATTAATCTATAATATAGAAACACACTATTAAAATTTTGTTATGATCTAGATCACCATTATTGAAACATCATGAAAATAACAACTCCCTATTTTATTTAAACATGAATGTTTTAATGGTGATTTTGTTGACATAAGTAATCAAATAAGGATAACCAAGTATTAGAGTGCATGAAACTAGTGAAAGTAGAGAGTGACACCAATAACCCAAAGAAGTGGAAAATGGTGTGTTGAATGACCTATTTTTCATGTGAACGCATCCATCATAAACTTTTATCAAAGAAGTCATGAACCAATAAAGGATAATTCCACATGCATAAACAACAAAACATCAAGATCAAGATAAATGAGATCATGTGAATCCAAAAATCATAGTGGAGATCACATGGATAAATGGTAGAAGTTACGACTAATAGCTGATCCTAATAGGCCATTGAGAAGTAACAAAAAATGGTGTGGTAGTTGAACTATGATATAGAACCACAATAACTGCCAAGTGGAATATGACAAAAATAATTTCCAAGTGGCAAAAATTGAGATAATAATGACACTCAGGTATCTTGGAATCCTATATAAGCCAGAATCTATTGAAAGAAAAGGGATGATGTTGGTCTATTATAAAAGTCATAGATCTTTAGGAGAGATGCTTATAGATTGTAATTAGGGTGCCACATAAACCATATGAATATTATAGAGTAGAGATAGGGCTAATAGTAATAGTTTGAACCATCGTATGTTTCATGAGTAACTTGTAATCATGAGCTTTAATATAAAGGACATTTTAATTTCCACTATGATGGTGTAATCAATTATGGTGATGAAATAACTTTATGATCATGATTAGGTCAATATTGTGTTACACTTTATATTCCCTTGTTTAATGGGGAATGAATACTTGGATGCAATAAAGTTGTTATGTTATTAATTCTGATACATTCATGTTAGTTAATGCCTTATATTTAAAAATTAGACCAAGAACATATTAATTACCCCTAGGCATGTGAGTCTATGAATTCAAATACAATAAGTACTAAGTGTACTTTGTATACATGCATGTGTGAGTAATAACATGCACGAGGCAATGCATCCACCATATTTGCATGCAACTAGCCCTATCCTAGCCTAATTTTTATTTTTTGTGCCTTGGGTGAGTTCATGAGTCTAAACTCATGTGATGTAAAATAATATGGGACTAAACATTTAAATGTTGGTATAAATGAAAGGGCTATTGCATAGGTGACTGCTAGGCTATCAGCATTTTGGTTTCATTACCGAGATGTGTTGAATTTTGTTACTATAGTGGTTAGGATTGGGGTTTTACAAAAAATAAATAGGGAATAGTGAGTTTTGATTGAAACAACTAGAGGAATAATTGATGTCAGTAATGGGGTATATAAATCTATAATGGTTGGCTAAAGTTCAAGCACATATAAGGAGTGTAGAGGGTAGAAGGTAAAATAAGCATGATTTATTTGAGTCAGTAAGCGAAGCTTCATCATAGAGAGACAAGATGAGCATGAACTCATGAGGCACACATATAATTAAAATCAATAGATGGTGATGGCCAAAAAGGGATCTTCAAGAAAGGGGAGTTTGAATCAGGAAATGTTGTGAGGACCCACGGAGAATGGAAAGGCATAAGGAGGACTCTTGTGTAGAGGATTTGCACTCTGGTGATGATGAGTTAAGTGTCACTGATCAAGAGTGATTCTAGGAAGATTAAGTTTAGATATCTCATGGAGAAGATGATTTGGAAAAAACTAATCAAGGAATGATCAATTCCCTTCTATACAAAGCACATGCTCATGTGCCCTAATATGAATCAAAATAAGATTTTAAAGATATTGTGGATTTGGGTGATATAATATGATTCATTACCCATGAGGAGTAAGGAAGTCTACTCGAGTAGATAATAACTTATCCAACACTTGAACCAATTGTCATACAATTGGTGGAACACATGGATACAATGAAATATGGTATGTCAGTGACGAGTCAAGCTATGACCCCTAAGACACAAAGTTTACATCAGAGTGGAGTGATAAGAACTGAAAGATCATTGAAAACCCAATAAACACTCAAATTAGCTATATGAAACATGGTATAACTAATTAAAATAATTGGTGGAGATGTGACACCAACAAGAGGAATTCAAGGCTCAGGTGCACCTTTAAGAACCACACTAGTTATATATGTCCCAAAAGTGCTAGTCATGTATGTGCCTAGCCCCAAATATACTACAAGATGTATTTTAGGTTACTTGAGTATCATGGGTTTGATAAATTTTTCAAACATGTTCACAAGTGCTAGATTATGTAGCACACAAAGGGAGTGACTTTATCAAAGTACAAGGCAAGTCAAATTTACACCACTCTAATAGAACACACACATACCTAGTATCATAATTTGGATTTGAACCAAATGATTTTGGACTATGACCTACTAAAAGTCACATTATTAAAGGATTTTGACATTTTTTATTTTGAGAAAAATATTTTTGCACTCAAGTACATCAACCATGAATAGATGGAGAGAGTCAAAGCATATGATGCTAGGCTTAAAACCCTAATGTCCAAACTCTCATATGAGCTCCATTAAATACAACATGCACAATTGTTTATCAAGGATTATTTGTGCCCTTTTGATGTTTATTGTCAATAAATACATTCATATATCCTTGAGAGGCTTTAGAAGTGACATTAAGAGTTGAGGCTATTGGGAATACAAACATAAGAGTTAACCTATTTATGGAGGCACATATTGCATCAATGTTGTCATAGTTACAGATGTTGGCAACCAAAAACACACATGACATCAAGAATACTTTGGTGTGTTGACTAAAAAGTAGAAAGGATTAAATGGAATAATTTACCAAGGCATAATGTGCATGATTTTCCATGAGGGACACGATGTGTAAAACTTCCCTCTTCTACAATGCATAGTCTAATTAAAGTGTCACTATATTGTAATATTTGTGATGCCTCCACCCAAAAAATTATATATTATTGGGTGATTAATGCAATCCATGAAGCGTGAGATATTAACACACCATAAGTCATTGAAGTACCATCCAACCAAGGTGTGATGGGCCACCTAACTAGGGTTTTGGTTACTATGGGTAGTAGCATGGTGACAAAGGCTATGTTGGGGGCATGGTGGTGGAAGGTTCTCACAATGATCTTATTTTAAGTGTAGGTCACTAAACCACTACTAACACAACTACATTAAATATTATACTTGTGGGTATTGACATGGAACACACAAGGTTGAAGAAAGGATAGACCTATATGTGAAGATCATGTAAAAATGTAATCCTAAGAAGGTTACAGGGATGATCAGATATGCATGAAACTCAAACTAGTGTGTCTCGAAGGTAATTGTTGGCCATTTTTTGGCCCACATATCAAAGTTTGCCTAAGTATGAAAAAGGGAGATTTTAGGCAAGAAAATGTTAAGTCTTTGGGTTTTCTAGTAGTGACAACTTCAGGTTTTTTGAAGGCATAATGCAAATCAGGTTTCCAATAGGGCTTAGCTTCTAAATGTTTTATAATTATAATTAATTTGGGTTTACAAACCTAAAATACTCATAGACAGTGTATTTTGGGTTCTCCAAGGGGCACTACTTGATTACTTCATAAGTTGTGAGTAGTTAGAAGCCCAAAATAAGTAAAGGGGCTTGACAAACCTGATTTGGTCTTGAAATTGGTGCTTCTCAGGTTCTTCAAGGGATGAATCTTTTTCAAAAAATTTGAAGGGGATTTTTAGGGCAAAAGGGACCAGTCAAATTTTCCATAGGAATACTTCAATTTTTTTGAAGGGATTTTTCTTCTCCAAGTGGATAGTTGTAATTTTCTTGAAGGGTATGTTACCCTTTGGAGGGACCATTTAAAAATTCTTGAAGGGTATCTTTCCCTTCAAGAGGATCATTCATGAGAATCCGAAGGGAGACACAAAAATCCTGAAGAGTCTTTTACCCTTCAGGAAGGTCCATTGTAAAAAGCCTGGAAGGTAATTTCAAAGACAAACATGGAAAAAAAGTCTGAAAGAATTCCTTCGAGAGATTTTCCTAAAAGAAATAAGCCAAAAGAGAAACTCAAGACCAAGTTTCCAAAGGAAATGATGGGTCAATGGATGTCAAAATTAGGGTAAGTGACTAACCATTAGAAGTAATCAGGTTTTAAAAGCCGAAAGTCTTAGGGCTTGGGAAACATCAAAGTGAGAAAACTTCAAAATGGACAAACTCAAAGTAGGTGGACTTGAAGAACTTGAATTACTCTACATAGAGTAAATCAAGTTTCTCCAAGTACTCTACTTAAAAGGATTTATAAGTAAAGGATTTGGGAAAGTCTAAAGTTGGGGAGTTTGAAGAACTTGAATTACTCTACTTAGAGTAAATTGGGATTCTCTAAGGGCTCAACTTAAGCTTGGTCTAGAAACACAAGAATCATGATGCAATGAATGGAAGGCTACCATATGGTGTAATTGGAGTAGAAAGGGACAATCAGTAAAGGATAAGTGGCACAAGGATGTTCAATTAACATAGGAGAGTTTGAGCGGCTGGTAGTTGGAAGTTATGAAGGCTCTCATCTGCCATGGTTCATTTCTTGCAATCATCATTTAATGCTTAAATTCATAACACCAAGAAGAAACATTCCAACGCTCACAACATGACTTTTCAGATGTGCCAAAGAAAGTCTTAAAGATGGAGGGGCTTGAGAGTATTGGGAAATGATCTAGAATGATGCATTTATGAACATCAAAGAAGGGCAACAGGAGGTGCCAACCATCTATGACTTCTTATTTCCTCCCTTTCTTTCTCCCTACTTTTTTTTATAAATAGAGGCCTTAGAGCCTATAAATGTATCCCCAGATTAGCGATAGAATCACTCTACAAAAATTGCTTTGTAAAAGACTCTTTTGAATCAATATAAGAAAGACTTTTTTATTTTTGGTTAAAAAAGTGTGCATATTTGGTTTCATTTTATGGAATGTATGATTGTTATTCATCACCTATGATTTCTTCCAACACCTTGTTTTTAGTCCTCTTGATTTTGTGTAGGATTGCATGAAGTGTCTGTGTGTCAAACTCCTTTGAAGTGTTACTAGTTCACAGTGTCTCCCTTAGACCTATTTTGTTATCCTTCAGAGTGTAAGGTTTCTCTCCAACCTCTATGCAAAAGCTCCATGCCTATGGCCTTGAGACATAACCAAAATAACCTATGTTGTTTGGATTGATCAGTAATTAGCTCTTCTCCCAAACCAAGTGGATCACTTATTTTGGTGCATCACCTCCCTTAGGTTAGATTTTTTTTGAGTCATCCTCCTTCCCCTTTTCCTTACCAGACAGTAGATTTCAGTGTGAGATCAAGAGCTAAAGTGAAGCACTTGAGGAACTAAACTCATAAAAAACCTAGAGGTTCAACCTCACCATAGGATGCCCACATCCTAAGGTTGTCTCCATGTTTATAGCTGAAAGTGAGGGAGCCTAAAGAACTCTCTTACAAAGGTGAAATTCCAAGCTATAATAGTTCTGGCCCACCCAGTGGGACAACTACCATTTCAATTCCATTTTTATGTAAAATTTGGTCAAATTTGATGTTGTTTTAATTAGTTTACAGTAGTGGTAGCTTTCATCCTTCAACATTTGGCTACTCCAAAGAACACCCAACTATCTGGTGGTAGAGCAGTAGCTGTCTTTCATGTCATAGGTGGCTAAAAGATCAATTTATATAGGTATTCATTTTGAATTTGTTGAATTACCTTTAAACTAATCAAGAAGGTTAAGGTTTGCCCATACTCACCCTTATGTAAGAAGCTATCCTCCTAAACCAGTCATAAAGTATACCTATGTAAGAAGATCTTTATCAGCCCCTCTTGTTGCCATGATTCCCCAAAGAGCTTTTGTGGGTTTTAGTGGCCAAATACCCTTGAAATTACCACAGTATGATCTTATGCTAGTAGCATCCCTTATTGCATTGGAGACCAAGATGTAACTCCTACTAAGCACATAATAGACATAACCAACTTATGCAACATTCATAATATCATAGTGGAGAACATGGCTGTCAAGATATTAGCTATATGTTTCAAAGGAAAAGCATTAGAATGGTATAGGGGCATAGCTCCTAATTCTATCCATTTATGGGATGAGCTAAAAATAGCCCTGTGTAAAAGGTTTGTAGATAAGAGTGATCATCTATCACTTGCAGAGTAGCTGACCACAATCAAAAGAACTCCTCATGAGGCCATGCAAGACTTCAATACAAGATTTTAGAAGGCATGGGATAGAATTACAATAGCTATTAGACCATCTCCAAACTTTGCTTTCTTATATTACTTAAAGGCTCTCAATAGTGACATAGCTATAATGATTCAATCTATGGGAGGAGACATACTGCTAGATGCATACAAAGTGGCTATCAAGGCAAAAAATCACCTAGTTTAGGCTAGAAAACTTACTCCTAGAGCTCCAATGCCTCTTTTTCTAGAGATTAGACCACCTCTTGTAGTCATTTATCCACTCGATGTTATACTTCCAATGCCAACAATTACTATTTTACCTTCACCTAAGTAAGAAAAGGCCTCTACTAGTGGATCCAATGACTCGCAAGAGTAAAATAATTACTTGGAGTTGAAGAGCATGCTCTAATCCTTGGGAAATGATGAGGTCATTGTCAAGAGACAAGCTTACAACAAGCTTTATCAAGCTCCATATCAACCTTAGTAGCAATATTATCAACTTAATAGGCCACCCTACACAGGGTGTTTTCAAAGATAGGGAAAACCTAACTATGATAGATAACATAATTACAATCTGGATGTTGTAAGCCCTTCCAACTCCTTGGTCCCAGTTTAGAATAATGTGGCTTAGGTAGCTGAAGGGACAATGCCATTGAATTATTCTTTTGGGAAATCTATTATCTCAACTAATGGCTCTAGTTAGGCATTTAATGATCAATGGTAGTAGGTTGTTGCTTATGGATGCAACCAATCTCTTATGGCCTAAAGCATGAAGGTACACAGAATGATGAGACAAGATCAACCTCTATAAGAGCAAGGATTAAACCAAGTAGAAGCCTCAATGGTCATTAGTGAGTAAGAGAATTGCTATACATCCAATCAACAAGCCACTCCCATTCTAGCTCACATCTCCATCTCAACAAATATAATGTTCAAGATAAGTAATATGGGTGACAATCAAGAAGCTTTTAAAGAACCTATTGTCACCACTCTTTCATTGATAAAGGCAACAATAGTAGCTCCCAAAGTTTAGGTAAAATTTGGTGGTATGCCAATCAACATTATGGATCAACTGAAGAAATCCAATGTGATTATGTTGATGTGGGACATGCTTTCCCTACCTGTCTAAGTAGACATCCTACAAGAAGGATTGTCTAAGATGAGTGTTACTACAACTACAAGTATAAGCAGCCAAACAAGGTAGCTAAAGTCCTCACTAATGTAGTCAAGAGTCATGTAGGAGAAGGGTCAAGTAATGTGACCAAGACCCTCCTTTCTACATCTCTTTGATCATTGGAAATTCCTTGGTGTAAAACTACTTGGTGGATAGTGGGGATATCACCTCAGTCATGCCAAAGTCTATTACTGACCAACTAAAGTTCAAGTATGAGATTCACACTAAAGGAGTCTTATAACTTGATGGTTATTACACAAAACCATTAGGCATCATCAATAATTTGAGCCTAATCTTACATCCTTATCCTAACGTGTTTGTGGTGAAAGATGTGTTAATTCTAGATATCACTCCTTGCTTTGCCTTGTGTTTTTCCAGAGAGTTCATAGCTAAGATTGGGGGATACCTTATAGTAGATTAGTATTACATAGAGTTCTGAATAAGGTATGGGACTAAGGTCTCAATCAAGGCTAAACCCATGGCACAATTCCATATTGAACCCCATCAACTAGATAATATAAGCCTCAATTGTACCATCCTTGATGAGGATGAGTTTATAATTGGACAAAAGCTAAACACTCATTCTGAATAAGTTCTAGACTTGTTCTTGGATGAGTTATGGGGAGATAACCCATTTTTAAACACTTTGAAATGTGTTGAGGAAAGAGACATGGGTGTTTACCTGCTGCATGAAGAGAATCAACCCATGCCTTCACTCATTAGACCTAAAAAAGAACCCAATGGTTTATGGAAGTTGTTCTTTGATGGCTCAAGGAGCAAGAATGGTGTAGGTGTTGGGGAAGTGTTGGTTTCACTCTCATGTAACAAGTTTTTCTCTTCTTATAGGTTCTATTTAAACTACTCTTCAAATGTAGTAGAATATGAAGGCTTGACCCATGGCCTTCAATAGGCCACCAAGAGAGGAATCAAATTACTACAAGCATATGGAGATAGTGAGCTCATATTTAACCAAGTTAGAGGCTTGAATATCACAAAGAATGATTTGATGAGGTCCTAAAAAAATAAAGTGTGGAACCTAATTAAAGATTTTGAAGCCTTTAACATTTAAGCTATCCCAAGAGATTAAAACCAACATGCTGACAGGTTGGTAGTCATAGGAGCTCAATTTGACATTTCAAGTGAGCTGAAGGAAACCAAGGTTCAACCATATGTCAAGGTGGTGGTGAAACCATTAGTGCTAAATAATGAAGCCCACTGGCAAGTTTTTGAGAGGGATAAGTAAATTATTTATTTCTTGTTTTAGGAAGCTAAATTCTCTTCTTCCAACCAAGCTAAATTATAACATCAATATGAGGATTATATTATTCAGCTTAATTTGAACAAAATTCCTAAGGGGTTGGTTACCCTTGAGGGCCTTTTTCATGAAGGAGACCATATAAGGAAAGAGATGGCAATAATGTCTAGTAATGAGGAAAACTATGAGAAATTCCTCATCTTCAAGGACAAACTTCTCAAGCTAGGGAAGGTAAGCATCAAGACTGAAAGGCATGCTTTCATAGCGCTTTGCCAAGTATGCAAATATTTTTGCTTAGGAGTACAATGACCTAAAAGCTTTTGATCCTAAACTAGCCCAAAAAACCATAGAGTTGGAGGCCAATGCCAAGCATGTAAGGCAAAAGAAAAGGCTAGTTAACCCCAAGATTGAAGAGCTGATGAGGAAGGAACTAACCAAGTTGATCGAGTCCAAGATCATCTTTCCCATCAAGCACTCATCATGAGTAGCCAACTTGGTGCCTATAAGAAAAAAGAGTGGGGAGATTAAGCTTTGCATGTATTTCAGAGATTTGAATAAAGTCTCCTTGAAGGATCACTACCCCCTACCATCTATGGAGCCACTTCTCCAAGTAGTTGCAAGATCAGAACATTTCTCTCTATTGGATGGGTTTTCTAGTTACAACCAAGTTTGGGTGAAGTATGAATATCGGTACAAGACTACCTTCACCACCAAATGGGGCATGTATGCATACCAAAATATGCCTTTTGGTTTATCAAATGCTGGTGCTACCTTCCAAAGATCCATGGACATGGCTTTCTAGGGGATGCTAAACCAAATGGTGCTAGTATACTTGGATGATATCACAATTTTCTCCAAGAATGCCAGTGAATACATGGACCACCTAAGGCTGATTTTTGAAAGGTGTAGAGAGTATGGGATTTCATTGAATCCCAAGAAGTGCATGTTTTTCATGCATGAAGGCAAGCTACTGGGCCACATCATCTCAAAGGGAGGGCTGCATATTGATCTTGAGATTATAATTGCCATCTCAGCTTTATCCTTGCCCAAGCATAAGAAGGGACTCTAGAGTTTCCTTGGAAAGATAAATTTTGTGAGAAGATTTATCCCTAGATTTACAAGTTTAGTCAAGCCCATCACTACTATGCTAAAGAAGAACTAAGTGTTCACTTGGTCAAATGAATGCACGTCAACATTTGAGGCTATCAAGCAAGCCATTGATCAATCACCCACACCTATGAATCCTAATTTCTCAAGGGATTTCATATTGTATGCTTTTTCCAACATCGATAATATATTAGCTATGTTGATGCAAATAAATGGTGAAGGACTTGAGTAGCCATTAACATTTTTTAGAGTATGAGGTGAGGTATACCTTTATATAAAATCAAGTCCTTGCAATAGTAAGGAGCCTCAATAAGTTTAGGCCAATGCTATCCAACAAAAAAATCTACCTTATGGTGTCTCATCTTAGGGTAAGAGACTTCCTTCTTAATAAGGATTTGAGCAAAAAAAGAGTTGGGTGGATTACTAAAGTCATGGAGTATGATGCGAAGATCAAGGTCACTAAGTTATTAAGAGGTAAAGGCTTATGTGAGAATATTGTTGATAACCTTCATGAGGACAAAGAGGTCATCTTGGTAACATAAGATAACCTACAAATAGATGCACCTCCACCTCACACTAGTTGGCTCCATGATATAACGTACTTTCTGCTAATAAGTGAGTGCCCTCAAGGTATGGACAAAGATAAAAGAATGTATTTCAGACTTTAGTCCATACCTTATGTTGTAGTTGATGGGTTTTTGTTTAGAAGAGACCTTAATGGAATACTCCTAAGGTGCGTAGATGATGATCAAGTAGCCAAGATTTTGGAGCATTTCCATGATGGGCCTGTAGGAGGTCATTTTGCTCCAAGGACTAGTACAACAAAGATCATGAGGGTTGGTTATTACTGGCCTAGCCTCTTCAAAGATGCTTATGCATGGCTGAGGAGGTGTTAGGAATGTGCTCTTTTCATAGGTAAGTAAAGGTTAGAAGCTTTCCCTCTCAACTTGATTCAAGTGGAGAAACCATTCATGTAGTGGGGTTTAGATTTCATCAATATGATTAACCCCTATCAAGTGAAGGGCATAAGTGGGTGCTTCCTACAACTGATTACTTCACCAGGTGGGTGGAAGACATTGCATTGAAGGAAGCCAATGAAAGTGTAGTCTTAGATTTCTATGATAACATTGTGACTAAGTTTGGTGTTCTGTCCACTATCATATTTGATAATGCATTGGCTTTCCTTGTTTTGAAAATAAGTGAATGGGCTCTCAAAATGGGCATCTACCTCAACACTTCCTCAAACTATTATCCTTAAGGCAATGGGTTGGCTGAGTTCATAAATAAAAATTTTTTGAGGATTATAAAGTATACCATGGAAGAAAATTAGAGGATGTGGCACACCAAGTTAAAGATAACCTTGTCAGCTAACTGGGTAACTCCTAAAGATACTATTGGCAATTATCCATATGTTATAGTATATGGAAGGGAAGCCAAGTTACCCCTTTCTCTTGAGCTACCATCATTAGAGCTAGCCCATCAGTTGGAGCTACTGGAAGAACATATGAATGCGAGACTAGCAAAATTCATAGAGCTTGAGGAGATAAGGGACCTTGCAATGAAAACATTAGAGGCACATCAATCTTAGGTCATCAAGGCTTTTGACAAGAAAGATATAAAAAGGACCTTATAGGAAGGAGACATAGTTCTCAAATGGGACTCAAATTAGGCCAAACTGGGCAACCATACCAAGTTTGAGAGCTTGTGGAGTGGCCCTTATTTGATCCATGAACGCAAATAACATAACACTTTTTAGCTTGCCCAACTAGATGGGGAGATATTACCCATCCCAATCAATGGGATTCATCTAAAGCCATGTTATTAGAAGAGTTTATATCCATTGTATGCTATTGTACATTTTGTATAGCTTTTCATGTTTTTCTCTAAGTGCTTTGTACACATTTTTTTCAGTTGTGTGTTTTCCCTTCCCTAAGTGCCATGGGCATAGTTTGTTTCATTTTGGTTGTTCTTGTTGCTTCAAGGGAGATTTACAAAAAGAGCAAGCTTCATGCAAAAGTAGTGACTCCACACCCAATGGATCAAAAAAAGCAAATGAGTTGGGTTGTCAAGCATAGTAGGCATGCTTCCCTACAAATCACCAAAAATGTTGGCCATTCTTTGGCCCACATATCAAAGTTTTCCTAAGTATGAAAAAGGGAGCTTTTAGAAAATAAAATGTTATGTCTTTGGGAGGACTTTGGGTTTTCCAGTAGTGACAACTTTGGGTTTTTTGAAGGCATAATGCAAATTGGGTTTCTAGTAGTGCTTAGCTTCTAAATATTTTATAAGTAGAAGTAATTTTGCTTTACAAAACCAAATTACTCATATACAGTGTATTTCAGGTTCTCCAAGGGGCACCACTTGATTACTTCATAAGTTTTGAGTAGTTAGAAGCTTGAAATAAGTAAAGGGGCTTGACAAACTTGATTTGGTCTTGAAAATGATACTTCTCAGGTTCTTTAAGGGATAAGTCTTTTTCAAAAAATTTGAAGGGAATTTTTAGGGCAAAAGGGACCAATCAACTTTTTTGAAGGAACACTTCAATTTTTTTGAAGGGCTTTTTCTTCTCTAATTGGACAGTTGTAATTTTATCGAAGGGTATGTTACCCTTCAAAGGAACTATTTAATAATTCTTGAAGGGTATCTTTCCCTTCAGGAGGATCATTCATGGGAATCTAAAGGGACACATAGAAAGCTTGAAGGGTCTCTTACCCTTCAGGAAGGTCTATTATGAAAAGATCGAAGGGTAATTTTGAAGACAAACATGGATAAAAAGTTTGAAAGATTTCCTCCAGACAAATTATTTGAAGAAATTCTTTTGGGAGATTTTCCCAAAAGAAATAAGCCAAAAGAGAAAATTGAGACCAAGTGTCCAAAGGAAATGAAGGCCAATGGACATCAAAATCAAGGTAAGTGACTAGTTTTTAGAAGTAATCAGGTCTAAAAAGCCTAAATTCTTAGGGCTTGGGAAATAACAAAGTGATAAGACTTCAAGATGGATAAGCCTAAATTAAGTAGACTTGAAGAACCTGAATTAATCTACATACAGTAAATTGAGTTTCTCCAAGTACTCTACTTAAAAGGATTTATAAGTAAAGGATATGGGAAAGTTCAAAGTTGGGGAGTTCAAAGAACCTAAATTACTTTTCATAGAGTAAATCAAGATTATCCAAGGGCTTGACTTAAGCTTGGTATAACAATGTGAGAATCATGATGCAATGAATAGAAGGATACCACATGGTGTAACTGGAGTAGAAAGGGCCAATTAGTAAATGACAAGTGGCACAAGGATGTTCAATTAATATGGGAGAGTTTGAGCAAATGGTATCTAGAAGTTATGAAGGATCTCATCTGCCATGGTTCATTACTCATAATTGCCATTTGATGCTTAAATGCATCATGCCAAGAAGAAACATTCTAGCTGCTCATAGCATGACTTTTTAGACATGCCAAAGAAAGTCTTAAAGATGGGAGGGGCTCAAGAGTATTGGGTGGTGATCTAGAATGACACATTTACAAACATCAAGGAAGGATAATAGGAGGTGTCAGCCATCTGTGACTTTTTATTTATTCCTTTTCTCTCTCCCCCCTTTTCTTTATAAATAGAGGCCTTAGAGCCTAGAAATGTATCCATAGATTGGTGATAAAATAACTCTACATAAATCATTTTGTAAAAGACTCCTTTGAAGCAATATAAAGAAGACTTTTTTATTTTTGGTTAAAACAAGTGTGCATATTTGGTTTCATTTTAAAGAATGTATGATTGTTATTAATCACCTATGATTGGTTCTAGCACCTTGCTTTTAGTTCTCTCACTTTTGTGTATGATAGCGTGAAGTGTCTATGTGTCAAACTCCTTTGAAGTGTTACCAGTACATAGTGTCTCCCTTAGACCTATTTTTTTATGCTTCAAAGTGTAAGGCTTCTCTCCAACCTCTATGCAAAATCTCCATACCTATGGCCTTGAGATAGAACTTGAATAACCTATGTCTTGTTTGGATTCATCATTAGTTGGATTTTCTCCTAGACCAAGTGGATCACTTCTTTTGGTCATCACCTCCCTTAGCTTATATTTTATTTTTAGTCATCCTCTTTCCCCTTTTCCTTAGCAGACAACAACAAAAAATATAAAGGATGCATATGATGACATGTAATGGCATGAATACAAAGCCAAAAATGATCCCCAAGGAGAAGGAAAATTCAAGATATGAGATTAGGATGATATAATATGAATTATCATGCCTAAAAATCCCCTTAATTCCATGTTCAGATGGTACACACCAAGAAAAAAAAGATAAATAACAACTATCCTATCAAATATCAACACCTAACTTGTTTTATGCAATATCACATGTAATACATTATATCAAATAAAATTTTAGACCTTGTCTTGAATTTGCATTCTTATAAAACTAAATCTTCCTCTTTTCTATGACAATAATCAAATTTGCTTACCTTTCCATCATATTTATCCTATAACATGATAAAAATATTAGAATAAAATAACATATTATAAAATGAGCACCATAGCCCTATTAAAATCATAAAATCAACTTTAATATGGATAATGTATTGAGATTAGAGCTGCCCTTATGGTATAGTCCCATGATATTTTGACACTGTTAAGAAACATTCATATGTAACACAACTAGGTACTCAAGTAAATACATTATCATAGATAGGAAATATAACATTTAACCATTGAAATTAACTTGTGTTATTAACATTAACTAGAGATGATAAGGTAGTGTTGCCTCTAATTTTAATTTTAAATGGGATTACTATATTTTAGTGATTTTTTATCTAATTTGAATTTAATTTTATAATTGCCCAGTCACCTTTTCCATTTGACATCTTTGCTTTGCATGTCTATTTTGAGTTCAGGAAACTGAGATTGTCAAAGGGGTGTCAAATTTTTTTAGTGATATTTTTGTAATGAAACAATGGGATGCTAACATGGAAAGGATAAGATGATGTGGATATGACATAAGCATACATAAGAATGTTTTAGAACTTGCTATTTGAATCTTTTAGAAAAGACACTCTTTAAAGAGGTATTTTAATCCAATTTAGGCTATCCTCTTTTTAAATTCATATAATTTAAGAAACATGCTAATATTTTCACTCACTACTCAATGACCATCTCATCAAAGGTCACAATTAAATATTGTTAATATTATTGATGTAAATTCTAATTACATCTTAGTAATTAAGTTTAGTTAGGCTAGTAAGTAATTTACCTAGTTTTTTTATTTGAAAAATAAACACATTTGTAATATGCAACTTGTGCTTCTAAAAATTCTAAGTCGCACATCAATGTAAGAAATTTTGGCAACCCAATTCACATGGCATATTTTGACCACATGGGATTTAGGAAACCACTCTCCATTGATATTTTAGGCCAACCAACCACATTTATGAGGGCCTTTAGTTTCTATAAAGAATGTCTTTCCCCCTATTATTTTCACCATGAGGAAATATTTTAGATAAGAGGGATGCATGTAATGTTTGTCAAGTACTGAGAATATAATCAATATGTTGTCATACAAGGCTTGTGTGAGTTAATCTAGGTTGTTATCGATCTTGTGTGCCAAACTTTGTCCATATTTCTAACATGATACAAGAGCCATGGTAGGATAGCTTCATTATATTTTTGTTGTTTGGATCATCTCAAACACCTAAAGCTTTAGATGCATGTATCAAGCCTACATGGTACAAGCTATATTTTCTCCTCATACAAAGAGGAACATCCTGAGATCAAGGTAAATTTTAATGGAGACTATTCATTAATTCACAAATATTACAATTTTTGAAATTTGTTTTTGGTGATTTTTAGGGTCACTACATAGGTCCAGATCACCTAAATAATTAGAATGTAAATTATTTTATGGGTCATCTCACTAACCATTTACAATAATTTATGAGTTAACCATTCAATTTGCCACATATATAATACATATGATGTCATGGGAAACCATCAAATTCTACTTTCAAACACCACCCATGATATCAAAAAAGTAACCTAATGGTGAGACCTTGGTGCCCCTTTCAAAATAAGCAAAATTGAATGCTTGTAATGTGCTTGTTTCATAACACTCACACTGTGATTGACTAGATGCAATTAAAAAAATGAAACAAAATGACAATATCTGCACCATAACCAAATGACTAAAATTGAATGGTATCATTTAAGTTATAACTGACTGATTGGACCAAAGGACAACATTTATGCTAAAACCAACTAGCTAAACCAAATGGCAACATCCATGCTACAACTTGTTGGTTGAATTGAATGGTAACATATGTGTTGTAACTGACTAGATATAACTAGATGGTAACATCTTGGATGTAACTAAATGGTGTGGATGGTATAATTCTAGCTGTATCTAAGTGGTTGCATCCATGTTACAATTATATGGTAGCATCCTTACTAAAACTAAATTGTAGCATCTTTGTTTATTAAAGCATCTCATGGAAATTCTAAAAGACATGATAATTACTAGGAAAATTGAGCATATTATCTTATTTTAAATAGCCAATAAAAAGCCCACACAAACACAATGCACTCAAAATATAGGTACTTATTATTTTTTTAGTTTGTATTGATTTTGATTTTAAGTATTGAATAGTATCAAAACACTTTTACATGCAGAAATCCCCACTGATCATGATTGTATCTCACAAGAAAGAATTAATCAAAATAACATGTCACCCCCTAAATTTTATATTGATGATGACATGCCACCACTCAAAGATGTCCTCTAGTTTTTGATGATAATGATCATTAAACTCAACTGCCAAAAAAGATTTTTGGTTCTCATCAAACACCAAGTTTAGCTGAAATTTTCACTTAGAAATATTTGCAAAGGAAGAGAAGTAGATGGACAAGTTATTTAAGGTGGATTGGGCAATAAAATTTCAACTCATTTAAATCATACATCCTAAAAATGGTAATGATACTCTAAAAAAATGTAGATGTACAATATGTAGTTGGAAACTAATAAAGGAACACATAATACAACTCAAGTTAGATAGGATTGGGAAACATTGTGGAAAAATATATGTGATAGTGAAGCACACAGATGGATAAACAACAAGATCACATAGGTGGAAAAACATATAATAATTCATGTATTTAAGATATGCACATGGACATGAAAATGATAAGAAACATCTTGCTAAGAAATGGGGAATAATTGAAGGTCAATTTGGAAAAGTAATGCAGTCCCATCTAAAGGCCAAATATATACAATTCTCTAATGTATAACATATTTTAAAAAAGGGCAAACCTATTTTTGATTTTGTAAATTATAAGATTGTATTTCAACATAATGGATCTACTGATATTCCATAATTATATTGGCCAGATAGCAGTGTTTGGGAAATGGAAAAATTTCTAGCAATGGTTGAGAAGGAACATTTGAAAGAAAAAGTTCAAAATTCACTGTTCATCTCACTATCCATTGATGAGGTCACACCATATGACAACACATGATGGGTTTGCATGCATGTTTATAATTTTGATAACTATTCAAGGCAACCTCATCTATTTGAAGTCTATAAAATGGTAGAAAATTATAATCCTAAAAACCTTCACAAATTGGTTGTATCTAATTTGAGAGATAAAGCTAGGATGGATGATTATGTAATAGATATAAAGATGGTATGTGTTGGGAATAATGGTGAATTAATAATGCAGGGGCATAGAAATGGTTTGTGTATTCGAATGCAAACAATAGTTATCCTATTTATGATTCTGATTCATTACATGGCTCATAGGATGAATCTTGCATACAAAATGGTTAGCAAATTTGCTAATTTCACAAAAGTGGAAGAACTCATTTGTGACTTACATGATTATATGTCAAGAAATCCAAAAATATTTTTGAATTTATAAATTTTTTCAATAGGAGTGACTGATGGTAAAAAAATGTTGAAATATGTCGATACAAGATGGATTTCTATGTATGAACCTACATGCAATTTTTTGAATAATATCCATCATTACTAGGTTTTATATATAAATACCATAGGAAAATTGACAAGGTAAAATATTTGTTGTAACATATAATAGATTTGGAAACATTGCTGACATTATGTAGAATTCTCCCAATGTTGAGGGAAATCAATTATTTAATGAAATATGCTCAAGAGAGATCCATTTATATTATTGACTTCATACGGTTGAGAAAATGAGTATATATATATATATATATATATATATATATATATATATATATATATATATATATATATGAAAAGTTTCAAGTACCTATTTTTAACATTTGGTAAATTTTGACAGATTTTAAGAATATTAAAAGCTATTTGAAATTGAATATCAATGATAATCTTTGTGTCATTGTTAATGGCAAGGAGATACCAATGCACACTTTATATAGAATACCCAATCTTGTGGGAGTTAAAACTAAAGAACTGCCTGTAATACATATTCTATATGATATTGTTATATCTAAAACATAGATGAAATTGAGTAGAATTTTGCAAAATTTATCTACTAAGATTAGAGATCATTTTCAAAGGGATGTTTTTTTGAGGCCAAGAAAGTTGTGTATCCCATATTTTGGAATAGTAATAACGATCAACAACTAATTAATGAATTATTTCAAAAATACATGGGTTCTCTTATTAAGCATTTTAGTAAATCTATAAAGATCAATGGAGTTGAAATTAAAGGTATTTTGGGAAAGGATTTAATTACATATTAGTCAACACATTTCATAATTATCATGGCTGAGCAATATCACTATCTAAGTGAACCAACAAAAAATGGGGCAATTATACGGTTATGGAAAAACCTTTATCCCAGTAGCATCCTACGGGAAAATATTAGTGAATATTAATAATTATGTGAAATTTTTAAAATAATGATTTTGATCTTAGTGAAATATGAAAGATTATTTAGTGTATTATCTTTCATTAAGTCAAAATTTCGAAACAAATTGATTAAAAAATTAGAAACCTATTTGAGATTGTATGTTTCACATTATGATATGGATATGACTCCTTATGAAAGAGCTATGGTAACATGGATTTATCTAACTAAAAGAAGAGGAATTAGTAATAAAATGACCAATAGAGAGGGTGTAACTATTGACACTCAATATGTCACTGACATGATAGATGCAAATGTCACTTGTGATGGGTAGGTTTGTCTAGGATTATTTCAACTAGTTTTAGTTGTATATTTATTATAATTATCATATTCTAAAATCTAATTTCATATCATTTTTTATATTGTAAAACATTTCAAATATTTAATTCATTAAAATTGTTGATAACATTGCCATTTAAAATATTTAATCCATTCATCATGTAACTTTCCCTTTTATGTAATTGGTTATTCAAATGGGTTATAATATTTTTGTATTTTTATAAGATTGTATTTTATTTAACCTTTAGAGTTTAACTATGTAAAACCTATGTTTGGATTAAAGGGCCAAGATGTCTAAATTAGTTAAATAAATTACAATAATTAAACATTAATTTGTTATGTCATTTGAATTTTTTTTACTTTATAAAAATAATAATAAATAGGCATAAATATAGGCTTATTAAAAAGTGACTGTTGTAGATGATTTGGGTTCTAAAAGTGAGTTTTAGATAGTTCTGATTGTCATCAACATGATTTTGGTATCTGTCTACTCACTGAATATTAGCACCCCATATGGATAATAATACCATGATTGTGTAGTGTCTTCAATATGGAACAAATGTCTCCTTTTTAGGACTATTCCTATTTTTTGGGAGCACCTGTGCCAATGTTTTTAAGTCCTCTTCTTGTGTACATGAAACTTAGAGCTTTGTTTTGTGCCTAAAAAACCTAATTTAGTGTGCAAACCCTAATCCTCTTTGCAAGTATATCATGAGAAATAATTATGTGTTCATTATTAGGATACACTAGACACCCTTAACACCCTTCTATGAAGAGAGTTTCCTACATACCAATGCTCTAAATAGAGATCAAGCATGATGTAGTTCTCCTACCTAGTGCTTGAAGCAAGTGTAAGTGAATGCTAGAATGAGAGTGGACTTGGATGTATTGAATGTGTTTGAGCTTTGAAATATTTAAAAACTAAGCTTAGGGATGATGTAGATGATAGTATGTAGAAGTAGGGAAAAATAGGGATTAAATACCTTAATTTTCCTCAACTTGTCTTTGGTCTAAATGTGTTTTTGCATTTATTTTCCATCTAGTTAATAGAGGTTAGTTAGACTTGCAATTATAGATTTTTGTAGCTTGTACAGATAATAAAATATGCTTAATCTGACCTTAGAAGGGGCACATACTAGAAAAATTATCCATTGGGAAGAGTTATGGCTAAGGACAGTAGCATCCATTTGGGGACATTAGCTCCATGTGGCTTTAGTGTCCCAATTATGGTGCTAATATCCATTTGGCAGACTATTAAGGAAGTTAGGTTGGGATCTGGGAAGACAATTTTAGGATTATGTTTTGACTGACTGTAGGTGATAGTGGTCTATTTAATGACTATGAAAGTGTGCCTAAAGATCTAGGATAGGTTTAGGGATAAGATAGTAATAGGGTAACTCAATAGACACTCTTAGCATCTAATTACCACTTTTAGGTGATTACATTTGCCCCCCTTTTATACTAGTAATGTAGTAAACCAAAATGACTAATGTAAAGGAAAAAGAAGCATACTAGACTTAATTTGGAAGTGAATCTCATGTAGTTGAGTTTGATTATGTGAACCTAGGTCTACGCATGTGGAGCATGATTTAAAGTAATGTCCTATAATAAAACATACAAAAATGAGTCCTTACTTAAGAGATGATCAAAATCAAAAGATAATGTAATTGAGTAAAGATGAGTAAAGAGAGAGATAAAAGGAACGAATACACCTACTCAATGGATTTTGATCTATTTTGACTCATTCCAATTTTGACTCCATCATTGCCCACCTCTACTTGATTGATTATGATCTATGTGAATAACTTGGATAAGAGTGTAAGTGAGTCTAACCATCTCATGTGGGTGTCTCAAGAACTCAAATAGGCCATGACTCCATAATTTACCACTTATGTGAAGTAGATACATCTATAAATTTACTATGCAAAGTGTTGAAAACATCTAACTAATTAAATATAATTGTATATGTTAGCTCCACAGTAACTCAGATATTTATGCATCTCTAGGCCACTTAGGAATGCCAACCACTAGAGATGGAGTAAGGCTTGAATCTAGTGACAACTTGGAATGTGATCTCAAGTGTATATAATGTAGATATTGACATGGAGTTTTCCATTCCATTTAATCAACCTATGTATAGTTGAGTATATGGAAACTAACGTGCCAAACACATGACCCTAATTTGGTATCTAAGTAAATTGAATTTAAATTGATTATGTAATAATTGAATCTGTGTAACTAAACGAAATGTGAAATTGATCATGCCATGCATGATGCCCTCAATTATGAGAAATTGATATGAATCTAAGCTAAAATGAATATATCTAAGCAAAATCTCAACATAGATTTCAAATATGTGATTATATCTATGTAAATGTATACTGTACCTAGTGTACTGATCTAAATTATCTTGAAGCTGGGGCTAATGGACAATATCACCCTGTAGTGGATAGTAATTCCCTATGGTGATAGTGTGACAATATAGGTGCTAATGTTTTCTTGGTCTAATTTTTGAGTGATCTAAACTAAATTCTAAGTCTCTATTCTATTATGTGTCTACCCTGAGTATAATTTCTAAAACTGAGCCTATGTGCTGAATTTTATCTATGAAAAATAAAGTAAGAGCTTGATCTCCATGAAAAACCCCTATTAATTCCCCCTCTTTTGAGGGTAGTTGTGAAACTTGTGTAATAACTTCCCCCTAAAGAAATAGTTCTATAAATTGTGTTAATTCATGATATTCCAATGCAATGTATAAACATAACATTAGAATGTAAATGAATTTGAGCATAAGTAGGTAATGTAAGATGTATGTTGTAATATAAAATTTTAAAAGGGTGTCAAGATAGATGTATTCAATGTGTATAATATAAGATATGAGTAACTACCTAGGGGGATGGGTAATGATGTCCATCATGACACCCAAGTAGGAAGGGTAGATGGATGAGATCCCTCATGGAATCAAAAACTAGTTTGTGTGTAATAATAAGATACAAATATCATGGTATAGAAAAATATAAAGAAGCATACATACAAGCACATGAGGCACACAAAATATAGGCCAAGGGACCACAATACAAGGGACATGGGCACATGTCACTAAATCTGAGAATGAAGACATATAAGGACATGTTCAAATGTCCACATATGCAAGCAACAAGTAATTTAGATTAGAGACACATACAAAGACATGTTTAAATTTCCACATATAAAAGAAATAAAACACACACAAGGGACATGGGTACATGTCCAAGCCATACAAACATAGAAGTGGAATATAACCAAAGAATAATGGCATATTCAAATGTACTTGAAGATGGAAGAAGCAAAGGAACACAATCAATTATAATCTAGGAAAACTAGAATAGAAAGCATGTATAACTGTGTAGTACAAATATATGTATATGCTAGGATACATATATATTGAGTCTAACTAGTGATATTTGGAAAAAAATATGAGCAGTGAGGATCAATGATCAATACCAAGATAAATTAATTCATAAATTGGAATGTATAATATGTAAATATAAAACCTAGTAGTAGCACTATGTATGAGATTCCCCCAAGTGGGTGAAAGTATCAAATGTATAAATTTGGATTAGTGTAAATTTTCTTAATGGCTAGATTATAGCTAGTTTGGATTAGTGTAGTGAACTAGAGTCTTGTCTAGAATCTACAAGCACTTGACAAGAACAAGTAAAGTATATGCATATGATAAAATTGACTATACAAAGATAGATAACAACATACAATATATGGCAAGTATTAGAAATGTAAACATAACAATGCTTACAATCTATAAATTTTTTATTTTTTAAATATTTGAATGTTTTTATATTTTGACATGTTATATTATTTTTGTGTTTTATAGATATAAGATATGTACAAGCAAATGAAAATAAACTATATACAAGAAGTGAAAGAGAAAAGGAAATATGTACAAGGGCAGGAACCATAATAACCAATGATTTTCATGGGAGACTCACTATCACCATGACATATGTCAAATTGGGGAATTGTGATCATGTGTATAGTGTGAAAGGGAAATTATGAACCCATGATCTATTGTGTTGTATAATATAATTTTAAATCTACCTATGTGGTGATATTATGATGTTGTGACACTTACTGTGATGCCAATATAGGGGTCTTATGGACCCATATAGTAGAAGAATAAGTTGTAGGTGATGTAGGTGCCCTATGATGAGAAAACATAGAACCCAATATAACTGATCTTGATGTAAAATGAGTAGAGGAAGCTCCTCTAGAATCTCTGATGTATCTCTTCTACAATGGTCTCTATAGTAATGGTCTCCATGGGAGAGTATGTGTATGTGTAGATACCATAAGAGAAGCCATAGTCTACACTGATGACTCTACTAAATACTATGATGTATGCATAGGAGATGCAATCTCTAATGTAATTGATAGCCTTGAAATATCTAGTAATGGTGATGGAACTATAACTAGTGTCTGTGATGGAACTGACTATCAAATGGGAATATGATAATCCTATGGGACACCCTCAATCTTATCCACCTGATTAACATGTATATACTTCAAGAATTTTTTTACTATAGATGGGATGGCCTAGATTTATTGTAACCATGACCTATCCAATAAAATATTGAATACACCTACACTAGGTATTACTAGTAACTGAGTGGCTATGTGTGCTAGTCCAACCTGTAATGGAATCAAAATATCCCTGATGGAGATTTGAACATGGCCACTAAAACCAATAATGATTATATTTTATGGAGAATATATCGTAATATATGTAGCCAAAGTGTTGTAAGAGTGTCATAATGCACATGATTATAATTGACCCCTTGTCGACCATAACACTGTGAATAAGATGGTGGTCTATATATACTCATATGAAAAGTGCATGTAAATCTATGTCATCATCCACAATATCCTTCTCTAAAAATGTGATAAGTGGTCTAGGTGGAAATTTAGTGTGATACATGCCAATAATGTTATGCAATGGATGTGTCTCCTCTATAACTATGTGATAAGAATATGGTGGTGGATGCACCTGATATGTGTAGTAAATACTTGATGTGCCCCTACCTCATTAGTTGTATTCTTAAGGAAAGGATTTAAAAATATATTTAGTGCCTTTGCCTTTGTTTTCTATTGTTTTTTTGCCTCTGTGGATGTGCCCACATCAATAATGTTATCCTTAATGAGATCTTATATCTTGTATTTTAGGCTAATGCATTTGTTTGTTGTGTGTCCTAGTGCTCTATCATACTCATAGAATACATTTGAATCATAACTCTTTAGAAGAGGCCATAAGGTATCAACCTATTTAATGGAAAGTAGAGATACACCATTAAATTTTAATAGTTTTTATAGAACTCATGCTAGTGATTATAAAATATTAGTGAATACTCTGCACTAAGGAACATATAAAACCAATCTGGGAGAAGACTCAAAAGCTGCATTGACTATGGTCTTTTGATCACTTTTGTTTTTTGTGGCCCTTATCTTATATGGAGGTTTTTTTTTTTACTATTAATAGTTGATTCTGATCCATTTTTGTATTTGAGTTTGCCTATTGCTAAGAGCTTAACCTCTATTTCCTTGATTGTGTGGCACATATCGATAAATATGGGAAAATTGTTGAATAAGATAGATTTATGTAGTGATGGTAATAGAATATATTTAAATATATCTAGAAGCTCTCTATCTACCATGGGGTTAGTCAATTTGGATAATATTATCTTGTATTATAAGACATAATCGGTGATAGGCTTATTTGACTTTTACTTTAACTGTGCCATTTATGCATATATCTTATCACTAATATTGATAGAGAAGTGTGATAGGAACATGTCAACTAAAATATTGAATGTGGTGATAGATTGATTTGGAAAATCATAGAACCACTATAGGGCATAACCCTTGAGACTGCATGGAAATAAATTCATAAGAAGCTAATCATTAGACACATAGTCTAATCATGTTGCTTGAAATTTTTTAAGGTGATGCTCTAGATTACCCTTTTCATCATATAATGTGAGCTTAGGTTCCAAAAAACCATATATAAAAGGATTTTATGCTATATGATGTGCCAAATGTGTATGCAAGATAATGTTGGAATCTAAGGCATGCGAAGGCCTAGCTTCTCCTTTCTCAATATGTAACACCTTAGACTACATAGTAAGAACCTCCTACATAAGGGAATGTAAATATATAATAGAATAACTAGCCATAAGTGGTGTAGTTTTCATTGATGGTTGAATAATAATCTTGGTTGTGCTATCTGAGTTGGTTGAGTTGGCCCCAATGGAGTTGTAACAACATTATTAATTGGAAGGGTTTAATATTGACTATTGTTTCTCTTATTCTTGATTTATAATATGGCATTAGAATATGTCCATGATCAAGGGGATGTTCCTAAATTCTATATTTGAAGCCTTGTAATACCTCATCTTTGTTCATAATTATGCCATTATCATTAAGTGGAGGTAGTGTGTCTTGATTATCAATGTGGACCTCATCTTGCTCTTGGTTATATTGTTCATCTTTGGATATATTTTCATTGAATTACACATAATTAGGGTGTGAATTATTCATAGCTAGAGTTTTAATAGGTTCCTTGTCCTTGTTATAGGTTTGGATAGAAAGGAATTTGAATATGCTTTATAAGATTACCACCTAGTCTAACACTTCTTATTAATGGAAGAGAGATATATTTTCTAAATGGCATATGGTAAACTAATTAAAATAGAGATTCTAAAATACAATATATGAATTATAAAAAATTAATAGAAACAAATGAAAATAAGATAAAAAAAGATACAAACCCTAAGAGCATATAGTGTTAGGGTTATGAATCTAGGTTTCTTTTGCACCAATTTAAATTATATGTAAAATAAATTGAAACCCTAATATGAAATTGATTTTAATTTAGCTAGGTTGTCTAAAAAAAAAAATCAAAAGTAATCAACCCTAAATTATTGTGCAAAAAATTGGATCAATGCAAGCTACAGTTTGAAGCAATATTCAAAGTAAGACATGTTCACCAAATGATTTAACCTTCTAGTGTTTAACTATATAAAACCTATGTTTAGATTAAGGGGTTGAGATGTCTAAATAAATTAAATAAATTGTAATAATTAAGAACTAATTTGTTATGTAATTTGTCCTTATTTGGATTTTTAAAAATATAAATAAATTGGCATAAATACAGGCTTTTCTGAAAAGTGATTATTATGGATGATCTGGGTTTTGAAAGTTGTGTTTTGGATAGTTTTAAGTGTCATCAATAAGATTATGGTATCCATTTTCTCACTAGACATTAGCACCCAATATGGATAGTATTACCATGCTTATATAGTTTCCTCAATATGGCACCAATGTCCCCTTTGTGGGATTGTTCCTATTTGTTGGAAGCACATGCACCTATGTTTTTAGGTCATGTTACTACATGGACAAAACTTGGAGCTGTGTGTTGTGCCTAAAAAAATGATTTAATATGAAAAACCTAATCTTCCTTACATGTATGGAATTATAAATAATTATGTGTTCATTAGTAAGATAAGTTTGACATCCTCAACATCCTAATGTGAAAAGAGTTGCATACATACCAATACTCTGAAGAGGGATCAAGCCTGATTTAGTTGTCCTACCTAGTGCTTGATGTAAGTGTAAGTGAAGGCTAGAATGAGAGTGGAATTGGATGCCTTGAATGTGATTGAGCTTTGAAATATTTGAAAACTAGGATTAGGTATGTTGTAGATGGTATTATGAAAAATTAGGGCATAATAGGGATCAAATACATTAATTTTGATCAACTTGTCTTTAGTTTGGATGTGCTTTTGCATCTATTTCCATCTAGTGAATAAAGGTTAATTAGACTTGTATTTATAGAGTTTTGTAGCTTGTGTGGATAATAAAATATGCTTAGGCTGACCTTAGGAGGGGATTACATTTGAAAAATTATTCATTGGGAAGAGTTAGGGATAAATAATGTAACACCCAGTTGGGGACACTAGTGCCATGTGGCTGTAATGTACCAAATGTGTTGTTAATTCCACTTGGTAGACTATTAAACAAGTTGGTTTAGATTTCGAAAGATAGTTATGGAACTATGTTTTGATTGACTATAGGTGATTATGGTTTGATCAATGATTGGAATAGTGTGTCTAAGGATCTAGGATAGGTCTAGGGCTAAGCTAGGAATATGGTAACTTAAGCGACACTCTTAACATCCAGTTACCACATTTAGGTGATTACATGATGCATATCCTAATTTTTTCATTGTTTTTTAGATCTAAGAATATGTTGGATATCCATTTAGAATAATTCATGGGTTTATGAACCCCATTTTGAGAAGCTTGATAACCTCTTCTCTAACCATTAATGTAAATTTAGGCTTTATTAGCCTAAGTTTTTATTTCATAGGCTTTGCATCAAGCATCCTAACCAAATTATGGACAAATAATTTAGGTTTGATGCCTATCATCTCCACATAGTATAAGGAATAAGCTTTAGATAACTTAATGAGTAGTCATTTATGGTTTTTACTTCTTGCGATGAAAGTGAAGACATAATTTTGAGGATTATGTAGCTTTCCTCAATCCCTATGTTTATATCAATAGTATATTGAATGAGGGAGACAATTCCCTCTTGAAATTCATCAAGATCTAGAGGGAGGTTGGCATATTTTCCTTTTATGTTAATTACATCAAGATCTTCATTAGAAGGTAAAGAATCCTCAAACTTGTAATAAGAATCATAATAATCGTATCCAAATACATACATAGGATGACAAGTGAGATAAAAACCTATCTTGTAATTAAATACAGGAAGTCATCATAAGCATGTAAGAACTATGTAATTCTAGTATCCTTCCCAATTCAAGAAAGGGTTTGGTCATTAGACACTTTTTGCATGAGAGGCTCCATCCTAACAGACACTATAAAATTTGATGGATATCATAGGATGAGGATCAAAACATGAAGAGGAAGTATAAGTAGAGTCAACAAGCTAATTAATTTCCTTGGGGATGAATTTTATGGAAACAAAGTCAAATTCCTTGGCAACTTCATAAATAATAGTCTTGTAAAGCTGAAGCTGGTCGATTTTTGTCTAATAAATCTTCGAGACTTGGTTGGTCACTAGTTATGAGTCACCTTATATCTTAAGGTTTTGAATTCCAAACTATTTAATATTAAATATCTCAATAAATAAATATTCATACTCAAACCCATTGATGGTACACTTAAAGTCATTCTTGAATCCAAAAGGTAAAAAATTTCTCCCTAGGGAAATCAAGATTACTCTTGCCCCTATGTCAAGATGACATTTTTTCCCCATCATAGTGAAGGGACCATTGATGGTATTAATGTTGGGTAATATTTTAATAATCTTCTAATATCTCAACCATGTCTATATATATTATGCTATCTAACCCAACTTGGGTTTACCAGTCTTGAGATTCATAGAGATTGTAAGTTCCTACCCCTAGTAAGTCAAAAGGAAGAATAAGTGGTGTGTCCTTTTGTAAGATATGATTTCATTCATATAAATGGTTGATATGACTAGCATGGTTGTAATAATTTTACCATTTACCTTTTATATTATCTAACTTTATTTTCGTCAAGTTTATCTCTAACAAATGCCTTGGTAATTTTTTCCCCTTTCTTTAATAGACCCAAATTGGGTTTAGGAATATCCTTGACCTCAACTAGATGTGGGATTTTTGTCATGCTATTAGTTGGTAAATTATAGTTAATGTGTATCCTTATTTTATTTTACATGGTTTCTTAATAAACATAAAATAATTTGGAGTCCCCTCGGGTGATGAAAAAATGTTTCTAAGGAGGAATCTTATTTGTTGATAAAAGGTAGAAGGGATCGCCTTCATCCTATGAATCCAAGGTCTACCCAAGATCATGTTGTAGTTGGTGTCTTTATCAATCACATATAATTTCATCAACAATGTCTTGGTATATATGGTAACTAGAATCATGATGGTTCTTATAGAAGTGGATTTGAGACTATTGTAGCCTTCGAGCAGTTGGTTTCCCCATAACCAAGTTTTTAAAGGAATGAAAAGGGGACTATGTTAATTTTTACCCATCACCTACCATTATAATTTTTAAATAATTATTGTAGATCCAAACTTTAAAATACAATTTCTATCTCCCCTACTATCTATTTCATAATCAGGAGGGACACTCCTAAGGTCACATAGATAACTAATGTCCCTTAAATATTTACATGGATGAAACATGTAAAGATAAATATATTGATTTAGGCCTAAGGTGGAGGAGTCACTAGCTCAATGCCCTAATTTTAGAGCATCAATCAATGAAAAAAAATTGGTAGAAGAGTTCTTGATCAAGTAAAGGAACAAGATGTGGGAGAATGTCTTCATAAGTCCCACAACTAAATAATAGTTTCCAATACATTTTAGGATGATATATTCATCCAATATATTAGAAAGGTGGGGAGTTGTAGATGATATTCACTTCCTCTTTGGTTTATAACTCCACCAATCTTATATTTATGGCTTTCACTTAGATCCCTACTTAGGGAGACACATCTAAGCTGGTTGTACCAAAATTAGACACCTCAACATTATGAATTCATGATGTCATAGGTTTGTTATGTTGTATTGTTTGGTTTTTTGGCTTATCTTATGATTGATTTTATGGGTTAACTTATGGTTGTTTTTGGGTAACTCACACTTGATGGTTTAGGAAGGGGTTTTGATAGATTTAGAGGCTTTTATTTTGAGGAGTTATGGGACGATTGGATCAAGCATAAGGGTTGGCATTTGCATTTCCTAAGAATATGTCAACATTTTTTTTTTATTACTCAAGTATCCTTTCAATGAACTTGTTGTACTCCTAACATGAATGAGTGTCATGTCTAATTACATGATGGAAAAGACAATATACATTTGGATCATAGTTCCTAGGACTTTGGTTTTATCCCTGTTGGTTATTCTTTTGATAAAAGGGGGTTTTTAAACTATATCAAATGATCAACGTTTTATAATTTGTTTTGGTTTTGGATGTTACATTGTGGAAGATAGTTGAAATCAACTACATAAACTATAGGTGGATGATTATAGTTCATCGTACCATTATTATTTTTGGCCATATTATTTTTCATGGGTTGTAGTTGATTATTATTGATAGGATTTGGCTTCTTATTTTTGTCAGTTACACCATCAGTGGTGGCATTCTAATTTTTATTGAGAATATTAGGGCCTTGGTTTTAATTAAAATTTATTTGGTTTTCATTAATAAAACCCCATTATTTTTGTTAGGGGTGATTATACACCCATTTCCTCCATAGATTTAGTGGACATCATCAATGGTTGCTTGGTAAATTCATAAATCACTCTCAAGTGCTTCTTCATAGGATTGATAAGGAAATTTTTGGACATCTTCCCTCATTTCCTTGTTAAGGAAATTAAGAAAGAAATCACATAGCTCTCTTTGATCCATGTTAAGTGACTAAAAGATGAATATATAACTTGCTGCCATATCATAATGAAATGGGTAGTAGATTCATTATTATCTTAGTTAATATGGAGAAATTCTCAAATTCCAATTCTCATCAACTTGTTCATATAAAAATCTTTAACAAATTCCACCAAGAGTTGTCTAAAGGAATGGATAAAGGCCTCTGGGAGGTGATAGTACTAATCAATGTAAATTCCTTCTAGATTTTTTTAGAAATATATTCACAAGAACCCCATCCAAGGAAAGAGTTTCCTAAAAATAATAGGATACACTTTGATGTGTGTATTGGGATCTCCTTCTCCTTTTAATTTGGTAAGGTAAAGTAGGGGATGAGGTAAGATAAATACTTATATAATGTGATTAAGGGTTCATTAAGATATTTTTTTAGATGTACAATCACTGAGAAGGGCATGGGGTGAATCAGTGATGCAAGATAATTCAAACTTTAATTCCAATCCTTGTAATCCTGAATCAATCATCATAATCATTCATAAAACATACAAGTTATTCATAACAATTAATCAAAAAGATGATACAAGATCAAACACAAAACACATGAACTATGTGGGAAACCCTCATAGGGAATAAAACCCACTCTCAATCCTAAAAACACATGGACTAATTATCCTATAAAATTATCATAAAAATGAGACCCTTTAGTGAAGCACCCACTTCACAAGGAACACCCACCCCTAAGCATAAATAAGCACCAACTTGTTATAGATGTTGAGTACCCACACAACACCTATGAAATCAATAACTCTAGAACTCTGGTTGCCTTTCAATCTAATGGATAAATAATTTATAACACTTTTCTTTCAACCCTTCACTCTCTCAAGCTTGCACATCAAAATAATGCATCCAAAACATGTTTTAGATCACTCTACATCTCTTCGCACATCCTCAATCTTCAATCCTACAATTGCACTATTATGACATCATAATTATGACCTATAGGTCATACACAAAATCCTAAACCTACTCTTCTATTCAATCCATCTACTAGACACACTCACTCTCTTCTTCCTTCACTGCTAAATACTTTACATTACCACTCTCAAAAATCTCAACTCTCACAACTAGAAATCATCACCTTTGATTTCACTCTTTATAGAGCATTCATGAATATCATCTTATTGGTAAAAAATAAGACTTGCCTTAATAATTAAGACTTATTTTACACTAAGACATAAATCAATATCACTTTTATAGGTCATCCATAGTATCCATGGGTCACCCTTAAGTAGCTACACCTTTCAATTAGGCCTTAGTAGCTCTTATAGGTCTCATGTTGACCTATTCACCCCTGTATCACTTCACCAAGAAAATTAAGAACATAAGGTCACTTTGAAATGAATAGGTCCACTCCTCATGACACCTAAGACATATTTAAATGATTACATCCATCACTACACTCCTTTGCATACGCTCAATCTACTCAAGCATCAGTCTTGTATATAAGAACATCATGAACAAACAAATAGTCAACTTCCAAGCATTTGTTCATACTAAATATGGATTGGTAGAACCTCCAAAATCCATAAAAATGGTTTTCATAGAGTTTTAAACACTCCCCAATATTCAATTTATATTGAAACATCCATATAATATTAAATCAAACTCTAACATCCTTCTCAGGGCACTTGCAAAAGATGGTCAAACACATAGTCAACTTTGAAGTTCAATCAATGCAACTATACAAATAGTAAAACCTTCTAACCAATTTTGTTGGATGTTCCTTGGAGTCCTTTACAACTTTGATTTTTAATTCATCAATAAATTATACATATATATCAAAAGTTATAGCTCAAAAATCATAGAATTATTTTTCTTTTATTAATTTGAATATTCAAATTGCAATAGTCACTGTGTATTATAAAAACATCAGCCACATGTCTTTATCTCATTTATCCTATAAATTTGATCACATACACTCCATTTATCTCCTCAAGAGTCTTCTTGACTTTAAATTTAATCACTGACCATTGATCTTAGATTCATGCTACTGAGATTGAGACATTTGGTAGCCCCACATGCCTTCTGTGGATCCTACATTCAGACTCAATGCATTTATGGCACTTGGTAGTCCTACATGTATTATGACCACCTTGTTGACTTATTGACTCAATATAAATCATTGATCTTCATCTATACAATTGAATGCACTCTATTAGATCTTTATCTTACATGATCATCTATGTGCCATTGGATCTTCATCCGTTTAATCTAGATTATGACACTTGTCACCATTGCATCAAATCTTAGACTCCTCTAACATTTTAACCTTGTGCTCACTGTTAGATAATTTATCTAAATGAATGCTCACCATTAGATCTTCATCTACTTAATTCAATTCTTTTCATTAAATCCTTGATATTTTTAAATTCTCACTATTAGATCTCTATATGTATGATTGGATGCTTGCCCTTGATCACATTTACAAGATTAAATGCTTGTCATAGATATTTGACATTGTAAATTTGGCTAAGTATGGGAAACACTATAATTTGCATAGAAGGCCAAATTTACACCTCGATATCTTTTACTAGATACCATATGAATACCTAAAATTTGAACCACATGATCTATGAATAAATTAAAATAAACCCATGTGACCAATTTCCTTTGACACCTTCACATGTGTGAATGCTGATGTCATCAATCTACTCACTCAATCTGATTAGCCAAGATGACTAAGAGAACCTAGACATTCATATGACTGTTATAATGCATTATTTTCTCTTACAAAAGCACTCTAAGCACTCATAACACCTCATATGACCTCTGTAATAGGAATATATCAATAATAACATTCTCTAACATCCAAAAAACTTTCTCACATGATATGCACTCTCAAATCCACTTGGAACCTATCACTTTGTCATTAATGCATTTTGTACTTATATCATCTTGACATCAATGAAATGAATGCATATAAATAATGTGCTCAACATATTTAACATAAGTTCCCATGGAATTGAATTTTATCAGGGGGAAAATAAAACCTAGTTAAAGGGGTGGGTTTGGATAAAGGTTATTTATGTAACCATTAGGAGGAAAATAAGTTGTTTGATAGGATGGAATCAAATAGGAAAAAAATAGTTATTCAACTAGGTATATTTGGTGAACATGTGGAATTAGGGAGGTAATTGGTTAGAATAAATGGGATGTGTTAGTTAAACTGGAGGAGTGTATGTAGCCATTTGGTTATCTAACACATGACTAGAAAGGTTATATGATGGTGGTTGGTTGGTTACTACACACATAGGAGAAATGAAGGGTGGTGATTAGATTATAACTAGATTATTTAGAGTAATGTAAGGTGGTGTTTGATTTTTACCACATTTTTAGGAGGGAGGTAGGAAGAATAGCCTCCTAATAAATTTTGGAAAGGATTTTGGTACACCATAAGAGGACTAGGTGTCATATGGTCAGACATCCCATGTGTAAGAATGTCTCCTAAATTCTAGATTTAAATGTGGTTGGTTAGGGATTGATTAACATTATATTGAGGTGCTTAGTAAGTTGGTATGGGATTAAGATAGGCCTTATTAAGATAAGATTTATGGCATTCCAAATCTCAGTATGATTCACCAAAGTTGATATGATCTCATTCAGAAAGGAATGAGTCTTTTGTTGAGTAAAATTATTAGTTAGAAGCCCAAGTGAGATAGGTTGATATATTATAGCTATTTAATAGGGTTTGAATACTTAGGGGAAGTTATCACATTTTATTTAGGAGTTATAGGAACATTTTGGGTAGGGATGGGAGAATTTTGAGGTGCTTGAAGTTGGTTTAACCCATCTTCCAAGTAATGGATTCTCTTAATTTATTGATCAAATCTTGTAGCACTTTATACATCAAGGTTTTCCAAGCTAATGGAAGTCCTAGTTATTACATTAGGACTACTCCCACTCCCACTCATGATGGTCATATTTTTATATTCTAGATGGTTACTAGGGTCTCTAATAAATCTCATACTTCATGAATAAAAACTCTCAATCTAGCATGATACTTTAAATGTTGGTTTTGATAATTCATATCAATGTTTTATGTGAGAATATGAGTGTTTTAAATAAATATTGAGGCCTCAAACTAGGGTTGAAGACTCCTTATATAAGTTTTAAAATATATACTTCTTTCAAAGATGACTTGACCAAACATATTGATGGGTCTATGAATACCCACAAAATATGGAAAAAGTATAAGGATGGATAAAAAGGGAGAAAAAGAAGAAAAGAGGAAAACACTAATGGTTAATTCAATTCACATTGGGTTCACCAATTTTTTTACACACAAAAAAAAAACTTGCTAACCTATGTACTCTACTTATCGAGGTATGGTCGAGGTAGTCGGTGTAATGGATGGATAATGGGAAAATATATAGTCTGGGCTGATTATTTGAAGGAATGGGGTTTTAAATGATAGGAAGTATAGGATGATTGTGATGGAAAAAAATATTTATGTCAGATCACGATATTCATTAAGGGATTTGAAGTGAAAATTCACATAACTCCAAGGTTCATCTATCTATATGAATAAAGAGGTGAAGCTCCTGATCAATTCTAGGAATGGTGAACTACATGTAATCAGGTTAGATAAGTTATAGAATATAGTCATATTTATTGTGTTGGATAGATCCTATCAATGTCATACATAAAGTGAATTATATAAGATGAGGCTAGTCCTAAGGATAAAAGAGGAAAGGGTGAGTGGATGACTAACCCTAAATGATGTTTTACTAACAACCTCTATTCTTAGGTAATATGATAATGGGGGGATCAGGTATTTATTCTTACTCATCTAGAGCATTGAAGGAGTTGACAATAAATTGAGGATGTGGATGGATTGGAAAACTTATCCTTTAATTTTAATGTTAATATCAGATTCAATGTTAATGTCAGGGAATGGGGCTCTAACTCTAGGAAAAAGACTTGTTCTATAAATGAGTGGACTAGGAGTGTCATCCGAGAAGCAAGACAAAGGTGATATGTAAGGATAAGAGTTTATTTTGAATGTGTTGTAAGGATAGTATTGGGCTGATTAATTGAAGGAATGGGGTTTTGAATGATAGGAAGTATAGGATTATTGTGATGGAAATATAGTATTTATATCACATCATGATATTCATTGAGGGATTTGGAGTGAAAATTTACATAACTCCAAGTTCCATCTATCTCTGTGAACAAAGAGGTGAAGTTCCCTGTCAGTTTTAGGAATGGTGAACTACATGTAATTAGGTTAGATAAGTTATAGAATATGGTCATATTTATAAGGTTGGATAGATCCTATAAATTTCATACATGAAGTGAATGATATAAGATGAGGCTAGTCCTAAGGATAAAAGAGGAAGGGGTGAGTGGATGACTAACCCTAAATGATGTTTTACTAACAACCTCTATTCTAGGGTAATATGATAATGGGGGGATCAGGTATCCATTATTACTCATCTAGAGAATTTAGGGATTTAAAAATAAATTAAGGATGGACATGGATTGGAAAATTTATCTCTTGATTTCAATGTTAATATTAGATTGAATGTTAATGTTATGGCATAGGGCATAGGGCTCTAACTCTAGGAAAAAGACTTATTCTATTAATGAGTGGACTCTCTAGGAGTGTCATCCAAGAAGTAAGAAAAGGGTGATATTTAAGGACAAGTGTTTATTTTTAATGTGTTTTAAGGATAGTACTTAATTTTTATAAAGTTGTGAGAAACATTTTGTACTTGTGCTTGTCCTAACATGGCTTTGGGTGGAAACTATTTTCGTACTTATGTATATCTTAACAAGGTTTTTACAAATAAATGTAACTAAAATGTTTGTTGAAATTAAAGTGAAATTTAAATGATTTAAATAAAACTAAAATTTAAGGGAAATAAATTTTATTATTTTCATATTTTTAATGATATTTCAATGCATGCAACATTAAAATTGAAATCTAAACTAGCATTGCAAATTTTGTTTTTTACCCTTTCATAGATGCAAGCTAAATTAAACTATTTTTTTTGTATTTTAAAATTATTAATGAATGAATCTATTATTCAATTTAGGAATTTTATAACATGAAAATAAAACAAAATTAGATCCAAACCTTATGGAGTTCAATTTCCAAGTATATAGAAATTAATTATGCATGCAAGCTAGAAAACTAATTTTTGGGTGTCCTAAATGATTAATTGTTATAATAAATGATTTGAAATGAAATAAAATAAATTCAAAGTTTTTATTTTATGATTTATTAATCTTAAAACAATGTTACTTTCTTGTGTAAATTAATAAAATCATATCTAAGATGCAAACTTTATTTTGTCTAGTTTGTCTAAGTGCTTGTTTGAAAGTTGTTTGTGAATGGAAATGTTTTCTAAACTAAAAATTAACTACTATGTGTTGGTTATAACTTATATATATTTTAATTTATTCACCCTATAGGATGTGAAAATTTACATTATTTCTAAGGAAACTAAAATTTAATTTCAAAGGAGAGATCTAAACTATGGTTTTTTGGTGTAAGAGAAGAGAGGGAGAGAGAGAGAGAGTTTCTTTTCCTTTCCTATCTATGCCTTTTTGGAATTAAGACTAAGATAATAAATTAAAAAAAATCTAAGATTATATATTCTAATATATAAATAAACAAAACTAAAATTAAAAACCCCCTAACCTGATCAAGGCGTGACTAGTTCAAAACAAAGAGATGCATTTGATGTAGATTTGATCTCATTACACTAGCTCCTCTGCTCAAATAAAATTTTAGGATCTCTTTCACCAAGGGTGGTATAAAAATAATAGTGGAAAGGATATAATGAAGAATAATATAACTTAAAACAAGTAAGCATTTTAAGATGGTTGGTTTCTATACTAATATAAATGATCTAGTTGTTTATCTAGTGATTTCTCTTCTCTAGAACTATATAGTCTAACATAAAAATGACCAAAGGTTGAGAAATATCTATTCCAAAACTGAAACTAGATGGGATTGGGTTCTGTAGATCTCAAATACACCAATATTCGATGAAAAAATTAGATCCAAAATTAATCTAAAATGGAAATACTTGTAGGAGAAGCATAAATCTTGCAAGGGGTAGTTTAATTTAGTTGAACTGATAGTGGAACTTAGGAGGGAATTAAATATAGATGAAAACAAGAGTGGAATTGAGCTAGGCCAACATGGAGGTGAACTCAAGGCATAAAAAAAAACATGAATATAAACATGCAAAAACTCAAGCTCTATATGCTAAAAATAAAACATGAATAACTAGTGATAAAATTACCATTATATGTAGGTGACAACTATGAAACCACCCTTTAAAGTGATGAAACCACCCTATCCACGATGCTTCAATCATGGTGATTTATGAAATTATCATGGTAGACCACAAAATTTTAGGGTAATTTTGTAATTTATAGGGGCACTTTCATCACTGATAGGGGTGGTTTCATGCTTGTTTAAAGTACTTCATAATTTAAGTGAAAAAATCAAAATATGTCAAAATAAATTCTTGAAAAGGACCAAAATAGGGTTAGGGAGATAATATGGAGTAAAGTATCATAGATAACCCACTTGAGCGTATTTTGGATATCACTACATCATCATTGGACTTGTTTTGGAAATGTCACATCATTAAATATTAGGGTGCATACACTTTTGTCCCAACCACTTTTGTCACTTTGGATTCAACATAAAACATCTAGATATACTTACTACTTAGAAGTTTTTTGATGTTAATACATGGGCCTTTCATAGGCTCTAAATTTAGGGTCTTACCCACACCATCAGACATATTTGTTTGGTCCCTTTGTAGGAAGGTTTATAATAGGTGTGCATGGTCGTATGTATAAGTTCAAACACAAGGTTCAAGTGCACTACACTCCACCTTCTTCTAGTGACTTGGTATGATTCATGTACCCACTAGTCATACTAAATAATTATGGTATCAAAGGTGGATTGGGAACTATCTTGATTTAGGATGTTTACCCCATATAACTCCAAGTCATATGTTGTGATATTGTAAATATTGTTAAACTTCTCCACCAACCCAACACTTTCAACACATGGAGGGCCTTGATCGGTTGTTATTGTAATCACCATATTTTATCTTCTAGTATTCATGCTCATGTATAATTTTTTGAAGTGAAACTATTCATTATTGGCATAAAACTAGGGTATACTAAGTAATGTTTGGTAATTGTTAGCCTTAATAATATTTATCAACTCAAAGTCTAAGAATTATTTGGCATCCATTATCTTGATGTAATCTTTAGGAATAATACCAATGGGTTTCACTCAGGGCTTGTTCACCATGAAAAATACATGAGGTGAAGGTTAAAATGTGGGGATACCCATTTTGTGCCACACATATCTAATGAGGATATTTAATTTAGTGTTTATATCCTCTATTATGTCACACATATACTATCCATTTATGTTTACATCAATAATAAATTCCTTGTCATAGCCTATATTTTAGGCCATCCTCATCTTGTGCCCTCATGCTAGATATGGTGTAGGTACATTGGTTGGTTGCTCTTCTTGGTACTCATCCAAGAGATTATTTAGCATATTAATCATTCCCTTATAGTGCATGAAATTTAACATGTCAAAAATATTACAAACATGTTCTTCATGGATTAAGAGCCACCTATGAGCTTTCTCCTCTAAATCCTAATCAATTTTAAGCTCTCCTTGTAAGTTTTAGATCACATGCATGGCTTCTTTCAACACCTTTTATTAGTGTGTGTCATTTAAAAAATTCATTAAGGGGTTTTTTAGGTGTGATAATTTTTATTTTGTCCTCCTAAGATCATATCCTAGCCTAATATTATCCATGGGGACCATTGTTATATTTTTATTAATGTCATTACATGTCATCATATGCATTCTTGATATAACATTCTTATTATTTTTATGCACCTTCAGGACCCATTAGTTTAAGTTTTTTTCACATCTGATCATCTCTTCACCCTTCTTAAAATTATCTTTTTGAATGATCTTCACATATAGTATGGTAATTATTTGACCTTATGTATGACATAGAAATACACACAAGTAGGTTATTTGGGGTAGTTATGTTGGTAATGGTTTGGTGACCTGCACTTAAAATAAGAACATTTTGTAAACCTTCCACCATTGCACCCCCAACATGACCTTTGTAACCATGATGATGACCATAGTCACTAGAACCATGGTTAGGTGGTTCATCATAACCTTGTTCTGATAGTACTATAGTGACATGTCTCATGCATAGATATTGCATTTCATGGATGGCATCAATCACCCAACAATATCTAGTTTTATATGTGGATAAATCACAAATATTACAATATAGGGACACCTTTATCTAGATTATGCATTGTATAAGAAGGATGTATGTCCCTTATGTCAAATTGTGCACATTACATCTTGGTAAATTGTTCATGTTATAACATTTTACTTCATAGTTAGTGCACCATGGTCTACTTCATGTATTGAGTGTATAATTGGATATCAACTTCAAAAACTATGACACCATTGACATAATATGTGACTCCATAAATGGGATGACTGCCATGTCTAATATCCCAATGGCCTCATCTCTTACTACCATTTCCAAATCCTATAGTCATTTATTATTAAGATAATTTGAGGAATATAAAAATA